>CM040121.1:492992928-493513075 GCA_022559845.1 Amorphophallus konjac
GAGTACCCAAAGACTCTTGCAGTCCATTCCAGAAATGTGAAGTAAATCTGGGGTCTCGATCAGATACTATATTCACTGGAATACCATGCAATCTCACCACTTCCTTTATATACAAAGCAGCCAATACATCAATCATCCACTTCGACTTAATTGGTAAGAAATGAGCCGACTTTGTCAATCGATCGACAATCACCCATATCGCATCAAATCCACCACGAGTCCTAGGTAGACCCATAATGAAATCCATGCCAATACTTTCCCACTTCCATTGGGGTATGTCGAGTGGTTTCAATTTCCCTGCTGGTCTGAAATGTTCGGCCTTAACTTGCTGATATACCAAATCTGCTCACAAAATCTGCAACTTCTCTTTTCATATTCGGCCACCAAAAGGACCTTTTCAAATCTCGGTACATCTTAGTGCCTCCAGGATGAATGGTATATCTGGATCTATGGGCTTCCTTAAGAATGTTGTTCTTTATTGTAACCTCATCCGGAACACAAGTTCTGCCTTTAAATAATAATCTACCATCATCGGCCAACATGAAGTCAGGTCTACTACTCAAGCTTCCCTTGATCTCTACCAACTCGGGATCATTATCTTGCAAGGACTTGATCTCTATCAATAATTCAGGTTTAAGTTGAATCTGAGCAATCAGGATCCGATCATTGTCAATATTGAGATCCAGACTAGATAATTGTTCCAACAATCTCCATTCTTGTAACATGAGACTTGACAATCTAGCTACCGGCTTCCGACTTAATGCATCTGCCACAACATTACCTTTGCCAGGATGATACTCAATCGAGAAGTCGAAGTCTTTCAAGTACTCCAACCATCTCCGCTGCCTCATGTTCAGTTCCTTCTGAGAAAATAAATACTTCAAACTCTTATGATCTGAAAACACTGTAAATGTTTCTCCATACAAGTAATGCCTCCATATCTTCAAAGCAAACACGACTGTAGCAAGTTCCAAATCATGAACAGGATAATTATCTTCGTGCTTCTGTCACGCCCCGTACTCTATACCGTCGAGGTATTGTCCGCTTTGGCCTACCGGCCTCACGGTTTTATCCCTTTTTAAGGGTGATCGGCTCCAGAATGGGGGACTTCCCGGGCAGGTCACCCATCCCAGTACTACTCCCCATTAAGCACGCTTAACTTCGGAGTTCTTTACAAGAACTGAGCCGATATTTGAAAAGGCGCCTCGATGATATAGAGTACAACTTAGCTATATTTGAGGGTGTTACAATCTACCCCTCTTATATAGGCGATGCCCTCGTCGCTGGGCACATATAGCACGCAATCAAGCCCCCAGGCAGGTAGGACTCTAGAGGTGGCCCCTACAGGCTCAAGAGGTGGCTCCCACTATGTAGCACTTTGCTCCATTACGGACTCAAGAGGTGGCTCCCATAGCGTAGCACTTTGCCCTGCATGGCACTTAGTTCCCACACTTCCGGCTGGGGTATAGCTCTGATACCATTCTATAACGCCCCGTACTCTATACCGTCGAGGTATTGTCCGCTTTAGCCTACCGGCCTCACGGTTTTATCCCTTTTTAACAGTGATCGGCTCCAGAATGGGGGACTTCTCGGGCAGGTCACCCATCCCAGTACTACTCCCCATTAAGCACGCTTAACTTCGGAGTTCTTTACAAGAACTGAGCCGATATTTGAAAAGGCGCCTCGATGATATAGAGTACAACTTAGCTATATTTGAGGGTGTTACAACAGATTTGGAAAATTTTTATCCTAAGAGTGATAAAGGAATATTTTTTGGCTATTCTCTTAACTCAAGAGCTTATCGAGTGTACACCTTGAGGACTCTTGTAGTTGACAAAGCCCCCATATTATTGTTGATGAATCCTCTTCCAAAGGTATTGATAAAAAAATCTATCTTGCAGGAGAACAATGGAAGATCAAGATAAGGATGATGTACCCGAGAGTTCTGGGAATCAAAGAAATGAAGAAGAATCGACAAGGAGATGGCGTTCAGGAAAATCAAATTGAGCAACAACTACCAAGGCAATGGACGTTTGCAACGAACCATCCACCTGAAAATGTCATCGGCAATGTAGAAAAAGGAATAAGAATGTGATCCTCCTTCAGGGAAGTTGAAAATCTATACTATATAGCCTTACTTTCTCAATTTGAACCTCACTCGATAGAAGATGCACTAAAAGATGATTCCTGGATCATGGCTATGCAAGAAGAACTACACTAGTTCCAAAGGAACAAAGTGTTTGTTCCTCGTGCCTCGCCCTAGAGACCACTCAGTGATCGGAACAAAATGGGTTTTCTAAAACAAAACAAATGATCAAGGAGTGGTAACTAGGAATAAAGCTAGGCTGGTAGCCAAAGGTTATAGCTAGGAACGAGGAATTGATTTTGATGTGTCCTTTGCCCCAGTGGCAAGACTCGAGGTAGTGAGGATTTTATTGGCATTTGCATGTTACAATAATATTAAACTGCTTCAAATGGACGTTAAGAGCACATTTTTGAATGGTTATATACAGGAGGACGTGTATGTGGAGCAACCGTCGGGGTTTGAAGACCAAGAGTATCCAGACCACGTGTACAAGTTAGACAAAGCTCTATATGGTCTAAAACAAGCGCCACGTGCCTGGTATGAACGATTGAGTCTATTCCTCATTCAAAGTGGATTCAATTGAGGTAACGTTGATCAAACCCTTTTCACAAAATTGAATGGTAAGGAAATTTTAATTGTTCAAGTCTTTGTAGATGACATCATTTTTGGCTCCACTAACGATGCTCTCAGTGAAGACTTTTTCTAAATTAATGCAAGGAGAATTTGAAATGAGCCTTATGGGAGAGCTAACATTTTTCTTGGGATTGTAGGTGACACAGTCAACTGATGGTTTATTTATAAGCCAGAAGAAATATGCAATGGAGTTGCTCAATAAATTCAACCTAAGCTTATCGAAGCCACAACCAACTCCTATGTCCACATCATTAAAACTTGATCAAGATGAAAAAGGTAAGCAAGTCAATCAAACCCTTTTCAAGAGCATGATAGGATCCTTATTATATTTAACTGCGAGCAGGCTCGACATTCAATATGCGGTATGTTTATGTGCAAGATTTCAATCGAATCCTAAGGAATCTCATATGTCGGCCTTGAAATGTATTTTCTGATATATTGCTGGTACTTGTGATTTGGGTCTGTGGTTTCCGCAGAGTTCATGTTTTGAATTAGTTGCTTACTCCGATGCTGATTACGCGGGATGCAAAGTAGATCGGAAGAGCACAAGTGGGTACTGCCAGTTCCTTGGAGGATGCATGGTCTCATGGGCCTCCAAGAAACAGAATTCTGTGGCATTATCAACCGCTGAGGTCGAATATGTGTCCGTAGATAGTTGTGTTACCCAAGTGCTCTGTATACAACAACAATTAATTGATTTTGGCATCCAACTAAAAAACACTACAATTCTATGTGATAACACATCAGCAACTTATCAAAAAATCCAGTGCATCATTCTAGAACAAAGCATATTGAAGTTAGGCATCATTTCTTGCGGGATCATGTAAGCAAAGGTGATGTTGAAATAAAATTCGTTGATACAAATAATCAAATTGTCGACATTTTCACTAAACCTCTCAATAAAGATAAATTCACATCTTTTAGGAGAGAATTGGGCATTTGTCGATCAGAAGGTCTGTGAGTGTCATGCATAATGTTGTCTTACTCCCATGCATTTGCATTTACATTTGTCATGAGTTTTTTTGCATCAGTGTCTTCTTCAGTCATGCATGTGCATCATCATGTTGCTTGTTTCGCATAATTAGTTGATTGGATGAAAATTATCCTTGCATGCTGTGTGCTCTTTTAGTTAGCATATATGTGAATTCATTTGTTTTTCCTAAAAATGCATAGCCCATGGTAAATAAAGCACAGCCACTAGAACATCAGGATGAAGCAGAGTCCTGGAAGGTTGGAAAAAGAGTTTGGTTGTATATAATTCTCAATATTATTGAACTGTTCCCCCAATTGACAAACACACAAAATTCATGAATTTTTCTTGTTCAAATCATCATTAAGGTCATTGGGGGCTCAGGTCTTAAACCTTGGAACTCAGATCTTTTTGTTCTGCTTGTCAACTATATGATATATGGCAGAGTCCCCCCCTCAGAGTCGACTACTACTACTGGGTCGTTATTCCTCAAAGGGGCAGAATGGGGCAGAAAAGGTGTCAACTCTCGAAGTCGACACTTTTCGATCGCATACACATTCGTGCACCGGTTCGCTGGGGTTCATTTCTACTTTCACCCAACTAAACCCCAGCCACAGTAATACCCTATGAGCCTCCTTCTTAGCCCGTGCCACCCGTCTTTCACCCTTAAGACCACTCCTTGCTAACCCCAACACATTCCAGCCCTAGAAGAGTGGACATCACATCGGCACCTGTGGTTCTTCCTTGTTCGAGCGTCCACGACGATCTCCTTCAGCCCTCGTCCACTAGAAGGTGTGAGGATCTGTGGAGAGACCCCTACATCCAAGGTACGAGCTCCATTCGTCGAACAAGATCGACCTTCATCCATATTCTCTTCGGTCTCTACTCCGACTGGATATCTTCATGGCTCCAAAGAAGCACGCCCTGGGTCAAGATATGGGAGATGAATCTAGCAGGAAGAAAGAGGTACGGGCCAAAAACAAAGAACTTTGAGCTCTCAAGGAGACTGTTACACCTGCACAGTTTAAGATGATGGATCGAAAGGTTCTCCGACCACGGGTAGTTGATTTCGATGGCCTAAATAAGGTATTGCCTAAGCTATCTCAATTGATCCAAAAGCAACCTAATCTTGCTTATTCATGACTAACCACAGAAAGATTTATCATTCTCTTGTGCATCAATTTTATGGTAACATGGTGGTCAAAGATGGTAAGGAAATGACTGTGGTTAATGGGCAAGTTATTTATCTCACAAGAAGATTTCTGGGTTCAACCTTTAATATGCCTCATGACACTCGATACACCTTTGAAGATGCTATGTATGATGACGAAGATGTGTATGAGGTGATGGTCGGGGAAAATATGCACGATAAATCAGCCAGCAGATCGAATGCTAACAATTTCCCTCCCCTGCAACGAATTCTCCATCACATGATGACAACCATATTGCTTCCAAGAGCGGGGGAAGAGAAAAAGTAACAGATTCTCAAATTTTTCTATTTTACTACATCATGAATGGTAAAACAATCATTTTTTCTGCAATTCTACTTGATCAAATCACAAGTTTTTAAAAAATAGAAACCAAACTCTGCCCTATGCTGATGCTTTAACTGCAGTCTTCCATGCGGCCAATATTCCGTTGGGCAATGAGCCTTGTCAAACTCTAAGAGATGGAGACATATATACAATTCACACAACCTGGAAGAATATGGGCTATGAGCTGAATAGTCACGGCAAACTTATCAGAACCCTCAAGCATATGAAAGAAAAAGGCCCTCCAGACGATTCTGATGATGAAGAGGACAATGATCATATTGAAAGAGGTGTACCTTGACAACCAATGCAAAGCACCCAGTCAGCCTCAGCGGATGCTCATGAGATACACACGAGGATAGACACCTTGAGAAGTGAGATGGGTCAAATCAGAGAGACTATGGATGTTCTAGCGAAGGATGTAGCAGAATTAAAGCTTTATCATCACACATATCTCCAGTCATTTCAGTCCCTTAACTCTTCACTTGATTTGGCAAGAAATGCCATGGATGCTCAAACCACCAAGCTTGATGATATAGTCAATTATATTCATCATCCTCCACCTCCATCATCCTCCGGCTCTGAGTGACTCCTGTTATTTCTAGTTGGCAATGCTATTTCTACTCCCTTTCCCCCCTTATTTTTTTGATGATGCCAAAGGGGGAGATATGTTTATGTTTCTATTATGATTAATATGCTATTCATGTGTTGCATGCTTGGGTGTTGCATGCCTGTGTGTCCATAAGTGTTCTTAAGTCAGTTGAGTCTTTTAGTCATGACATGGCATGCATAGTCTTTTAGTCTTGTGTCTTTTGGTGTCTTTGCATGAAAAACATTATCTAAATATGACTGTCGGTAAACTCCTGATGATGCCATTTTGATCAATTCACATGGTTTGATTGAGTTCCTATGATGATTGTGTTATGAGTGCTTGAAATTATTTTTTTCTGGAAATGGAATTCTTGGTGACTCTAGCAAGTTAATCTTCTTTGATGGTTTGTGAATAGTTTTTGAAAAACTTGAATAACAATGATGTACATAATTTTCTCGTGGCTCTTGTACCTTTGATTTAACTATTCTTTTTGTTCCGTAGCACATAGCACTTTGTCATCATCAAAAAAGTGGAGATTGTTGATCCCCGTAGGTTATGATTTTGGCTTAAGAAGTTTTAATGATGACCAAATGCCATGTGACCGATTGCTGGTTAAGATTCTAAATCTTCTAAATAATTGAGTATTGAATGTCTAACCATTTCATGCAATTGTAAATAGTTTTTGGAATGTTAGAAATGGCTGAATGGCTTGGTTGATGAAATATCAAATGGCTTTGACTGATACAGGTACTGAATGTTGGTTAAATTGTTGGTTAAATGCTTAAATGAGTTACCCAATAGTCATTTATATGCCCCTTCGGATTTTTAAATTGATGGTCATGAGCAAATCCATAGCATTTAAACTTCATAACATTGGTGAGTTCTTTCTTAATTTCATATTTCCACAAGACAAGGTATGATTATTGGGTAAGTTGATGTTCATGATGCTTGATGGGAAACTGACCAGCTTGTGTGCTTTTGTAAGTTTGAAAACATTTTTTTAGACTCCATTTAAATTGTCAAAAACCATGGTGAAGCCTTATTTTTAAAAAATGTTCAAAATGGGTCGTTTACGAAAAAATCTGCTGAAGAGTCGACTCTCAGAGTCGACACTCCCTTCAACAGATGTGGCTGGAAATTCAGTTGACCTTAATATGGTTCAGAGGAGTGGGGAGTCGACTCTAAGAGTCGACCCCCTTTTTGCGACCTACTGTCTCTTTGTTTTCTTTGTTTGTAGGATGAACAAGAGTCGACTCCCATTCTGCCCTGTTCTGTCGAGGTGCGACGGAATGGGGAGTCGACTCTTGGAGTCGACTCCCCTCCTGCACGTTTTGAACATGGGATTTCGAACCCAGCTTGAAACCTAATAAACCTTTATCCCTTTACCCTAAAATGATATGGTTCGAGGTTCCAAATGCTCACACACATGTGAGGCCATGCCTTGGGTATAAATAGGAGTGATTAGGGCGGACTTTTCAAGGAGAGATTGAGTTTTATCTTGTTTCATCCTTTTTCTTGTGTAGGAGAATGGCTGCTGCGACCCTGCTCTCTCCTCATCAGTTCGAGTGCCAAAGGTGAACATCAGGGGCAGATTTGTTCACTCTCAGGATGATCTTGCTAGTTGCTATGTGGATTAAGCAAGGCGGTTCGAGAACTTGTTCTTTGACCTATGGATTCTCCAAGCCATTTTCTCCGAACCTGCGAGGAAAGCTCGAGTGCTTTTTGAAGAAGTGAAAAGGGGAGCTCTAACTTTTCAGAATACATCTGCAACTTGATTTTAAAATTTTCATTTAGTTCTTTCTTGAATATCTTATGTAAATCCATCACTCTATTTGAATATTTCCTTGTGTGTGTGGTCGTGGTTTGTGAGACGAGTGTGTGTGTGTGTGGGTGGCCTAGTTCGACTGTCGTGTGTAGTTGCTGTGATTCACAGCGTGTGTGCTTGGCTCTTTTCTTAGTGGAGCAGAATCCTCACTCGGTGATGGGTGGACGTAGGGGACACTTTTGTGGACCCAAACCACCTAAAAATCCTGTGTTCCTTTGTGGTTTGCTTGGTCGCATTTGATTCAAGTGGGCTCTGTGGGAAGTTCGAGTGAATCTATCTTGTGCACAAAAATTAACTAATATCCTTTCATCAGCATTCTCGGGTGTGATCATCTTCGTGTGAGCAAGTGCTTGATTGATTAACTTCTTTGCCAAACAAATTCTGTGATTAACATTTTAAGGGGTGTAAATAAAGTTTTTTTTGGCAATCAATTCACCCCTCCCGTCTTGATTACCACTCGCCTGGGCACAACAGGGAGATTGTGCTAGAGTGCACAAAGTGAGAAATCTCAACGATTGACATCAAAATTAAAAAAGAAGAATATGATGGATGAATTAAAAACAATCTAGTGAAATAAAGAGAATAAGAGATATAGAAATAGATTGGCTTATTTATTTCTCCAAAAAGGCTTCAAGATCTTCAAGAGGATGGAGCTTTAAGGGATATAGAACTTCATGTTTAGGGGAGGCTCCTCCTTCCTTCTTCTACTTCAAGCCTTGTCCTTCAATCCTCCTCCATGATTCTTAGGATCATTAGGGGCTCAATGCACAAAGGAGGGGGGTATTTAATTATAGGGTAAAAATTCATAGCCATAAAATCTCTCAAAAATAGAAAATAGAGTTTCAAGAAGATTTGGAGGGAGAAATCTGTCCACCAGATGTCCTTATTGCCATAAAATACCATAGGAATCCTTTCCTAAGTTAAAAAGGTGCTTAAAATGGAGTAGGGAAGAGTTAGTTTTAGAAGGGATACAGAAGGAATTGACGTCTAAGTAGAAGGGCGTCATTTAAAATGATGTCCAGACTTTGGGATGACTTCAGGAAAACTAAATTAAGGAAGGAAAAATAACCAAAAATCAATAGGTAAACGATGTCAAGATGAAGAGATGCTAATTAAAATTGGCAACTTGATCATATGACGGTATGTAAATACCTCCCGGTTTGGATGGAAATCAAAATTGAAATTTAGGCGTGGTCGGAATGAAAGGCGTCTATCTAGTTGGACATCATTTAGGTTGAGATGTTTTTGATTGGAAGACGGAAGGCCAAAGATGGATGGTTATCCCTTGAAAGACGTCTTGGAGGCATGGCACCAATTTAAGAATGACATCTGACTATAGAGGTGCGAATTTGAGACTAGCATCTTGACATATGGGTGCGATTTTGAAGAACACGACAGGTCAGTGTGCCACGATTTAGTGAAATGCGTCCAACATGGTTGACACGCTCAAGAAAAATGCCATAAAAATAGGAAAAAGTCAAGAAAATGAGATAAAAATAAAAAATAGGAAAAATTATAAAAAAAGAATAATCAAGAAAAATAAGGAAAATTCGTCAAATAAGTCAATCACTTTGAGGCATTATAGCATGATACGAGATCTACTCAACGTGGTGTCAAATTTAGCATGTCTACAGCTACCCCACTTTGTTGTCCACTTTATAGGGGAGTGACATGAAGTGGAGTGAAATGAAATGAAGTGTAATGTATTGGAATGAAGTGGGAACATGCTGAAAAGTAGATGTCAATGTGTGATGAGACACGTTCTCAACACCATACGGTAGATTTTTTTTTAAAGTTCAAGATGAAGCAATCTTCAAAAAGTTCTATGAAATCAACAATTGTTTGGATGAAGGAATAAGCAAAGGGATAAATGTGCACGCGGTGCATGAATGAGAGGAAAAAAGATAGATCAACTTCCAATGTCGGGAAAGTTTCTCAGGCCGTAGACCGACAGGTTTCACCATTGGAGAGTTGTTACCAGGGCGCAGCTAAGGTAGATCTAAGGAGTAAAGGATTGAATGACAGAATAAAAATCCAAATAAGGGAGTTTTCAAAGAATCAGCTCAAAATGGCAACAAAGGAACTGAGTACTCAATTAGAAGTGAAATATCTCACATCAGAGAGAATTAGAAATTGAGTGACTCTTAAGATTGAGTTAAGGGAAGCATTTTACATAGTTAAAATCTAAGCCCTATATAAATGTATGCTAGATTTAAAGGGAAAAATTAAAACAAAGTAAAATAGAAAATAATCAAGGATAATATTGTTAAATTACCCAACTTGAGTTAAGATACCAATTTTATGAGCTGATACTAAGCCGAAGTCCATTTATCTACGCACTAACTCACAAAATGGAACCATCGTCCCCAATCTTAGACAACCCAATTACCTATCCATACGACTAGGACTCCTATGAAATTATCATTATTTTTTATGAAGAGGAACTCAAATTTCAAACTCATCAAGGCCACAAGGTCCTTGATATGGTCTAATGGTGTAAATATCATATAGTAGAATGCATACAGGAAGATAGTGGAGCAATAATTATGTTTGGACTGAGAAATTATTCATGATACAATGCAATCACCGTGGGACCTTATACACAACGTCCAGACGGTGGGACCAGATGTCTTCTTTTCCTGCGCTCAAAAATTTATTAGCCAAGATATCATGAAATATAACAAGCAATGAATATTCAAGAAAATTCAAGCATAGCATGGATCACCATATTCAAACATTCAATATTCAAGCATTATTATTTGTTTGCAGACCATGAGGACGATGAATTTGGCTAGTGGTAAAGATCTAGGTTTGGAAGATCAGAGTGATGATATCGAGAATGGCAGGAATAATCAAAGAGAGATGATGATGAGTGATGTTACAGAGAACAAAGGGAAGAATTGATGAGTAAAAGAGAGGACTCATCCCATGTTCTGGTCCATGCATGCATGTACCTATCCATGTATGACACCATCAGGATAAACAGTGAGTTAACAAATACAAGCAATTCTTTTATTTTTTGGAATATTCAAATTCTTATGGGTTTGGGAATATTCAATTTTTTATGGATTTATAATATTTAAATTTTTATGGAGGTTTTTTTTAAAATATTTGATTTTTTTATTTGTGAGGATATATCAATTTTTTATTTTTGAATTGACTATACCATGCTAACTATAGCATCAAAGCTAGTTACAACCACTGGTTAGGTGTCCTTGCTCCATCCTCTTTCGCTAAAAGTTGCCTAAAGTAGGAAGTGCATTTGCAGTGGCATCCTATAACCGACTGTCCTTAGTTAATGGTGCCCTTACTAAGGCCATATGTGAGAAATGATTCGATCTTAGAGGAAGAAATATAAGAAAATTTGGGGATAAGTCTTATATGGGTTTCAAGATGTCGGGATTTGACATCCTCCCATGACATAACCCCTAGAGGTTAGATCTATTGCGCTAGGGCTTTTTTGTTATTTATTTTTTTGGACCTTTTTTTATTTAGGCATACATATGATCAAACTCGTAATGTCTTGCGGGGAACTGTACTGTCATTCTTTCCATGTTTTTTTTCTTTTCAGACATTTGTTTTTTCTTTTGATAGATTTTGACTTGATTTTTCTCAAGGTCTTATTTGACTACCCCTATTTGAGACTTCCTCTTGTCGAGGAGTGCCTACATTAGTTTTCTTACCCAGACTATCTCTGCCCCCATATTTCGGCTGAATAGAGAAGAGAAAAAGACTTCGTGACCTCGGTCATGGCCCAAGTAGGAATAATTTTTTCCAAGGAAGACGGATAAGGGTGCCATGAAGTGTGTGTGGTGCCCATGCTTAGGGTTGCCCTTAATGAGCAATGAGAAAATTTTGAACTCCCAGTGCGAAGTTATCAAAGCTATAAATGCGCCAGAAGCAAACTTAAAACTAAAACTGTTTTGACATAAATAAAAATTAGGACAAGATTCCTACACTATCACTTTTAATCATGTAAAGAAGTACCTCATGTGGAAGCATATACCTACGCAATTAAAATTCCTTACAACCCTTTTTTTTTGTAGAAGCAACTGCTTGAAGTGACTTTGATCCACATGGGACTTGCATTCCTTGCTTGACAGGATTGAGAGAGGGATAAGGGATCAAAGATTTGAAGTGGCTCAACATGATGGAGTGGTGTCAAAACTATACTCAGACGAAGAAGGAGAATGGAAAAGAGGTGAGGACTTGAACTCCCTTGTGAGTATGTGAAACCCTGAGTACATTAAAGGGGTCTACAGAAGAAAAAAAACAATGAGGAAGAGTGAGGACAAAAGCCTCAAAAATAGTGAGAAAAGGGGCAGATGCCCTGAGTAGATGGCTTGGAAGGAATCGGGTCAGGCCCGTGATCAGGAGTTGTCAAGGGGATGAATTGATAAATGGAAAGATGGGAATCCGGAGGTTCTAGAGAAGGAGAAGGTGAATGTTGGGAATCTAAAGGAAGAGGAGGGTTTGAAAATGACATGGAAGACTCTGAATGTTCTATAGGATAAGAAAAATGAGGGGCGCGATGCCCCTGAAAAAATAAAAAAAATGAATAGAGAGTTCAGAGGTTTCGGAGGGTAAGGAGGATGAGGGACGCGATGTCCTAAAAAAATAAGAAAATTGAATGGAACTTTGAATTTAGGAGGATCTAGAGATTCCGGAGGAGAAGGGAGATGAGGGATGTGATGCCCTCGTAGGATAAAAAGATGGGTTTTTTGCATGAAAACTATTGTTAGAGGTGAATGTTCAAACAAATCATTTTTCGAAATGTTTTAACCGGCATATCACTTTGTAAATCTAAATTGTGCAAAAATGTCATATTTATCTACATGCATATCACTTCTTTTTGCTAAAAACTTGCAAAAAAATTCATGCTTAAATGTCATTTATGCACTATTTGAATTAACATAGTGATATGCCAGCTAATGTATTTCTTGGAATGTTTTTTTTGCAAATTCACCTCCAACAATGGTTTTCATACAAAAATCCCTAAAAAGATTGCATGAAGATTTAGATTTAGGAGGGCTCAGAGGCTCCGGAGGTTAAGGAGAATGAGAAAAGGTATCTAACAATAGGGGATCCAGAGGTTACATATAAGAAGGGAGATGAGGGTCCAAGGACCCGAGAGAAAGGAATGACTACAAATGCCTAGAGCAGAAAGAGGAGAATTTCATTCTCACCCAGTGTATGGCCCATAAAAAGTTGACAATTAAAAGAAGCATTGCCGGAATGGAATAGGAAGTAGATAGACCAGTGGAGGATCCCTCAATATGTACCCCTCGCCCTTCAGTCTAGTGTTGTGTCTTCCCCTCTTCCTGATGGATGCTCTCTTATAATGAGGCCTCTTAATCTTCATCATGGTCTCTTGCCTTATTGATTTTTCATGCCCTCTCCCATAACGTGCCTAGACAGATGGCTTTGTTCTTTCTTGATCAACTGGCTCAGTTGGTGCAGTTGGTGTCCATAGGCTCTCATTTGATGAACTTTCAATAGGATTTCTTGGACATTAAAAAATGAACGATAACTCTCTTGGAAAATAATTGTAGCAAACATCTGGGAGTTCTGCTTGTAATGTGGAAATCTTGACATGGAGTGACTTCTTTGGAGATAACTCTCTTTATGAGTAAGCAAGATCAATCGGTAGAAGTTTGACCTTTGGCATGAGAAGCTTCGTGTTCGGCACATTCCTCAGGGTCCTTGGAATATCTTCCTTAAAGGTGCTTAGCAACATGGGCACTGGCCCCTTGAGTGGAAGTTGAGAGAGAGTAGTCATGATACCGAGAGCTTTCAACAAGGATTTTTCTGACCTGCCCTTGAGCATGGAATCCATCATCTCTTTTGTAGTGGATTGTGTCATCATTATGCTTGAGGAGAACCCCTTCTCTTGATTAAGCACTTAAACCACAACGGAGTGAGAGGTAGTGAGAGCTTTAAAAGTAGCTTTACCAATAACCAGTGTGACTTTAACTATCCTGCCTTTTGATCTGCCCAGCACCAACTCTTGAGAACCCTTCTTGGTGGCCAACTATGAAGGTGGAGATTTGATCTTCTCAAATATGTCCGGCATGAGAACATGGACCCGCATTCAGTAGATGTAATCTTGGAGCTTAAAATACGTGCCCGACATCAGGCTTTTCAGTTTGCTATGCCCTTGAGAATTAGACTTGAATTGTGTTTTCAAAAGTGCACACCCACTCCGTTGGGTGGCGAGGATTTATGGTAGGTTCAATGGTGGGTATGATGGGAATTGGTGAATACGTAATGACAATGATAGGTTTGTGTGTGGTGGCTTGGAGGTGGATAAAAATGGAGGTAAGGGTGGAGCTTGCTAAGACATAGGCACTGGTGGAGGTAATGATGATGGGTTAAAGGGTTTAGGGGATGGCAGACTAGGTGTGGTTGGCATTGGGATGGTAGTGGTGGCGATTGGCTTAAAAGTGGAGGGCTAAGATGGTGGAGGGATAGGAGTAGCGATGGGGGGTCTTGACAATGGGTCTATTTGGTAGAGGTTTAGTGACAGTGGAGGACAATAGAGAGGGTTTCTTTGGAGGATCGTTAATGAAGGTAAAGGGGAAGGTTGTGGTAAAGGCCGTTGGTGAGGCGACATGAATCATCAAGTTGGTGGCTCATCATCGTAACACCATGTGGTTTAGGAAATAGGAGTGATATTGATGGCGTCATCCTGAGCAAGGGTTTGTGGTTGTAATGGAGGGTGTTGTAGGGATTGTTGTGGCAAAGGAGAGGGTGCAACATTTAGTATAGGAGCAGGGGCATACCCAGGTGGATGATGATGAGTTCATTGTAGGACAAGTGGATGTTGAGGTGGATGAGTGTTTTGGCAGAATAGACAAAAATATGAGTTTTGTAGAGGGGGTGGTTGTGAATATGAAAGAAAGGCATGGTGGTTAATGGAATGGCTAAGTGGGTGGCAGACAACATGCACTTGCTCATTCATACTCTGACTATTTGCTCGAACATATCCATGATGGGAGACTCTATTAAATTTGCCTGGATGTATCGAGCTCTCTCGTAGAGTTCATCCATTTTATCAAGCTTATTCATGGTCAAGACGTGTCGAAACCTAGGAGTAGCATTAGCAATTATTATCTTGACTTGTTTGGATTCCGAGAGTGTATCTTTTAATCTATCGGCCATCGATGTCCACCTATCAGCAAACTGAACAAATTCCTCATCAAGCTTCATTTGTTCGGACACCAAGTTCGTCAAAGAAAGAGAAAGGCTGACCCGATCCCTATACTTTTAAATGAATTTTCTTTTCACATCATCAAAGTCTTTGGCCTCATGTGGCTCCAATGTATAGAACCATTCTAAGGGGGGGCCACCTAAGGATCTTCTAAACAAATAAGCCAATATTCTCTTATCATTCTACCAATAGGAGGATTCATACATGAAATCTTTAAGATGAATGAAAGGATTGCCCATGCCATTATGTATTCGATACGTGGGCATCTCATAAGGATGTAAATGAGGTGTGGAGAGAGCCATCATGGAGACTTTCGAGGTACACTTTGTACTTGTTACCTTCTTTAATTGTTCCTCCATTTGGTCTAATTTGTTGAGAAGAGCTTGATGAAGAGGATTTACTTGAGATGTGGAAGGTTGCCCTTTGGACCTTTGGAATACCTGAGAGAGAGGCATTGAGTGAGAGGGTATTGGGGCTTACCCATAGAATGACCCGGTTGGCCCGTGATGCAAGAATTTATTGGGCCTTAAGACCTTGAGGGGTAATGAGAAGGAGGTAGTGCACCCACTTGGGAGGAGCTAGAAGGATGAGAAGGAGAAGTGGATTTCTCTCAACAAGAGCCTGAATGACTTGAAGTTGTTGAGGGTTGAGTCTAGCTAAAGCATCTAAGACTGAGGAGAGATTATTAGAAGGAGATGGTTCTCGAGGAATAGTGGTTTGCAATGATCTTGAGAGATCATAGAATTGAGAATTCCCCATGGCGTGGACATGAAAAGTTCCATGAGAAATAGGAGTGGAATGGTATCCCTTATGAATGTTGTGGCGAGAATCATGGATTTGAGGGACATAAGATGAGCTAAGCCTATCATACTCATAGTTGTTATATGCGTAATTAGGCATATGGGTTTTACTACCAAAATGTAACATCATAGCAAAGATTAAACAATATTCAATCAAACAACTTTGCAAAGATTACAAACAAGTAGGATGATTACACTTTTTTTTAATTACCTTATGTGAGTTAAATGAATTTTTTAACAGAATTTTCAAATTCACTCAAAGGTAGGATCCTAGTTTCAATATGATCTGGAACTTCGATACTTCTCACCACGTTTAGGCCAACTAACTCAAAAAACTTGAATGGTACAACCTACCCAGTGATCGAAGAGGGAATCCTTTAATGTCGGGGACTTACAAAGATCTTGGTGGAGGAGATTCGGGTCTAATGAGAGGAATGCTCAATTAGAGGGTCCTTCCTTCACCAAGAGGGGGGTAAAAATCTCCTAAAAATGTAGGGAGAGGAGGTCTCCCAAGCCAAGGATGCCCTAGATACAACACTAAATATAAAAGAAAAGAAAATCAGAATAATATGAATAGTGCCAAAGGAAAAAACATTAATATACTATTGACGATATGAAATTTATAAATATTTTTCTAAATACTTACATGGAAAATTGAAGAAAAATGGTCAAGGGTCAATATTTTGTCCCACAAGTTCAGTTTAAAGATTAAATATCAGAAAAAACCCCAAGCTGTGAAGAAGTATGAAGAGAGAAGAAGAGAGGGGCCCTCTTATAGGGGTGAAAGCCCCACTTGGAGCGAGTGGGGGGCGCTCCCTGCCCCCAGGAGGTCCAGTTCCGGGCTGATAGTTGCCCCACCTTGAGAGATTGCTCAAATGAGTGCCCCGACCAAAAACCCATACCAGCGCCCCTCACCTTGACCCAATTCAAATTCTAGCGCCCCTCACATTGACCCAATTCAAATTCCAACGCCCCTCACCTTGACCCAATCCAAATGCTAGCGCCTCTCACACTAACCCAATCCAAATTCTAGCGCCCCTCACCTCGACCAAATCCCCAATCTAGCGCCCCATGAGCGCTCCTCTCAGCCACTTGGACAAATCCCCAAATTGAGCTCCCCTCCCAGCCAGTTCGACAAAATCCCAGTTCTAGCAATCCCCACTTGGACCAACTGCCAAATCGAGCGCCCTTGTTAGCCACCATGAGCCAATCCCAATTCCAGCACTATCCATTCTGACAAAATCCCAAATCGAGTGATTCCACTCCACGCGGCAGTTGTGCCAACTGAGGGTGCTCAGCATCCCTACCCCGATGAATTGGGAGCAGTGGTGAAGGCTCTCACGGAGCCCTTATGTCACCCAGTGCCCTCACTTGGTGTAGGTTGTTCGTTCAAGCGCACCCAACACCCTTACCCAATGTTTATAAATACAAAGGAAGGCCAATAGAAAAAAAAACACGTGAAGAAGAAGCAAGCCACGAGCGCAGAAGACCCAGGCTGAATAGCAATCTGATATTCTGATTTTTCTACGTCCTCTCTAGGGGTATATTGCTTCTACTACCTTGTTGTCACTACCAAGAGTCCATATATATTTTTTCTTATAAAAAAGAGACTTTACCCCGGGCGTACATTTATATTTAAGATAAAAAGAGACTATCCTGGGCATGGTTCCGTGGTCACTTGGCCCAGCTCTACTGACTACTCAGTCCATTCTAGTTCACACCCTTAATCGAATTAGGCCATCCCAGTCTCCCAGCAACTCCAGTTTCCCAGCAATTCCAATCCCCCAGCAATTCCCGTCTCATAATTAACTCACTGTCTCCTAGTGATTCTAGCAACTCCAGTCTCTTGAAGCCCAATTATACAACTGCCCCAGTTGATACAGTTGTAGTTGTTCCAGTTGACCCAACTAACTACTCTCCAGTTTATCCAGTTTATCTGCCCGGCTCATCCAGCCCATCTAGTTTATACAACTGCCCCCAGTTAATATAGTTGTTTTCCCTCCCGAGTCAGCTGTCCCCACATATTACCCATTCCAGTTAGCCTAAATACACGTCGTTCCTATCAATGGACTATTCTAACCGGATGGCCATCCTAGCAAAAATTAGCCGTCTCGCAGGAATTATATGTTCAATTATGGCTCGAACCTTAATTCCTCCCAACGTTTATTTCATCCCAATTATACCCCACTACTGACCTACATCCAGTTTTGCTTCAGGTCAGCTATGATCCAGATGTCTTTTATCTCCCAGACTCCAATTTTACTCCGGATCAGTTACATCCCGGTCGTTCCTCTTACAGGTGTTGGGTGCGAATAAAGAGATAAACGTAGATCCAGAGGGGGGTGAATGGATCTTCTTAAAACTTTTTACCCAGTTTAAAAATGTATAGACTTATGATGGCTTGATCAGTGGAGAAAACTTCAAACACTAGAGATGCACGCCTAATCAACTATTAGGGGACATACATGCGGAAGCAATTTAGACGATTAGGCTCGACCAATCTCACACGGAAAAGCATTCAACCACAATGCACAAGATGTTTTAGGTGGTTCGGTCAGCTGACCTACATCCACCCCATACTCCAACCAGAGTATGGCTTCCTGCTGACTCACAGCTTGATCAGCTGGGCCTCACAGCTTGCCTACAATCCGCTGACTAACAGCTTGCGCTGGGCCATACAGCTTATGCCATCCGCTCACAAACAGCTTGCCGCTGATCCACAGCTTCGGGGATGAATCCCTACAACTATTGAGCTTCACAGCTTGTCATCCAGAGAATCCTCCTCTGCAACTGCTGACACACAGCTTGAATAAAAGTTTTAAGAGAAAAACATGAAAAAGAAAGAAAACAGTAGCAACAGAAAGCTGGAACTGAATCCTGATAGAATAAAGCTTACACAGGAGCAGACTGAGTTGGATTTGATCCAAGGACTAGTTGGACAAATCTTCAGGAAATACTAGGCTTCTTCTCTCGATCTTACTCCCTCTTCATCTCTTCTTTTTCTCTTATATTTCTATCTCTGTCTCTGATCTTTTCTAATTCACCTCCCCTTTTTTTTCATCATCATTCTCATACTGCACGAACAAATACTCATTATATATGAGCAGCAGAAGGAGGGCGTGTGGAAACCACATTTCCCGCCCAAGATTTTCGTCCAGATCTGAGGCTTCAGAAGTCATGTGCCAGCCTTATATTCCTCGAGCCAACATCCTGGTAATCATACTAAACACGAAGTCAACCTTTTGACAATTGAACACAAGGCAAGGAATAATGAGATTGCACGAAGTTAATAAAACGATAGGCTTGATATGCACCGACTCACTTAGCGCAAGATCTCGTATGCACAGAGTCAAGCTATGCACGCATCGAGTGTTGCACGGACTACGTGTGTGCAAGATGCAAAGACTATATTGACAGCATGCGTGCAAGACATAAGAAATGCACAGACTCAATCGTGCCAAAAATCTTCTGCACAGACTCTAGCAAATGCGGAGCTAATTGATGCACAGACTATGTGTATGCGCTATGCATGAGCTGTACTGACATAGAATGCTATAACCTACCTTGCACCGACTTTGCTCGTGCGAGAGATAGATGTTGCACCGACTTTATTGAGCCTAGACTACGCATGAAAGGAGATGTGCATTGACTCTAACCAGTGGAATGCACACTCTTAGTGAGCATCATATGCACAGACCTAGTATGCACTATGCAAGAGACTTGCACAGACATAGGCTATATGCAGTGCAGGATATGCACGGACTTATGCACAGACTCTCATATGAAGGACTTTAAACATGCACCGCCTATGTATAACATACAATAGCACATGCATCGACTATGAATACGTTGCATCGACCTTGAATATGCAAACAGCTAAGAAACATGCAGTCGTTATCTGCCAAATAACGTGGTATGCACAGACTTGACTATGCACTGACTTCTTCAACCTATGCATGGACTATATGCAACAAACGCAAGGTACACAGACCTTGTATGCTGAACGACTCAACTGTGCACAAACATACAATTTATATGAAATGATCAAATGCAGACAAATTTATGCAATCCAGTCTTCACATGACTCATAGATTGTCTTCATTAAAACTAGGGTTCCAACAATCTCCCCCTTTTTGATGATGACAACTATAATTCATGTATGATTGAAACTAACAGAGAATTTATTTGTTGACATGCATGGCAAAGATAACATTTAGCATAAGACATGCATTCAACACAAATATGCACTATGTAGAAGTTGCATTTTTGTGTACAATAAGAGAATACAGACTAGTGTATGAGTGAACTATCTCATTCAGCATTTTACACGCACTGTCCATAAGGAAACTGTAAGCTTTCATACATGTTGAAAATAGTGACAAAAAAAAACTTTTCATCAGTGTAGAAACAAAAACTGTCCATCAGTGGAACGTTCATACAGCCAATATTCTCTCCCCCTTTGTCATTATCAAAAAAGGATGGGGAATCCTTGGGAATCATGGACCTCTGTAGCTCCCCCTGTCTCTAGGAGGATGTGCACTGCTGGAACCAGGGGTGGAAGATCTGTGCTGAAGATTTCTCAAGGAGTCTAACAGCTCATTTAATTTTCAATGCACTGTATCCCCAAGTCTGTCCACTAGGGAGGTGGTATCATTTTGCTTTGTGAGATTTTGTTTAATACTGTCTGAGAGGATTTCCAATTTGGACTGAACATCTTGAAACTTATGGAGGACTTCAGGCTGATTGGCTGCAATATTGTTCAATGTATTCTTTATCAACTCAAATTCAATCTTCAGATCAAAAGTGTGGCTCAGAATTTGAGCAAGCTTGGTGAAAGTAGAGAGTTGGGTATCTTGAATTTTACCCACCATGTCACCAACTCTAGTACTGATTCCCATGAGAGATTCCAGATCTCTCGACTGCTGCATCTATTTTTTGCTTTGGCAGTTAAAACTCAATCCCTTGGGTCTTGACAACTCTTTGCAAATGCTTCAATCGGGCATCTACTTGTGCAGTTGAATGGTGTTGAACACAAACTGTTTATTCATCAATTCATTCTGATTCAACACTATCTCAATTAGATTTGACAGCATCTGGGCAATATCAGGCTCAGTTTTAGGTCTAGGTGAACTAAATGTAGATGCACTAGACTCCGGAAATTCAGTATAGTATGCATGCTGCTGTTCAGGAGGTGGAGTAGGTGGTATACCAAGACTAACTATCCCCCCGAAATGTGGGCCATATTCAGGAGCTTGAGCAAATGACATTCTTGGATACCTCCTGTAATGAGAGGCAGGACCCAAAACAAATTCTGTAAGTCTTCCTCAGCTACTCCTTGAGATGATGCCTGAGCTTCCTCATGTGAAGCTCCTTGTGGAGCTTCTTCTTCTCTTGGTTGTTCACCCTCCTGTTTGTTGACAACTGACTCAACAATTTCTTCATAAATTTTGTCAGTCTCTTCTGTCAAAATCTGTGCAACCACCCTAGACAACAATTCTTCATCAACTTTAATTTCTTCTTCTCTTTTCTCTTCTACACCTTGTGAATCACCCTCTTGTTCCGCAGTTTCACTTGTTTGATCTTCCTCTTGTTCTTGCTGAACAACTTGCTGTTTCTGCTTAGGTTGTACTCCAAACTTATCAAATAGCTCACTGATATTTTGATCCAGCTGTTGTACAGTTTGAGCATCAGTTAAGTCTAATTCATGGATTTTTTGTTCAAGCTGCAGATCCTTGAGATTTTTCTCAACAGGTTTATCAGCACATTCTTGGTCTTTTTCAGCTATCATAGGAAGAGTTTCTTCTTGAGGAATCTGAGGAGGCCGTTCTGACACTGTTTCCACTTGAACTTTCCTCTTCTTCTTCAAGGGAGCATGCTTTTCTGATTTGTCCTTTTTGTGAATTTCACCAGAAGAACTCTCTGAATCAGTATCTTCCAGCTTCAAGTACTTATCAATAAAATCCATGTTGTACACATTAAACTTTGGAATTTCTTTTGAAGGCTCATTTTCCAAAGATATGTTTGCCTTCTTAAATATGGCAGTCAAATGAGCTACATGTGGCAAATGTCTTCTGGACTCTTTGCAAGTTCTCATTATCTGAATAATTGTTTCAGGCAAGCAAACTCTGATTCTCTTCAGCAGATAATATAAAACAAATCTCTGAGTGTTGGTCAGTCTTCCTCTCCCTCCAACTTGTGGAGTGATCATAGCAGTAAGAATGTGATGTAGCAATCTCTTGAGAGGAGAGAAACTGTTTGCGTTGAACTGACCCAATTTTAACTGATTCTTGTCTTGGGGATTTCTAGGCTCATCTGTGATGAGTGAGTATGCATCATGAAGATCATATGCAAACTTTCTTTCAGTTTCTCCTTCTTCTGGTATCCTAAACACTTTATGTAGAGAACGCTTAGAGACTTCAATCCTAGACCCCTTGACTATGGAAAACAATTTTGCCTGATTCACATCATACTTCAGATTCTGATAGAACTCAACTACGAGTCTCGGATAGTATACTCTGTGCTTACCCAAAAATTTTATCCATTTCTAAACTCTAAAAATTTCAATCAACTCAGGAAATTTTTCAAGCATTTTCTGATCATTGAAATCTACGTACCGTGGAAAAACTATCTTACCAGCTTCTAGTGCTATTTCTACATGTCTTGATGCTTCAGCTGAGATATCTTCTCCTTCGAGAACCTTCCTCTTACCTCTACCCGGTGCTGTCTTCAGCTTCTTTACTTTTGGTAGCGGCACATCAGCCTTGGCTGACTCACGGTCTTCTAGCGACTGTACCTCTAACTCCTTTTTCTTCCCCTTGACAGAGTCCTTCTGAGCCGATTCAGAAGGTACTTCTTCTGCATGTAACTCCTTTGATCTTCGCTTGTAGCATTTGGTTGCATCGGTCTCCATGACTTGAGGAGACATGAGATGCTGCTCTTCCGTGACTTTCTTCTTCCCCTCACTAGTGGCAGATGGAGAGGACATGGTGGAAGTAATAAGAAGAGAAGGATGAGATGGAGAGAGATACTGGACGTGATGAGAAGAGGTAAGGCTGGAGAGGTGGGCTTGCTAGAAGAGCTCGAGAGAAGAAGACGAGAGAGCGGGAGGCCGTTTCGACTTCAAAGGAGGGGGTATGATGGGTAAGGCAAGTAGGGTTACGTATATACTAGAGACACTGCCAACTTTACCAATATTCAACAATTAATATCCAAACTATCCATTCCTTAAAATAAAATGCCTTTCTACGTAGAAATGCGGTTTCCGGCATATGAGATTATATCTTAGAATTTTATTCTCCACAAATTATCCTTGATAATCAATGGTAATGAAACAGCTTAATCAAGGAAATAACCCAGTCAAGACGATCATTAATCTTACTAGCTCCCTTTTATTGGCCAATTACTGATTGAAAGACCCAAATTTTTTTATATTGACATTAAGCCAGTCTAAATTTTTTGAAGAAACCAAAGGGTCAACCACGTTTTAATTGAACTTTTGCCACAAGAAATTTTTATTAAACATTTCAGTATAACTGCCCCTTTTTACTCAAGGAAGCATGTTGATCAAACACCAGAATCCCTAGTTACTCAGTGCAGTTTATCTTTATGTTTCATAATAATTTTTTTTGAACAGAGATAGCATTCATTATCATGACTTGACCTCTGAATTTCTTTGAAACAGATGATCAGTTTCTCAAATAATATGCCATTGCTCTGCCACACTCAATTTTTATTTAATGGCATATTCCCAGGTCTTTTGTCAGAATTTTTCTTTAGATATGACTTAAGGACCATATAAACCTTGGATTTTCTATCAGATTGGTTTATTACTAAGGACATTCAGATTATTGATGCCCTACTGAGCAATTTCCAATTTGGACTATTTTAAGACCATTGAGGTATCTTCCAGGGTTAATTGTGAGAGCTTTTCACATAAGATTTAATATTCATACACCAAAGATCACATCTCAGTTAAGATCAGCAATTTCGTTCTTAGTTCAGGGTGATCTTGATAGTTAATTATTGAAAATAAGTAAAGGTGACAGTATTCAGCTATTGCTCCCCCTGACTAGCACAAACTATGAATTTCTTTGACGACAAAAGTGAGTAAGGGAAGGAGACAATGAGCAAGGTGATGTAGATGAAGACCATTCATGAGCAGGGTTAAGACTAACAGCTAGATAGCACAAATCCAAAAACATAACCTAAATGACCATCATCATATAACCACCCATCACTGTAAACCATCAAACATTCAGCCTTCTGGAAATTCAGTGTATCCAAACACCCAGATCACAACCAATTGACCTCTCATCTTAGATCAGACTCAAGCTGACTCCAAAGTCAATATCACAACATCAGTACCTTGCAGTTCATCAGACATAGAAATCTAACTATCTATGCAGCAAGAAATCACTGACCAAAGCATATATTCGATCTCTGATTAGCACAGCTCCCCCTCAATATGTGCATAGATGTCAAACAACCACTATTTGATTCTCTTAAAGTACACAGATATGTATCAATATTGTATGCATCCTACAGAATCATGCATGGACCCATTTATGTCATGGCACACAAAAACTGCACCAACCTCATCTGGCTCGAGGCAAGGGTTGCACCCAGTTTATATGCATGCAGCTATTAAGTGCACCGACTTGCATGCATGAAACAACAATACTTGCATAGACGTTATAACACTCTAGTTAGGCATGCACTGATGTTATATGCAAACATGTCTAACTGTGCACGGACTTGGTAACACAACGTGCAACAGTATCCATTTGATATTCCAGGAGGTCATACAGATGTATGCATCTACTTATTAACATGAAGAACTAACTAAAAATCTCGTAGGGAGTTTGCATGAATTTCATTCTCAATATGTATTACTCTTAAGAGAATATCATCAATCATCAGATTTGTTCCAATCAATCATGCAACATTCCACAAAGATTATTATTCAAACAGAACTAACAAAAATGAAAGTGACATTTGACTGACCTTAGTGCCCTGAATTTATTGAGCCCCATTTTTTATTTTATCTTCAGGAGCACACCTGCAGCCAAACTGTTATTTGAACAGTCTTGGACCCCAAGGATTCTTGGGTCTAACTGGATGAGTAGCACCCCACATTGATGCTCTCCAGTTATTCTAGGAACAATTAAAAGCAATGTGACATAATCTGCCACACTTATTGCATATGGGAGGTTTATGCATAAATACAGGATTCTGAATTCTCCTAGATGCAGAATGGTTCATGTGAGCAGGATAGATTCTTTGGTCTTTTAAAAGCCAGCATTCAGATATTGCATGCCCAAATCTTCCACAGTTAAAGCAATTAACTCTCTGATTTTGAGATTTCTTCCCATGCTTCTTTGCATAACTGTTTCTGTAGTTTTGATCTTCTTGTTTCTTTAAATAGCAATTATGCATGTAATGACCCTTTTTGCTACAATAATAGCATGCATTGGAGATATTTCTATCAGGCATTTTCACAGATTTATTTTGAACTGTATGGGTATGCTTGCATGCATCTAACTCATCATTTTTCAAAATTATGCACTCATCCATAACATGTCCTTTCCTACCATAATAGTGACATGAAGCATTTCTTTTATTGAGTACATGCACTGTTGTGATAGATTTATTCTTTGCATGTGCATGTGAGTGTGTGTGAGTATCATTGACAGCTTGCCTAGAAGAATCAAAAGTAGATTTGGATATTTTTGACATAACCTTCTTTTTCTGTTTTTGAATCTTTTTCAGATTTTTAGTTGGACTGTTCATTTTCTGGGCAGTGAATTGGAAGATAGATGAGCTGGATGGGTTTTCTAGTTCAGAACTTTTTACAAAAACAGTGGGATTCCTTTTCATATCAATCTTCTTATTAACATGATTAAAACCCAACCCTTCTTTCTAAAATTCACATTTGACCCAAGCAGTTTATTCAAGTTATATTTTCCCTTCACAAACTTAGAGAGAGAATTTTTTAGATCTTCAGTTTCAGCTTGCAAGGTGGCAACATCATTTTCACAGGAGATAACTTGTTGATGTAGACAGTCATTGAGATTTTTCAAAGATTCATTTTCTTGTTGAAGCTTTATTTCATTGTTTGTTTCCTTTTTCTCCAAAACAGATTTTCCTTTTTCAATGGTCAGCCATCTTTCAGATAAGACTGTATTAAGAACCATCAGCTTTTTATCTGTTCCTTCAAATTACTATTTTCTTCAATCAATTTATCTTGATATTCATCAGTTTCCTTTTTCTGTTTAACCAATGACTCATTTTCTTCTTTCAAGGATCTAATTAGATTCTTCTGCATATTGTCATCCGAATCAAGGTCTGCAATTAGTTCCTTTAAGAATGCACATTCATTACATGAATTTTCATCTCTAGCTAGTTTGTTTCTTAAACTCTCATTTTCAGATTTCAAATTTTCTATTTTAGCTCTTAAGCGTGTAACTTCATGAATCATTTCTTTTCTCAACTTGTTCTTTCTGATTTGACTCTATCATATTTATTCAATAAATGCTCATTCATGAGACTAAATCATCATAGCTAAAATTCTCAGCTTCAGAATTTACCTGGGAGGATGAGTCCTCGGACTGATCTCTGACCATCAGGCACATTTCCTCATCTCCAAGAGATCTTCCCAGCATTCTATTGATGATAGCCGCTGCACTCCTGCATTCATTGACATATGGAACATAGTTGGAGTCTATTGCCCTCTTGGTTAGATCTAGGCCTTTTTATTTTCATCAAATTTTAGTCTGTCTAAGAATTCCATTGGGATTTGTCCTCTGGAACTTCATACAGGCTAAGAGCTATAAGTATCCAAAGATCTGAGTCCACATGCATCACATAGTCTCTAAAGGAGCCATACCAGCCATAAAAATTAGACCCGGTGTATACTGGAATTTCAGCCATGAAATCACTACAAATCAGATCAAGAGCGATGCTAAGAATCGGATCAAACCAGATCGCACCTAAACCAAATCAAGGAACGGATCTACAGGTCGTTGGACCCTATGAGCAGAAACCCACTCTGATACATTGTTGGGTGCGATAAAGAGATAAACGTAGATCCAGAGGGGGGTGAATGGATCTTCTTAAAACTTTTTACCCAATTTAAAAATGTATAGACTTATGATGGCTTAATCAGTGCACAAAACTTCAAACACTAGAGATGCACGCCTAATCAACTATTAGGGGACATACAGGCGGAAGCAATTTAGATGATTAGGCTCGACCAATCTCACACGGAAAAGCATTCAATCACACTGCACAAGATGTTTTAGGTGGTTCGGTCAGCTGACCTACATCCACCCCATACTCCAACCAGAGTATGGCTTCCTGCTGACTCACAGCTTGATTAGCTGGGTCTCACAGCTTGCCTACAATCCGTTGACTAATAGCTTACGCTGGGCCTTACAGCTTATGCCATCCCCTGACAAACAGCTTGCCGCTGATCCACAGCTTCGGGGACGAATCCCTACAACTGCTGAGCTTCATAGCTTGCCATCCAGAGGAATCATCCTCTGCAACCGCAGACACACAGCTTGAATAAAAGTTTAAGAGAAAAATAGGAAAAAGAAAAAATAGTAGCAACGGAAAGTTGGAACTGAATCCCGATAGAATAACGCTCACACAGGAGCAGACTGGGTTGGATTTGATCCAAGGACCAGTTGGACAAATCTTCAAAAAATACTGGGCTCTTCTCTCGATCTTACTCCCTCTTCATCTCTTCTTTTTCTCTTATATTTCTATCTCTGTCTCTGATCTTTTCTAATTCACCTCCCTTCTTTTCTTTCATCGTCATCTCATACTGCACGAACAAATACTCATTATATATGAGCAGCAGAAGGAGGGCGTGTGGAAACCACATTTCCCGCCCAAAGTTTTCATCCAGATCTGAGGCTTCAGAAGTCACGTGCCAACCTTATAATCCTCGAGCCAACAT
Source organism: Amorphophallus konjac (assembly GCA_022559845.1). Classification (NCBI taxonomy): domain Eukaryota; kingdom Viridiplantae; phylum Streptophyta; class Magnoliopsida; order Alismatales; family Araceae; genus Amorphophallus; species Amorphophallus konjac. The sequence goes on from CM040121.1 coordinate 493,020,539, forward strand.
CTTGGCAATCATACTAAACACGAAGTCAGCCTTTTGACAATTGAACACAAGGTAAGGAATAATGAGATTGCACGAAGTTAATAAAATGATAGGCTTGATATGCACCTACTCACTCAGCGCAAGATCTCGTATGCACAGAGTCAAGCTATGCACGCATCAAGTGTTGCACGGACTACGTGTGTGCAAGATGCAAAGACTATATTGACAGCATGCATGCAAGACATAAGAAATGCACATACTCAATCGTGCCAAAAATCTTTTACACAGACTCTAGCAAATGCGGAGCTAATTGATGCATAGACCTGCCTAGACTGCGGAGCTATAAATTGCACAGACTATGTGTATGCGCTATGCATGAGCTGTACTGACATAGAATGCTATAACCTACCTTGCACTGACTTTCCTCGTGCGAGAGATAGATGTTGCACCAACTTTATTGAGCCTAGACTACGCATGAGCAGAGATGTGCATTGACTCTAACCAGTGGAATGCACACTCTTAGTGAGCATCATATGCACATACCTAGTATGCACTATGCAAGAGACTTGCACAGACATAGGCTATATGCAGTGCAGGATATGCACGGACTTATGCACAGACTCTCATATGAAGGACCTAAAACATGCACCGCCTATGTATAACATACAATAGCACATGCATCGACTATGAATACGTTGCATCGACCTTGAATATGCAAATAGCTAAGACACATGCAGTCGTGATCTGCCAAATAACGTGGTATGCACATACCTGACTATGCACTGACTTCTTCAACCTATGCATGGACTATATGCAACAAACACAAGGTACACAGACCTTGTATGTTGAATGACTCATCTGTGCACAGACATACATTTTATATGAAATGATCAATTGTAACAAATTTATGCAATCCAGTCTACACATGACTCATAGATTGTCATCATTAAAACTAGGATTCCAACAACAGGTACGGTCGTGCCAACTTCTATCTACAAGCCTTGTCAATGGTATAGTGTCATGCCCCTACTAAAGTGGCAATCTCCTGTTCCAGCACACGACACTTCTTGGCTTGCAGTCATTCTTGCATGAGCGCACACCCTGTTGTGCCCCTGTGGTCATTTGAGTCATCTTGTGGTCACTTGGGTCATTCGACATCATCATGTGGTCATTTGAGTTATTTGATATTCTTAGTTTTGATAATGGCTAAACACTATAAGTCATTGATGTTTTACCACTCTTATATGACTAAACTACTTGATGTTCTTTCATGACAGATATGCCAAGGAATGCAGTGGAGATGGCAAAAGTGAAAGCTCAATAATTGTGCCCTCGCACGCGGATCGACCTGCCTGGTCAGGTTGTGGGGGTCAAGGGGGCAGCGCCCCTTACTGGGGTTTCCGGGGGCGGAGCCCCCGGAACAAAATTTTGATTATAGGAGGGATATAATCAATAGAAATCTTCAAGACTATCAAGGTTGATGTCACAGATGAGAACGGGCTGCTAAAGTGAAGTCCCGCGATCAATGACACCCAAGAGGGGGGTGAATTGGGTGTTTACCAATTTTAAGAAAACTTTTGGCTTTTTACAAAATATGTGGTAAAAAATAATTAGCAATAGAAAACTAATTAACCAATTCTCTCAAACTCACTGTTCCCACACGACCATACAACGAAAACAATCAAACCACACAAATAACACACAATGCACAACGGTTTTTAAGGTGGTTCGGATGCAACGATGGCAATCCTACGTCCACCCCTCACCAAACCCGGTGAGGCTTCACTCGGGGATAAATCCCCAAACGGAGACAATGCTCCAACCACACACGCAAGATGACGCCTGCACACATACACGGGGACGCGCCCCAACCCACACACGGAGACAAGCTCCAACACACACACACACACACACACACACACACACACACACACACACACACACACACACACACACACACACACACGGAGATGAACTCCAACACGATCCGACAACCGGATCACAACCACACACACAAGATCAAACGGATCTAAAAAGACCCTCACACACACAAGATCGAACGGATCTAAAAAGACCCTCACACACACAAACGTAGATCTAGGAAGATCCACGTACACACACGAATCAATTACAACACACACACAAACAACCACGGATCCAACACGATCCACACACACACAAGTTATTGCGGTTTATGATGAAACACAAATATGAGACTTAAATCACAAGACACCAAGGTAAATAGACCATAGTTTAGAATGCTCCTGATTTAGGCTCCCCCTGAGTGTATGCTCCGGATGTTCGCGTTGATTCCTTCTTCACCTGAATGGCTTGAGACTCAGCTTGAATGGCCTTGTATTGGATGTAGGTTTCCTTGCACGGAGTACTGTTCATTGCTACAGTACTTCTTCTTCTCTTCACTTGGACAGCCTTCCCTTAAGCTCTTCCTTAGATCCTTGCTTGATTGGAACTCCCTGGCTTTAGAAGATGACTAAATGGCTTCAGTTGATGCTTGAATGGCTTCGATCGGATGAAGAACTTGGGGGAAGGAATGTTGTTCACGATCGTTGCAGCAACCTTCCTTTGATAGCTACTATCTTGATCTCTCTAGGTTGATTTGGTGTTGCTTCAATTCATAGGAAGATGAAGGCTTCAAAATAGATCTTGGATCTTCAACTATGATGAGGCTTTGATCTTCGAATCACTGTTCACGGCTACAGTGGTATTCCTCCTCTTCCTTGAGCCAACTTGATCTCTCCTGTTCTCTTGGAGCCTCTTAGGGTTCATGACCTCAAAGAGAGGTTTTATAACCCTTGGAAGGTTAGGAGACAAGGCCCAGACCCAGATCTACAATTTATGGGGTGATTAGGAGTATTGGGATTAAAGAAATGGGGAAGGGAATCTCTTTTCGAACTTGACACAAAAGTCAACAAAGGAGGGCCTCGGGGCTGGCGGTCGACCGGTGGAGGGCTGGAGGTCGACCGCTAGGGGCCATTCTGTAGCTTTGTGGCTGCTGGGAAAATCGGTCGACCGCTAGGGTCCTGGCGGTCGACCGCCAGGTTTACAGGTTGCCAATCTTCAATTCTGTCATTTTAGGTCGACCGCCAAGGGTCCACAGGTCGACCGCCAATCTTCAAACCTGCAAAAATGAAATGTTAGACCAATGAAACCTGCAAAAATGAAATGTTAGACCAATGAAACATGTCCAAAATGAAATGTCAGGATCCCCGCGACCTGACCGCACAGGTCGATCCGCGGGCGAGGGCGCACGATGGCCAGAAGGGTTTCATGTTTAAGGTGCATGAATGAGGTGTATTAATGAAACATATATGAAATATCTATGGTGAGATTGATGCTTTAATAGGGTAAGTATCTTACCAATGGCTCTTGACAGTAAATGACATATATCACATATTTTGTATTGCAGAGGAGCAGGGTGCTTATCCACACGTTTGGTTTACCAGGTGACTACCATGAGTTTGATCCTGCATACAAGATAGTCAGGGTTAATTGCATGCTTGTTAACATTAAAGAGGTTATGAAACCTCTTGCCTCTTGTAAAACCAGCATATGCAACCAGCATAAACAACAAGATGAATGAACACAAACATCAAGAACATGTGTAATCAACCAAGTTTAGTTATCATCACGTGAACACACATTAAGTTTAGTTATCATCAAAACCATAACTTAACAATTACAACAATCAGCAAAACCATAACTCAACATAAAGGACTCAAGCGACGGAGCTAAAGGGGTTAATGGACTGACCCGTCATAACCCGGGGTCTGCCCAGCTGGCGGTCGACCACCAGCCCAGGGGCAGTCGACCGCCCCTGCCAGCAACCGACTGCCTGTAGCTTTCTCAGTGGCGGTCGACCGCCAGCCCCGAGCCAACAAATGTTGACTTTGTTTTCCACTTCGAGAGGAGCCCCTTTCCTTGTATTTGTTTAACCCCAAAGTCACCCAATCCCCCATGGATTGTGGATCTGGTCTGGGGGATGCCCAAGGACCATTCAAAAGATATAAAACCAATGCAAGTGGGTTAGAAACCCTAGTTGATCATTTGGAAGATCAAAGGAGGCTGCAAGGGTGTGTTCAAGGGAGAGGAGTTCGAGTATTGTAGCGGTGAACAGTACTCCAGGAAGAAGTTCTTCATCAAATCTTCAAGTGATTCAAGCTACTTCAAGAGGAGATCAACCCCAAGCCAAGTGAAGATAAAGCTGCAACCATCATCCTCTTCCTCATCTCAAGGTGATCCAAAGAAGCTCATTCTCAAGGGAGATCAAATCTGCATCCTTCATCTTCTTCATCAACTCAAGGTGATCCAAGGAAGACCATGTCACAAGGAAAAAGATACCATTGAAGAATCAGATTCAAGCTTCAGCAATCTAAGACAAGATCTTTTCTCTTTGAGCATATTTCACATCTTGTTTGAGTGTTTTCATATCTTGTTCTTTTCCATTTCATTCAAACATTTGGAACTGAAGATCGTCCCTACCGGTGGTTAGTAGGAAGGCAATCGGATGTTGTCTGATCTGCGGTGTTGACGTCCCTACCTGTGGTTAGTAGGAAGGTAATCGGAGGTCTTTCCGATTTACAGTTCAGTGCGTGGCACTAGTGGTGCCTCACCGGATTTGGTGAGGGGTGGACGTAGGACTGGGGATTCAGTCCGAACCACCTTAAAATCTCATGTGTTGTGGTTTGCTTGTGCGATTACTTTGTGTTAGATGCATGCTTAGGTTCAATCTCTATATTGAGTAATCATCTTGCTAAGCAAATCATTTGTGTCCTTCGTTAAGCTTGTTATATTCCGCTGCTATTATCTTTATCTAGCTTTAAAGAGGGTTACATTGCGAAAGAGGGGCAGATCTATTCACCCCTCCCCTCTAGATCCGCTGTCCACTACTCAACACACCCTGGGGTTTCCTACAAACTCGTTCAACCTCAGATGTGCTGTAGAGAGGGGGTGGCACCCCCGAGACATATTCCTACTTGGGAGATGCACAGTTCAAGCATCCCATCCCCGAGCACGCTCATGTCAGCACTCCGGTGTTCTAACGCCCGACCCGGAGACTTACGCGGTCAATTGAACACTGGCAGTGCTGCACCAAGAGCTGGCATCTTCCCAGTTATCGCCCCACTAGGGATGTTATGATAGCACACAGTCGAGTTCCCTTCCATAGCAATGACCCGGGGGCCGTCACCCTTGACGGACTTGTCCCGTGGCTTGCATATAATATAAGGAAGAGATCCTGTACCTCTATAAAATGCCTTTCACGGCTTGTTATCAATGAAATGTGTATGATTATACACTTTTATTCCCACTTTCATGATGTTGATGTAATATGAGCAGTGTGCACATGGCTCCTCCTCTATCACGGTTATTATGGCGTCATCTCCCTTTGCTGAGAATAGAAATAAGGTGTTCGGATTCGTTTCGATGTAAATGAACACCGATTGCTTGCAGTCGGTGGGGAATCGTGTCCAATACCTGATCCCGCATATCGCCTGATACCTTCTCACACGCCGGTCCCTCTCTCTTTCCCTTCTCTCCTTACTCAAGGTCCTCGAGCGAAAGGAAGACCTAGAGAGAGAGGAATCCAAAAAAACCATCAACCCCAAAAACCTTTCCCAAAACAAAATATATACATACGGGAAACAAAAAAGGGGTTAAACCAAAATAAAAAAAATAAAAATTTTAAAACATATACATAGATAAATGTTCTGCGAAATCTCAGGAAAATGGCATCTGAACAGTATGATGCCAATTAGTAAATTAGCATCTACTGTTCAGGATAGAATTAGTAAACTATTAGAAACGCTATTGGCCAGCCAATCACGTTCTCAAGAATCACGTTCTCAAGGATGTGCACGTGGTGCACAAGTGATAAAAATAAATAAAAAAAGGAAAAGTGCTATGTGGAGTACAAAGGGAGGTCCACACGTGGGTACAATAATGAGGGGCATACGTGGGTGCCAATAGGAAAGGGGTAATAAAAAAGAAAAGGCAAACAGGGGTCTCATGGTGATCGCCAATTTGTAGATCTCACAAATTAAATAGGGCAATCGATCAATTGGTGTGTTGATGATGATCGCCAATTTATTTGTAGATGCACAAAGAATAAGGAATGATATAAGAAGATGATGAGATGATCGTGATCACCAAAGGTGAAGAATCTCATAAAATTATTAAAGGAAGTGATCATGTAATAAATATCTTTTTGGATAGTGGGGAGATGTGAGGGTCCTACCTTTTCTTCCAATCGGCTGGCCGATGAAGAGAGCCTTCTTCTTGATTACCCTTGAAAAGAAAACAACAAAATGAACACCAACAAATTATAGATTAGAAAATAATGAGTGTAGTATCAAATTCTTAAAGAAATAGACATGATGAACTTAGAAGAAGATGCACACCTTGTTGGTGTTGTTTTAAAATCGCTATGCAAAGGAAAGGATAAAAACGACGATGTGAGGGAGTGTGCAAGTGTTGCACTAAGGGGAGATTGTGCTAGAGTGCAAAAAGGGAGAAATCTCAATGATCGACATCAAAATAAAAAAAGAAGAATATGATGCATGAATTAAAAATAATTTAGTGAAATAAAGATAATAAGAGAGATAGAACTAGATTGGCTTATTGATTTCTCCAAAAAGACTTCAAGATCTTCAGGGGGATAGAGCTCCAAGAGATGTAGAACTTCAAGCTTAGGGGAGGCTCCTCTTTCCTTCTTCTCCATCAAGCCTTTTCCTTCAATCCTCCTCCAAGGTTCTTAGGATCAGTAGGGGCTCAATGCCCAAAGGAGTGGGGTATTTATAGTGTAGAAAATCATAGCCACAAAATACCTCAATAATACAAAATAGAGTTTCAATAGGATTTGGAGGGAGAAATCTTTCCACCAGGTGTCCTTATTTTTATAGAATACCATAGGAGTCCTTTCCCATGTTAAGAAAGTGGTTAAAATAGAGTAAGGAAGAGTTAGTTTCAAAAAAGATATAGAAGGAATTGGCGTCTAAGTAGAAGAGCACCATTTAAAATGGCATCTAGACTCTGGGACGCCTTCAGGAAAACTAAATTAAAGAAGGAAAAAATAATTAAAAATAGACAGGTAAATGGCGTCAAGATGAAGAGATGCCAATTAAAATTGGTGACTTGATCGTATGACGGTATTTAAATGCCTCCCAGTTTGGATGGAAATCAAAATTCAAATTTAGGAAGGGTCAGAATGAAGGACGTCTATCTGGTTGAACATCATTTAGTTTGAGACACTTTCCATTGGAAGACGGAAGGCCAAAGACATAAGGTTATCCCTTGAAAGACATCTTGAAGGCATGGCACCAATTTAAGAACGGCGTCTTCCCATAGAGGCGCGAATTTGAGAATAGCGCCTTGACATATAGGCGTAATTTTGAAGAACATGGTAGGTCAGTGTGCCGTGATTGAGTGAAACACATCCAAAGTGGTTGACACGTTCAATGAAAATGTCAAAAAATAGGAAAAAGCCAGGGAAAGTGAGAGAAAAAATTAAAAAATGGAAAAAATTAGAAAAAGAGAATACTCAAGAAAAATAAGGAAAATCACTCAAATAAGTCAATTTCTTTGGGGCATTATAATGTGATACGAAATTTACTCAATGTGGTGTCAAATTTAGCATGTCTACAACCCCGATTATCAACCTTTTTCCCGAGCACCACATCTCTATTCTTTAACTGAGCCCTAGTTTGCTTAAAGACAAACTTCAAAGTCGTCTGTCCTGCTGTTACTGCCATCTCTCTCAATCAGTTCTATGGTGGTCTTGGAGAGGTTGTGTGGGAGAAAGGAACACTCCTAGTATGAGAAAGTCTTGAGCTTTCTAAAGATGAAGGCTTGGATGAAGGAGATGAGGGAAGAAATCGTCAGAGATGCTTAGGTAGGAAGTGGGAAGAAGACGAGAGGTTTTGCAAAAGAGGATGGTTACACTTTATGACATAACTACCCCCTTAAAAATAATTTTTAATGTATCCACCATTTCACTTTAATTTGGGTTACATTCGATTTTCATCTAAATCAGGTCTGTATATGAATCAGGCAAAAGTCATTTTTGTCTTCTAGTGCCCGTTAGGTGGTATTTCATCTAACTCAGGTTCAACCTTAGGCGGCAACAAATATTTGTGAATAAATACAATTTTAACGTCATTTTGGATGCAGTGAAACATCTGGTTTCCATTTTTGTCAAGGTTTTATCTGTTAGACAAATCCATTTTGTCTCTTTAAGTGCAAGAAGTTCTAGGATGTCTGGGTCGACAAATTTTTTTATTAAATTACAATCACAACATAACTATCATACAAAGAAATTAAATCAAGTAATGTAGGATACTTTTAGTGTAGGTGTTTATGATATCCGTTAGTGGATGGCTTCAATTCCTACACATTCCAAGTTTATATTTGATGGTGGTAAACATATCCTCAGCTAAGGGTTTGTTAAATATTTTTGCCAATTGATGATTTATATCCATGAATTTGAGATTTAAGTCCTCCTTAGCTACATGATCTCTAATAAAATGGTCTCTTTTAGTAGTTAATCTTTAGGCCCTTGCTTTTTATTTCCTTACTTTCTAAAGGGCTAACTCTTTTTCTTGCCCTCTTGTTTCCCCAGGGGAATGCCATGTTGTCTGTGTACTCCTTTCTCAATATTAATAAAATCTAGGACCACAGGTATAGTCTGGGGGAGTGAGAACATTCTCCCTTTTTGAGGGAGGGTGCATTCGACCAGTCTCTATCCTGCTTGGTCGGTTCTTGGCTTAAAAAAAAGATCTCTAATAAAATGATGTCTCACCTCTATATCCTTGGTTCTAGAGTATTGGACAGAGTTTTTAGTTAGGTTTATGGCACTGATGTTATCATAATGTATTGAGATCCTATTAAACTCAAATCCATAATCTTGCAATTGGTGTTTGATGTAAAGCACATGTGCACAACAACTTTTGCATTTGATAGTACTACAAAAAAATTTTTTGTTGAGGACCAAGAATTTTGGCACCCCTAGGAACTGACATGTTTTGTTGGTACTCTTTTGATCAATTTTACACCCTACATAATTAGCATTTGAATATGCAATGATGTTGAATTCATTCCCACATGGATACCATAAGCCTAAGTTTACTAATCCACTTAGATATTTAAAGATATGTTTTATTCTAGTTAAATGGGACTCTTTAAGTTTAGCCTAATATCAAACACACATGCATACACTAAAAATGTAGCAACCCTGATAAATAAAGGGTTAAAATAAATTAAAATTTCCCTAAATGAATCAAAGAATTAGTAAAGATAATGGGAAGAAGCTTAAACGGATAAATTAAAACCCAAAACCAAATAACGCCTCTCAGTAGGGCATTAATTTTAAAACAAACGCCTCTATATAAGGCGTGCCTAAAGAAAGGATGCCCACACGTGCGGTCGTCAATTCTCACGCGACCAAATTGGGCAAGTAAAAGAAACGCCCCTTTCATGGGCGTGTTTTTAAACACGAAACGCCCTTATACAAGGCGCCTTTTAAGAAACGCCCTATGACAAGGCGTCAATTTAAAATGCGACGCCCTGACCTAGGTCGTTAATTACATTCCGGTTCCGTTCGAACCAAGAGCTTATCCTGGGAAGGATTAAGCTAATCTAGTAAGTATCTACTAAGGTAAGGACTCTATATTGGAAGCATTACTTCCACTAGAACTCTAACCCTAATAGGACCCCCAAAATCCTATAAATACCTTTGATTACCAAACCCTAAATCCATTTGATCGATCCCCTCTGCTACGGTAAGTAATAAACCGTGATTCTTCCTCCTGCTTTCCTCCCAATATGAAGAATTTTAAATGATTCTTCTTTTTGTAGGAAACCTGCAGGTCAATTGAAGAACGTAGGTTCTTCATCCGGGTGTAAGTTCTTCTTCCTTGCCTCTAGATGATCATTGCAAAGGAGCTAATATCTTCCGTATATTCTATAGGGTCCTACGGCAGGTTGACAAGTGAAGAACGTGGATCTTCTTCAGTTCAACTCTTCCTCTGAGTCCTTCGCTTTGACATCTCTACTTCTGGTGCAAGTCGGTTCATGGGAGGAACATATATATATATATATATATATATATACTAGAGCTGCTGTCCGATTCTTCAGAAACTCTTCAATCAAAAACTCTCAAATCAACTAAAGGTAGGTTTTCTCAAGCAACGTAGCCCAAACAAGTGATTTAATATATATACCAGCATTACATGCATGTAGTATAGTTTTCTACTGACTTTAATATGTTTTCTGTAATATTTTTTGAAAGAGACGCCCGTGTCTAGGGCGCTACTTTTAGAAACGACCTGCACTAGGTCATCAATTTAAGATTTGACGCCCTTCCCTATAGGCGTTAATTTCATGAAAATCGCATGTAATTAATAATTGATCCTGTTTAAAATTCAATAAATATGAAATATCGATTCTAATATCTTGCATAACTCTACCTGTGAATTCCTGCTAATTTTCCTGTCATGACCATGTCTCCTGTCTCTTGAAATTTTATTTCCTGAAATATTGTAAATTCCTTGAATTCACGACCTGGACTAGGCCGTCTCTCACGGTGATAACGCCCCTGTGTAGGGCGTGATTTTAAAAATTTACGACCCTTCCTAGGGCGCGTTCATGTTAAACTACAGAAATTGATATCTTGCAAAAATGAAAATTAAGAAATAGACGACCACTGTATATGTCGTCAAATTTATATAAAACGCCCCTGTCCAGGGCGTGTTTTTGATAAAACACAGAATTATGGAAATTTCTGCAAAATTGGAAATGCATGTAAACGCCCTTATTTAAGGCGTTATTTACTTAAGTAGTGACTTAATCAAAGTCGTTATTTTCTGTAAAAATATTTTTACCTGTTACTGCTAACCGAGGGTTTTCATTATATTTATATATATGTATATCGGCACTATATCTCCACTCCGTGAGTATAGTCCCACGTTTTCATGTTGTTCTATCGATCACCCTCAACTCTCATTGACATACAAGCTCTCCATTGGACATTCCGTTCCTTTGGACTAGCGAGTTAGTCATAGAGACCTCCGTAAGACTCCTCGTACCTTGGATTCCCTCAAGGTCGACTGAGCTGGTTGTACCCTAAAAACCCGTTACACAATTTTTGCCATGTCACTCTAAAGAAATATGGTATACCGGCCCTTATGATTATACAAAGTATATATCATGGGAATCTCCCAATGGGATGATGATATCATGCCATATTCCGATGTTCTTGTGGACCTCAATTCTATGATAAGAATGAGGGTATCTTGCCTTTGATGTGCTATTCATGTGGACCACAATTCTATATAAAGAAGGATAGTCCATACTGGTCATGGTACCCGAGTAAGGGAACCTAATTCCACCTAGTTTATCGATCGTCGTGATTCTACCGTGATTATCGCCTAGCTATGTCCAATGTCATATTTTTGGACTCTATTCTCTCAAAGTTATCCTACAGGAGCTTGATTATTGAAATTCCATATTGGCTATATATATACAAGAGTGGATGTCGAAATACATGATAAATGCCTGCGCATATAGGGCCCGATCTGGTCCTGGGAGGAGCACCCGAAAGTACTTGTGCCCATGGGAGTTTTAATGATAAGGTATCTGGCATTATACCGAGTGCATGACTAGCTTGATTGGACATTCCACACAAAATCTTGTACTTGAATCGTACTTGACTTGACATGACTTGCGTGACCCGAAAAAGGGTAATTACTTGCTTGCTTGATACATGATAGCCAAAGTTCTTGACATGATAAAAGTACTTGCTTGAATATCTTGTTATCCTTTCTTGAAAGTTCATGACTAGTTCAACTTGTTACCTTATTGATATTCTCTCTATCTTGTCGTTTTATGCGAGCATGCATAGCCATAGTACATTCATGAAAGATGTAATTACTTAAACCCTTTGCTAGTGCTTGAGATATAATTTCCTACTGAGCGTTCGCTCACTCCGTGTTTGTCCCTTACTTTTCAGGTAAGTCCGATGACGAGACTCAAACGGATGGGAAAAGTCCCGAGTGAAAGAGCTAGAGCTTGTCCAAGTGTCATCTAGTCTTTTTCCTATTTTCTTGAGTCAACTATGTACTTTTCTTTTTATTAAACAGAGTATTGGATTTGTAATAGCCTATTAATAATAAGGATTGGGTTCTCTTTCTATTTATGCATCTCTGTCTTTGTGTCGAATACACTACTACTCTGATTGGCATGATTGATATAAACTCGTCGCGCATATCCGGGTATCTTCCGCGCTCGGGGCGTGATAGTTTTTGTGGTATCAGAGCCTAGGGTATTCAATTCCTAGGAAAAACCCAAGTCCAAGGATAAGTATAAACCTTTTACCAGTGACATTGGGTAGAACCAAGGGTTAAAGTTAAAAATAGAGTACTGGTTTCTAAATATAGTCACGTACTAATATAGTTATTGTAATTGTAGGATAATGGCTGCCGAACGTGCTCAATGGCGCAACATGCAGCGTACCCTTCAAGGAATGACTCAAGTGCTACAACAGGTAGCACAGGGTGGTGCTCCACGAGCTGGAAGCTTACACCAAGCCTTTAAGAGCATGAATCCCCCGAAGTTTATGGGATCGACCGATCCGGACGATGCCGAGCATTGGGTTCGGGAGACTGAACGTATATTCCGTGTTATGCAATGCACGGATCAGGACAAAGTCTTATTAGCTACTTTCCAGTTAGAAAAGGATGCTAGATGCTGGTGGGAGTCTATTGAAGCAACCATCGATCCTAATCAAGTTACATGGGAAGAATTTGTAGAATATTTCAATGCTAAATACTTTTCAGACCGAGTCCAGGAGAAGAAAGCTGCTGAGTTTGCTGCATTAAAGCAACGATCCCTATCAGTAGCTGATTACGAGGCACAGTTCTCGAGATTGTCCAGATATGCCAAACACTTGATTAGCACGGAGAAAATGAAGGCTAAAAGGTTTCTTAATGGGCTCAGGCCCCAGTACATCACTCAGCTAGCGCCTATGGATATCCAAGTTTATTCTGAAATAGTACGTCGAGCTCAGCTACTTGAAGATGCCATAGAACTATCTGATAGGATCCGTGGGAAAGACAAGAAGGAGCAAGTCACAAGTTCGGGTTCTTTCAAACCCAACTTCAAGAAAAGGCCTAGTAATGGAGGTTCTTCCTCTCAAGATAAGAAATTCAAGAAGACCAAGCCCTTCTCTATCACCACTACACCTTCAAACGTAGTATGCAAGCATTGTGACAAGGCTGGTCACAAGACCGAAGAATACTGGAGGAAATTAGGAGCATGTCTCCGTTGTGGGAGCCGCGAACATCGGATTCCCGACTGTCCGTTACTTAATGACCAAGCCGGAGACGGTAAGCGCCCGGTGACAAAGAACGCTCGACTTCATGCAATAAAGGAGACCGAGCAAGAAGAAGGTGGACTGGTAGAAGGTACATTAACAGTTTGTTCCAAAAGTGCTTATGTCTTATTTGATACGGGTGCATCGCATTCCATTATTTCTAAGAAGTTTGCCGACCCGTTACCGTTAGAACCAGAATGGATAAAAATAGTTCTAACTACTCCTCTTGGAAGTGAAAATGATATTACTCATCACTACCAAAACTGTGAGGTAATGGTTCAAGGTAGGAATTTACTTATAGATCTCATATGCCTCGATCTAAAGGAGTATGATGTTATACTGGGAGCGGACTGGTTATCCAAATACCAGGCAACGGTTGATTGCCGCAATAGCCAAATTGCTTTCAAAGATTTTCCAGAATTAGTCTTTACTCGCCCCAAGAGTCGGAGTAATTCCCCTCTTATTTCGGCCCTCCGAGCTAGCAAGCTCGTCAGGAAGGGATGTGTAGCTTTCCTTGCATTTGTCACAGTTAAGGAAACAAAGGACACTAAGCTAGAAGACATTCCAGTAGTACAAGAATTCCCAGACGTGTTTCCGGAAGAGTTGCCAGGATTACCCCCTCAAAGGGATGTGGCCTTCACCATTGACTTAGTCCCTGGTGCTGGTCCTGTTTCAAGGGCACCCTATAGGATGTCACCTGCTGAACTCAAAGAGTTGAAGAAACAATTGATGGGACTAATTCGAAAAGGGTTCATTAGACCAAGTACTTCCCCGTGGGGAGCACCTGTACTGTTTGTAAAGAAGAAAGATGGATCCATGAGACTATGCATCGACTATCGACAGTTGAATCATCTCACTATCAAGAACAAGTATCCACTGCCGAGAATCGATGAATTATTAGATCAAATTTCTGGATCCAAATATTTTTTGAAGATTGACCTCAGATCAGGATATCATCAGTTAAGGATCAAAGATGATGACATTCATAAGACCGCATTCAGAAGCAGGTATGGCCATTATGAATTCGTTGTTATGCCTTTTGGACTAACAAATGCCCCTGCTGCCTTTATGCAGTTAATGAATAGCATATTCAGGCCCTATCTAGATCAATTCGTGGTGGTTTTTATTGATGACATATTGATATATTCCAAGACTAAGGAAGAGCATGAGGAACATTTGAGGATTGCTTTACAAATATTACGGACAAATCAATTATATGCAAAGCTCAGCAAGTGTGAATTCTGGCTTGAAGAAGTGGCTTTTCTAGGATATGTGATTTCAAAAGATGGATTATCAGTAGATCCGTCAAAGGTCGAAGCTGTTAGAAACTGGGAAAAACCAACCAATGCTAGCGAGATCAGAAGTTTCTTAGGCCTTGCAGGCTATTATCGGCGATTCATCAAAGATTTCTCTAAGATCGCCATGCCCCTTACAAGGTTAACTCGCAAGGAGATCCGATATGAATGGAGTGAGGAATGTGAAAGAAGTTTCCAAACTCTCAAGGATCATCTCACTACAGCTCCGGTCTTAGTTCTACCAATAGAAGGAGAAGAATTCGAGGTTTACACTGATGCTTCTGGCATTGGCCTCGGATGTGTCCTAATGCAAGGTTATAGCATACTCTTCACGTCAACTAAAGAAACACGAAGAAAACTACCCCGTCCATGACTTAGAACTGGCCGCGGTGGTATTTGCACTGAAGATCTGGAGACACTATCTCTATGGAGTACAGTTTACTGTATACTCCGATCACAAGAGTCTCAGATATCTCTTCTCCCAGAAAGAGCTAAACATGAGACAAAGACGTTGGCTGGAATATCTCAAGGACTTCGACTTCAATATACAATATCATCCCGGAAAGGGTAATTTTGTTGCTGATGCCCTTAGTCGAAAGCCGAGAGTAATGATAGCCAATTGTATGATACAAGAATGGAAGTTACTAGAACAATTCTCAAAGCTTAATATAAACATGGACACAGATTGCAATAGTGTCACCTTATCTCATGTGAGTATACAGTCAGATTTATTATCTGAGATACAGGCACTTCAGGGTGATGACCCAGCATTGGTAGAAATAAAGGACAGATTAGAAGGACAATCCGATTTCCAAATAACTTCTGAAGGAAGATTGTTATTTAGGAACAGAACTTGTATACCGGACTGTCCCGAATTAAAGAAGAAGATCTTAGACGAAGCTCATAGATCAAGGTACACGATTCATCCTGGATCAACCAAAATGTACCAATATATGAAAAGGAATTTCTGGTGGCCCAACATGAAAAGGGAAATCACGAGCTACGTATCGCGCTGTCTCACATGCCAACAGGTCAAGGCGGAACACCAAAAGCCTGCTGGAAAGCTACATCTGCTAGATATTCCCAAATGGAAGTGGGAGGAGATTGGTATGGATTTCATCATGGGTCTATCTAAATCAAAAGGAGGACATGATGGAATATGGGTTATTATTGATCGATTGACTAAATCGGCCCATTTCTTACCAATCAAGAGTCGATGGTCAATTGATGTCTTAGCTGCATTATATATCAAAGAGATAGTCAGACTACATGGTATTCCTGTCTCAATCGTGTCTGACAGAGATCCCCGATTTACTTATCATTTTTGGAAGGGATTACAACATTCGTTGGGGACAATACTAAATTTTAGTACAGCTTTTCATCCTCAAACGGATGGTCAGACCGAGAGAACTAACCAAGTTGTTGAAGATATGCTTAGAGCATGCATCATTGACTTTGGAGGAAGCTGGCACGATCACTTGCCTCTAGTTGAATTTGCATATAATAACAGCTACCAAGCTAGTATCCAAATGGCACCTTTCGAAGCCTTCCGGGAGAAGTTGCCGATCACCCTTATGCTGGAATGAAGTTGGAGAGAAATAACTGTTAGGTCCAGACATGGTAAGGGATACTACCGAGAAGATACAATTGATCAGGGAAAGACTACAAATGGCCCAGACAAGGCAAAAGGCTTATGCTGATACAAGAAGGAGGGATCTTGAATTCCAAGTCGGAGATCATGTATTTCTTAAGATATCACCTGGACGCGGAATACGAAGATTTGGTATTAAGGACAAGCTTACGCCAAGATTTATCGGACCTTTTGAAGTTCTAGAAAGAGTTGGCGAGGTTGCTTATCGCATCGCATTGCCTCCTCAATTGTCCGAAGTACATAATGTGTTTCACATTTCTATGCTGAAGAAGTATGTGCACGATCCCTCGCATATTATTGAACATGGAGACCTGGTAATACAGAAGGATCTCACATATAAACAGAAGCCTATGAAGATCTTAGAACTTGAAATACGTGCTCTCAGGAATAAGGTTATTCCCATGCTTAAGGTGCAATGGAATAAGAACGTTGAACACGAAGCAACATGGGAGACCGAGGAGTCCATGAGGAAACGATTTCCCGAATTATTCTAAGTGGTATATACTCTATACTCTCCACATTTTATATATATACAGTCGAATTTGGGGACCAAATTCCTTTTAAGTGGGGGAGGGTGTAGCAACCCTGATAAATAAAGGGTTAAAATAAATTAAAATTTCCCTAAATGAATCAAAGAATTAGTAAAGATAATGGGAAGAAGCTTAAACGGATAAATTAAAACCCAAAACCAAATAACGCCTCTCAGTAGGGCGTTAATTTTAAAACAAACGCCTCTATATAAGGCGTGCCTAAAGAAAGGACGCCCACACGTGCGGTCGTCAATTCTCACGCGACCAAATTGGGCAAGTAAAAGAAACGCCCCTTTCATGGGCGTGTTTTTAAACACGAAACGCCCTTATACAAGGCGCCTTTTAAGAAACGCCCTATGACAAGGCGTCAATTTAAAATGCGACGTCCTGACCTAGGTCGTTAATTACATTCCGGTTCCGTTCGAACCAAGAGCTTATCCTGGGAAGGATTAATCTACTAGGGTAAGGACTCTATATTGGAAGCATTACTTCCACTAGAACTCTAACCCTAATAGGACCCCCAAAATCCTATAAATACCTTTGATTACCAAACCCTAAATCCATTTGATCGATCCCCTCTGCTACGGTAAGTAATAAACCGTGATTCTTCCTCCTGCTTTCCCCCCAATATGAAGAATTTTAAATGATTCTTCTTTTTGTAGGAAACCTGCAGGTCAATTGAAGAACGTAGGTTCTTCATCCGGGTGTAAGTTCTTCTTCCTTGCCTCTAGATGATCATTGCAAAGGAGCTAATATCTTCCGTATATTCTATAGGGTCCTACGACAGGTTGACAAGTGAAGAACGTGGATCTTCTTCAGTTCAACTCTTCCTCTGAGTCCTTCGCTTTGACATCTCTACTTCTGGTGCAAGTCGGTTCATGGGAGGAACATATAAATATATATATATATATACTAGAGCTGCTGTCCGATTCTTCAGAAAGTCTTCAATCAAAAACTCTCAGATCAACCAAAGGTAGGTTTTCTCAAGCAACGTAGCCCAAACAAGTGATTTAATATATATACCAGCATTACATGCATGTAGTATAGTTTTCTGCTGGCTTTAATATGTTTTCTGTAATATTTTTTGAAAGAGACGCCCGTGTCTAGGGCGCTACTTTTAGAAACGACCTGCATTAGGTCGTCAATTTAAGATTTGACGCCCTTCTCTATAGGCGTTAATTTCATGAAAATCGCATGTAATTAATAATTGATCCTGTTTAAAATTCAATAAATATGAAATATCGATTCTAATATCTTGCATAACTCTACCTGTGAATTCTTGCTAATTTTCCTGTCATGACCATGTCTCCTGTCTCTTGAAATTTTATTTCCTGAAATATTGTAAATTCCTTGAATTCACGACCTGGACTAGGCCGTCTCTCACGGTGATAACGCCCCTGTGTAGGGCGTGATTTTAAAAATTTACGACCCTTCCTAGGGCGCGTTCATGTTAAACTACAGAAATTGATATCTTGCAAAAATGAAAATTAAGAAATAGACGACCACTGTATATGTCGCTAAATTTATATAAAACACCCCTGTCCAGGGCGTGTTTTTGATAAAACACAGAATTATGGAAATTTCTGCAAAATTGGAAATGCATGTAAACGCCCTTATTTAAGGCGTTATTTACTTAAGTAGTGACTTAATCAAAGTCGTTATTTTCTGTAAAAATGTTTTTACCTGTTACTGCTAACCGAGGGTTTTCATTATATTTATATATATGTATATCGGCACTATATCTCCACTCTGTGAGTATAGTCCCACGTTTTCATGTTGTTCTATCGATCACCCTCAACTCTCATTGACATACAAGCTCTCCATTGGACATTCCGTTCCTTTGGACTAGCGAGTTAGTCATAGAGACCTCCGTAAGACTCCTCGTACCTTGGATTCCCTCAAGGTCGACTGAGCTGGTTGTACCCTAAAAACCCGTTACATAATTTTTGCCATGTCACTCTAAAGAAACATGGTATACCGGCCCTTATGATTATACAAAGTATATATCATGGGAATCTCCCAATGGGATGATGATATCATGCCATATTCCGATGTTCTTGTGGACCTCAATTCTATGATAAGAATGAGGGTATCTTGCCTTTGATATGCTATTCATGTGGACCACAATTCTATATAAAGAAGGATAGTCCATACTGGTCATGGTACCCGAGTAAGGGAACCTAATTCCACCTAGTTTATCGATCGTCGTGATTCTACCGTGATTATCGCCTAGCTATGTCCAATGTCATATTTTTGGACTCTATTCTCTCAAAGTTATCCTACAGGAGCTTGATTATTGAAATTCCATATTGGCTATATATATACAAGAGTGGATGTCGAAATATATGATAAATGCCTGCGCATATAGGGCCCGATCTGGTCTTGGGAGGAGCACCCGAAAGTACTTGTGCCCATGGGAGTTTTAATGATAAGGTATCTGGCATTATACCGAGTGCATGACTAGCTTGATTGAACATTCCACACAAAATCTTGTACTTGAATCATACTTGACTTGACATGACTTGCGTGACCCGAAAAAGGGTAATTACTTGCTTGCTTGATACATGATAGCCAAAGTTCTTGACATGATAAAAGTACTTGCTTGAATATCTTGTTATCCTTTCTTGAAAGTTCATGACTAGTTCAACTTGTTACCTTATTGATATTCTCTCTATCTTGTCGTTTTATGCGAGCATGCATAGCCATAGTACATTCATGAAAGATGTAATTACTTAAACCCTTTGCTAGTGCTTGAGATATAATTTCCTACTGAGCGTTCGCTCACTCCGTGTTTGTCCCTTACTTTTCAGGTAAGTCCGATGACGAGACTCAAACGGATGGGGAAAGTCCCGAGTGAAAGAGCTAGACCTTGTCCAAGTGTCATCTCGTCTTTTCCCTATTTTCTTGCGTCAACTATGTACTTTTCTTTTTATTAAACAGAGTATTGGATTTGTAATAGCCTATTAATAATAAGGATTGGGTTATCTTTCTATTTGCGCATCTCTGTCTTTGTGTCGAATACACTACTACTCTGATTGGCATGATTGATATAAACTCGTCGCGCATATCCGGGTATCTTCCGCGCTCGGGGCGTGATAAAA
Source organism: Amorphophallus konjac (assembly GCA_022559845.1). NCBI lineage: Eukaryota > Viridiplantae > Streptophyta > Magnoliopsida > Alismatales > Araceae > Amorphophallus > Amorphophallus konjac. The sequence continues at coordinate 493,040,476 of CM040121.1, forward strand.
AATGATATCAGGTCTACTTGTAGTAAGATAAGAGAAGGATCTGATCATATCTATATATAGTTTTTCTTGGACCTCCTTACCTACTTCATCTGAGTTGAGTTTGGTTGATGGAGCCATAGGGGTTGGAGCAGGTTTGGATTCATTCATTCCATACTTCTTCAACAGCTCCTTAGTATACTTGGTCTGACTAATAAAAATTCCTTCATCTATCTACTTCCCTTGCAGTCCAAGGAAGAAATGATGCTCCCCCATCATGCTCTTCTCAAGCTCACCCTTCATTAAATTCTCAAAACTCTTGCACATGGAAGGATTAGTCGCACCAAATATAATATCATCAACATAAACTTGTGCTATGAGTATACCATCATTCTTAAAAAAGACGAACAAGATTTTATCAACATGTCGTTTTGTGAAGATGTGGTCTAGCAGAAATTGACTTGGTCGCTCATATAGACACCCATTTTACACCCATGAGTTGGGCCATTCTCTTATCCATCTTATTGATGTCCCGAATTATCTATTGCTATTGAGTCATTTTCTAGCGGGTCTTTGAGCCCATTCGAATTCATTTTTCAACCCAATAGGCCTTATTTTTTAGAAATTCTCAAAATTAATGGTTTGGTCAACGGGTTCTGAGCACGGTTAGTCGATCAACTGCGTCCTTCAGATCGTGATCCCTTGACCAACCACATTCTTAGAGGAATCCTGCCTCAGCTACACTCCGTCTTCTCTGATCATGGATGTTCTAAAGTCCTAGTTTGCCCAGATTATAGGGACTTGTTTCGATTCTAGGAAGGTGCTAGAAGCCTTAGGGTCTCTATCCAACCTATTTTTCAAGGATTTGAAGTCTTAGGACTCCTAAACCTAAAGCTCATCTCTTATGGCCGAATTAGGGTTTCCCCTCTCTATAAATAGGTCCCCTCGCCCTAGGGTTGGCGAGGGAGGATGTCTGAAGCTTGCCATGAAGTGATGTTGCAATTTACACTCAAACTTCAATTAGGGAGATTCGTTCTCGTCTCTCATTCTAGTTTTCTTTTAAGTGTTCTTTGCGTTCTTATTCGTTCTCGTCTCTCATTCTAGTTTTCTTTTAAGTGTTCTTTGCGTTCTTCCCTAGTCTCCTTCTAGTCCTTCTACTTCTCATCACACATAGCATACTTTCATTTTATTTTTGTTCATTTCATCTTACATACACACCTAGTTTTTTTCTGGCCCCAAAGAGGGGTTAAAAAACCAAAACCCCCCAAGTAAAGTCCCATGCTTTTATGAGGTTATTCCTTTTGAAGGATAGATACTACACTTAATCAAAGGGCTAATTGTGTGTTTTTCCTTGTGTGTTTCATACTTCCAAGTAGGTATATACAGCAAATGGACGTGAGGCCCTCACTCTTTGGCTGACAGAAGAGAGAGGAGGAAGAGAACCCGACTCCTAGCTTTCTGTGACAGAACGTCGTTGACCCAAGGACCACGTTCATTAGGTTGCGATCGCTACAGAGACATCATTCATCAGCTAGGGCTTGATTAATTCTTTCTAGTTAAACACTTCTTTCCAAGCCACATCACATGCATCTAACAGTAATTATCATATAATTACCATGAGATATATCATTAATTTCAAAATATAATAATTAATTTTGAAAATGGTTTTTTTTTGTAGAACCCAGTCATCTAATGGAGTATAAGGGAGAGTGCACCCCCATTAGGAGGGGCAACTCCACCTAACAACCATTAGATGCTAATTTTATTGCATTTTCCAAAATGAATTACATCAACTGAGAGAGGCAAGCCTCTTATTACAAGTAAAGTGAGGAATCTAGAAGCAAGCCTCTTATATACAAGTAAAGTGAGGAAATCTAGAAGCAATGCCTATACATGTTTCACCCTAAAATTGGGTAAGCCTCTAGCATCGGCTATAGCATAACCCCTTGCAAACAGAGGTAGCTCACGGATGGAGTGAAACTCTACATTACTCCCCACATAGACTGCATGGTTGGCTAAAGCGTCAGCGAGCTGGTTAGCCTCTCTATATACATGAATGATAGGATATTGAAATGTGTGATGCAGCTGCAGCAGTTGTTGCCACCAAGGGAGCAGGGTCCAAGGCGGGTCTTTCTTGGAATTCAGCAGGCTTGTCAAAGTAAGAGAATCAATTTGAATCACTGCTAGAGGAATCTTGTGGAAGTGAGCCAGGCAAAGACCATCTAGCAATGCTCTACATTCAGCAACCATATTTGTCCCAAAGCCATAGTGGTATGCAAACCCTAGAATAAGCTGACCATTTTGATCTCTAATGCAACCTCCTCCCCCGGATTGGCCAGGGTTCCCTTTACATGCGCCATCAACATTTAGGGAGTACCCTGCTACAGGAGCAGTCCACCGGACCATGATACAAATAGTATGGGCACAAGAGATTGTTATACCAAACCTTTGCAACAATCTTAAAAATTTCCAGCTGGAACCTTGCTTGAATTTCATCTTTCCAACCGAGCAGGCAATCTCAGCAGAAATAATATCAACCATTCTCATTGGACTAGCATGATTTCCTTCATATCTTGCACATCATCTACACTTCCAAATATTCCAAACAATCAGTAACATAAGCATCAGCCGAATGAAATCCTTGGGTTTATTTATCACAGTCCTGTTTATGGTGCTTTCCAACCTGCTGATTATGCTTGCATCATTCATACAAGTGTTGCTAAATATCGGGGCAAATCCTCTCCAAAGACAGCTGGCAATTTCACTCTTTATGAATAGATGGTCTTCATCCTTTATTTCATAAGAATTGTAGCAGCAGTCACACTTGGAAACCAAACTGATTCCACTCTGTTGAATTCGGCTGTCAACTGGTACATCATGGTTTAATAATTTCCAGCAAAATAAGGAGGCCCGAGGAGGGAACTTATTGTGCCATAGCTTCTTGAGATTCAAATAAGGCCTGATTGACTACCCTTTCAGAAAATTGTAGGTAGATTTAAGACTGAATGTACCTGTATTGGAATAAGACCAGATATGAATATCATCTCCAGCAAAAGTAAAAAATCTCTGAATTTGTTCCCTCAACTGTTGGCCTTCTATACTTTCCCAAACAGGGTGTTGAAAATCTGCCAATGCTTCTTTAACAGAATAGTCAACAAGTTCCGAATGGTTCTGTATAGACAAAAGATCAGCTAAGGATCTTTCCTTATACCAGCTGTCCTTGAGGAAATTAGTTTTAGCCCCATCACACACCATCATTCTTGAGCCAGTCAATAGAATGGTCCAGGCCTTTTCAAAGTCATGCTTCTTAATCCCTGCAGGGAAAGGAATTTTGCAGTTGAGAATGTGCTGGTCATGTAAATATTTGCTCCTTGTGAAACTAGCCCAAGGGGACTTGCTGTGTATGGAATTCCAAATCAATTTGACATAGAAGCATAATTGTATATCAAGAAGGCCTCTAATTCCCAGACCACCTTCAGATATCGAACTGCAGATTTTCTCCCATGATACCCAATGCTTTCTATGCATAATTTCTAGTCCCTGCCAAAAGAAATTAGAACATATGCTCCCAATATGCTTAATGACAGTGTATGGGATAGAAGCAGCAGCAGCAGTATGTATAGGAACAGCAGATAAAACTGATTTAATAAGCACCATTCTACCAGCCTGTGATAGATACTTGCTTTGCCAGCCTGCAAGTTTGTTATTGACTTTATCAATTAGGTACCTGAAATGAGGGATCTTGACCCTGCCCTTAAAGAGAGGGATACCAAGGTAGGTGATGCTTCCACTTTTATGTAGGTATCCAGTTAGCTGACTAATGCGAGCTATGGTTCTGTGTGACATTTGCTTAGCAACAATGAAACTACTTTTGTGAGCATTTATCCGTTGCCCCGAGGATGCTTCATATCTCCCCAAAAAGAGAATTAGCTGCTTGATTGAGGGGGCACCACCACTCATAAAGATTAAGGAGTCATCTACATAGAGCATATGTGAAATGGGTTGCATCCCTCGAGGGAGGTGGTAATACTTACATCGACCAACAGAAAATAAGTGGTTAAGACCCCTACTTAATGCCTCCTCTGCAATGATGAAAAGGGCTGGGGCAAGAGGATCTCCTTGCCTGATGCTTCTTGTAGATTTAAAATATCCACGAATTTGTCCATTTAAGGATAAGGAAAACTAGCAGTTTACCAATACTTGTGCAATCAAAGAAGTAAACCTATTATAGAAACCAAACTTTTTCAGAACCATGATTATAAAATCCCACTACATCCGATCATATGCTTTGACCATATCAAGCTGAATTACCATATTATGACCTCTAACCGGTCTGTCTAGCTCCATTAATAGCTCCTTGGCCAGCAAAAAATTGTCAGTGATGTGCCTTCCACTGACAAAGCCGCTCTGCTCCTTGGAGATGATCAAGGGAAGAATTATTTTTAGTCTGTCACATATGATCTTTGAAATAATTTTACAGGTGAAGTTGCAGAGACTAATAGGTCTAAAGTATGCATATGAAGTGGGACTTTTAACCTTCGGAATGAGGCTTATGATAGTCAAGGTAACTCCTTTTGGCACGCCCCATCCCTGAAAGAAGCTCTGAATAGCATGAGTTACATCATCTCCAATAATATCCCAACACTGAGAGAAGAAAATCCCTGTAAATCCATCTGGCCCTGGGGAGCTATTGCCAGACAGAGAGAGTATAGTGTCCTTGACTTCCTCGGCTGAGGGGATTGAGCACAGTAAGTGGTTTTGATCTTCATTGATCAAAGAAGGAATAACATCAAACAAACTCTCATCAATAGAATGATGCTCAGAGGATAGCTGCCCTTTAAAATATTCCACAACACCATTTGCCAAGATATCCTGATCATCCACCCATTGGTCATTGATTTTCAGTTTCTGAATATGGTTTTTCTGTCTCTTGATCTTGGTGTAGTGATGGAAAAATTTGGTATTTCTATCCCCACAAGAAATCCATTCCACCCTGGCCTTTTGATACCAAAACAACTCTTCACGTGACAAAGTAAGATGCAAATCAGCATTGGCTTTATGTAAATTCATGCGGTTTTCAATCGAAGGATTCTCATCATACTGATTTTGAGCTTGCTCAACAAGTAATTCAGCCTGGTTTTTGGCCTGAAAAATGTTCCCAAAAACTTCTTTATTCCATTTCTTTAAGTCTGCCTTCAAGTACTTTAGCTTTATCTGCAAACTGGCAAAAGGATGACTATCAGCTGGAGAGTAATTACTCCAGTGAGCTCTGATAAAATCCAAAAAGTCTTCATGCGTGTGTCACATTTGCTGATACATAAACCTCCCGGGAGAAGGCTGATTGAGCTTTACAGATAATGACAATGGTGAGTGTTCTGAGGGACCTCGAATTAAATGCCTCACTGACAGAAGATGAGTTGAAAGAACCCATAAAGAATTGTACAGGACCCTATACAAACTGGCTTTAATTTGATATGACCCAGTTTGGTTGTTAGTCCAGGTATACTTAGCTCCAGAAAAACCAGCATCAATTAAACATGTTACTGTTAAAAAACCTTGAAAATCAACCATAGCAGCCATAGATGAAAGAGACCCTCCACTTTTTTCTTCAGGGGAGATTATGCAGTTGAAATCTCCTCCCACAATCTAGGGAATATTTACAGTTTGAATGAAAGCCATTAGGGAAGAAAACATGTCTCTGCGCTCAGTAATGCTGCAAGAGGCATATATGGCAGTGAAGAGCAAAACAGTGTTATTATTGTCCTTAATAGCCACAGTCAAATATTGTGGGTGAGCCTCTATGGTCTCAAGACAAATATGAGGCTTTGAAAATATCCAAATTCTAGAAGTATCACCATTGTTACCCAAAGGGGCATGCATTCTAATACTCCAGGCAACTCTCTGGGCTCTGCTAAAGTTAATTCGAGGTTCAGATATTGCAACTAAGCAGATATTATTAGATAGTATATGTTGGGCTAGACTATTTACAGTGGCTTTATTCCCTATACCTATGACATTCCAAATTAATGCAGTGTCAAGCATGGTCATAAGAAGAGAATGGATGAACAGCCATACTTTTGGCTTTTGCCCTTGTCAGCCGAGCATCACTAAATAAAACCACAGGCATTAGAGACACCTCATTTGACTTAGGGAGCAGAGACTTAGTGTTATTATTTACCTGACCAACCATCCTTGAGTTTTCAGCAGCCGACAGTTTAGAAATCACCTCCGAGCTGTTGATGGTAATAGTCTTCTAATTTAACTGAAGGTTGGAGACATGTGGAATTGGATCTTTAATCTGTGAGACCTCTTGAAAACGACCATGGATTGAAGGCAGCTCCTCTGAAACTGAGACCTCCTCTATCCCAGTTAGAGATGAGTTAGGCTCATTAGTTAGCTCCTTCATGCAAACAAATAGGGCCTTCTCTGTCCCAGATATATTTGTGTTGGGCTCATTAACTGAGTCTTTTATACAAACAGCTGATGGGTACTGAGCCTTAGTAGATGTTTCCGCATAGCTGGAAGAAAGATCAATAGGCTGACATCAATTAGAATTGCCAAGAATTGAAATATTAGTTGCTTGATCCTCCGAGGCTTGGTCAAGAACAGAAAATTTATTTTCAACTACATCAGTCTTCATGAAGCTAGCAATAACCTGCCCAGGCTTATATTCCTGTCGAGGCTTTTTATTATTAGCCGTCAAAGCCGCAGAACTAGCCGATGGTTTTTTCTTACAATCCCTCTGCAGATGCCCAATCTTGTGACAGTAAGCGCGCATATACGGCACTCTGTGATAATTAATCGGTTGCCAAAAACCACCATTATCTATTCCTATCCATATCTGATCTTTCCTCTGTAGATCTAAATTTAGCTCTACACATACCAAAGCTTCTGTTGTATTAGTCATGGCAATTGTAGCATCATTGATTTGCAGCACTGGACCAATATTACCTGCTATAAATCTGAGCATATCCTCGTGGAAGAAATTAACGGGGAGAGATGGAAAGCCAATCCATACCGGAATTGTAGCTGGATCTGCATCATAATCGAAGTCATGAGTCCATCTGAAAAACCTGAACAAATATCCTTTGACATACAGACTTTTTTACAGAAGCACACTCAGGAAATCCGCTTCGCTTCCCAGTCTAACTAAAATGTGCCTTGCATTTAGTCGGCTGATAATGAAATCCGAGCTCAGATGAAGACGTTGAGAGAGGCAGAGTTTGATTTCCGGGATGGAGGGTCGGCCATAGGAACATTTCGCAATTATCGCATTCTGAAGATGTGCACAGGAGGCTTTCACTTCATCTAGTGAAAAGAAAACAGCAGGCTTGCCTTTGTCCGTAAACGTTGGAGACTTCACTTGTAGAGGTAACCGAGGTCGGCGCTGCGCTTCAATCAGTGTCTGAGCATAAGTCTTCCGGGGCATTACTGCAACTAGATCCCGGGGAACAGTTGCATTGTCTTCTAATAATGCTTGGGCCTCCACCACCTCGCCAGCCATGGCCGGCAGGGAGGGGAGTTCACCGGAAAGAACAAAGAAAGAGATGGCGGGAGAGGCGAAACCAGAGCTTCTCTCTCTAGAGTAGAGAGAGAATCTTCATTTCTACCAATTCTAATTTTGAAAATGGTTGATAATGGCATTCAACTAAATAATTTATTTAAACAAAACAAGTCTAAACAAATTTAGACCACCGCCATTCACATTTGTCGGATGGGCTCAATCATAATTTACTGTTAATTAATCTCATAAGAATCACATTCTTAATTAATTGACTTTAGTTAATTAGATAGTAGGAAATATCTAAAACACTTTGAGAAGTCCCATCAACTAATTAACCATTGGTCAAATAATGAAAAATAAATCAATAAGTTACTAAAATAAATTTAGAACTCATTAAAATACTTTTTAGAATTTATAAGATTTTTTAGAGATTTTTAAAAATTTTAAATAATTATTAAATCATTTAAATCCCAAAAATTGGCAAACGGGATGGTTATGGGCGGGTTAACGGGGTTCGGATCCGGCGCGGGCCAGATCTGACCCGATAGCTAACCCGCGATGGGGTCGTCTTCCCCACCCGAACATGGGCGGCCAGGGTTTCAACCCTAGCGGTCGCCACTTAATCAGGCTGGGAAGGAGCCCCCCGTCGGTCCTCCCGCCCTCACCGCTGGCAGCGGATGCCGCCACCCGTGACGGTGCCATCATCCTCACTGGCCACTGAGCCCACAAATGATTCACTTGGCCCCATCACTGGAGGACTCCACCACAGTGCCTCCACCGGCCGCTCCAAGTTGTCGTTCGCCACTGCTCGTCATGGAGGAGTTCCACCGGCCTTGAAGGGCACCGGCAACTAAGCTTTTGCAACTTAAAAATGCTCAATGCCTAGAACATGAATGGTGACCTCGTCAGTGTCAAGGTGACTGATTCAGCCTCACCAGTGGGTTAATCAGCACATCAAATGATGCATTTTGATCCTCTTGATGATGGGAACAATTCCCTAACATTAATCGGCCATTGCTCATCCCATGAGCGACCCAATCAAGCAACAAACATAGTGCCCCATGCAAGAACGTGAACGACAAAGCACGACAATAATGCATTGATTTTTATCAAACTAGCAACCTGGCTCTGATACCACCGTAAGGTTTCGATCAAAAACGCAGTGAAAGACATCGAAACCTCATATGCATATTGTTACCAATTTTCAAAATCGAACAAAAACAAAAAGATCCCACGAAGTGAAGAATGATTCTTTACCTTTGTGGGATCAAGAATCTCCTAAAAGCACAGAGACAAATGAGAGGTGGATCCCGGAGTCACGAGTCGTCCAAGCGTCCGGCCTCTAGATGTATCTACATAAGCAGAGGAAGTAGATGGGATCTCCTCCGCGATCTCCAGACGTCGACTAGACCTCAGCGCCACCATCCACCATGGTGGGAGGAGAGAGAGGGAGGGGGCGACCCCAGGAGAGAGAGAGAGGAGGAGGAGACAGGGCGGCTAGGGTTTCTCAAGGACCTTGGCCCAGGGTTTCTCCCTTAAGCATATATTTATAGACTTTTGATATTTTTCATAAAAACCCAGTAGCTGTCTATAAAGTCCACCGATCTCAGTCTGTCCAATACTTTATTATGTATGACCCTCTAGGTCCAAATGTCTATTTATTTTTCAGCCCATTAAGCTAAGAACCTTTCTTAACTTAATAAACCTAATCCATTAACCTCTAATGGAATTAACTGGCTTTTTGATCATGAAAGATACCAAGCAACATCTTGTGATCCCAAATGACATTGGGGATAAGTAACCCACAATGAAACGATTCTGTCTGCAGATTCCACATAGCTATAGATCTTCATTCATCCAATGGCCCTACCAGGATTAAGGTATGGTGTTACTGTCAAATTCTATTATATCCTGGCTCAACTAAACTCTGTAGTCTAAAAAGGTTCATTAGAAAAGCTCCTTTTCTATAATGAACTCCCATACCCTAGCCAGAGGTTTCTGAGTACAGATCCATAGGGCATTCTCTCTCTTATATTATACTGAGAGTGGATGATCCTTTGTTGTCAAACTAATTACCTTCGCAAGAGTTCCACTGAGTCTGAATAACTAACTGTACAGGACCACTTAACTGAAGTCCATAAGCTAGTAATCAAATACTCAGTAGCTCTCATGTAAGACATCTTTAGTGACTCAAGCCTAAGATCTAACTGTGCTATTGAGATAATAGAATTCCCTGATTAATAGTTAGTATGATTACCATCCATAGATTCTATGTTGCGTCCCGTAGTGCAGGAACACGGATCTAGAGGGGGGGGGTGAATAGATCCCTCTAATAAAATTATGTCCAATTAAAAATTCAAACAAACACACGGTGAAATTAACAAGATTAAGGAATTTAAACTAAACAGTATAAACTTAATTCTCTCAATCTTACCGAGCTCACACGATTACGTAAATAGAATAGATAGTGAAGCACATACAATCACACCAATCAAATCATGAGACACGGGAATTTTTAAGGTGGTTCGGGACCACAACGGGCTCCCTACGTCCACCCCTTACCAAATCGGTAAGGCTTCACTAACACGCTACAAACCGTAGCAACCACGGGGACGAACCCCACACACACGGGGTAAAAACCCCAACACACACGCTGCGAATGCAGCAAACACGGGGATTTCTCCCCACACACACGGGGTAAAAACCCCAACACACACGCGGATACCCACCGCACAAAATGACGCACAAGCGTCAACACAAAACACTCGGAGAATCCATTCTCCGAACCCACACACATAATATCTATTCAGAAATAGATGAAATGACCACGAATGAGTACAATAAACTCCAAACAAACTCTAAATACTGAACCAAAGAACATATATGAAAAGTAAAGCTCCCCCTTCTCTGATTCTTCCGGTTCTTCTTGGCTCGTCGTCAGATGATGGCGATTTCGACGTCATCTTGTTCCTCTCCTCGAGCCTCTCATCTTTTCCTTCTACCACATGCTCCAAAGATGCCTTGATGTAGATGATAACCTCCTTGCAAGAGCTCCTCTTCCTTTCCCCCCTTTTCTACTCCTACAAGATAGAGCAAATAAGCATTAGGGTTCTTGTCACCAAATTCGGAGCTCATGTTCATATTTATAGAAGAGTGACCAAAAGACTCATAAGATCCTCCCAAAATGTGTTAAAAACACCCTTCTATGTCTAGGAACCTTTGGGGGGTATTTTGGTAAAGTTTCATGGGGTTTAGAATGGGTTTTGAAGACTTCCAAAAATCCCGTTCTGGAAGGGTCGACCCTCGAGTAGACAGAGGTCGGACAGAACAAAAAAAGAAACTCTGGCACACAGGGGTCGACCCTTGCAGTGGGTCGACCCCTGCAGGCAGACTGTAGATTTTAGTTTCTGTTCAGTTCAGAAACTATAAGGGTCGACCCTATGGGTCGACCCATGTAAGTAAAGGTTGGAAAACCCGTCAAACCTACATGAATTCAAGGGAAAATAAATGATTAAATATTACCATAATCCCATGAGGATCAACCATGAATTTTCATTCTGAAAAACATGATAAAGCACGAGGTTAGATGAGAATCAAAATTCTTGCATCAAGCATTAACACTTAGAACTTGTTCACATCAAAATACATCATTGAACCCATTCAAACATGTATTTGGCTTCTTATAACAATCAACAAAAACACATTCCACCATAAGACAAGTTTTTGTTATGATGAAATTGAATCTCTCAATCAACCAAATATAATGACATGGGAGCTTAACCATTCAATCGCATTCTTGTATTTACCATTACTTTAACATCGAAATGCTTCAATACCCAAATGTTAACAATCATGCCAAATGCAAAGCATGTAGAAAAGCATGGGAACTCATTCATTCAAATGGCATTCTTGTTGATAAAAACTAATGTTCATGAAGCATTATTTTCATGAGGAGCATTGTTATAAACATAGAATCTTCAAATCGCATGCATCACATGCAACACACACATTAGTAAATATCCAATCATGCAAACATGTTTTCTCATGAATTCTCATTGAGTACAAGGCATATGCATTCTTTCAAACATGTTTCACAAATTCATTCTCATTCAATACAAAGCATTCTCAATCAAGCTTTCACACACAAATATGAATAACCATTCAAGCACTAGGCCAAGCGACAAAGTCATTTTGTAATCATCAAAATCACATGCACAACAATCTTCTCCATTTTGATGATGACAAAATGTTACGCATTAATGGTCTCTCCCCCTTTGACATAATCAGAAATGGGGATCATTATGGGGAATTCATGATAGCAGCAAACTAAAAACCAACATTGCTTTCTCCCCCTTTGTCATTGACAAAAGAACGACAGACAATGGGGTTATTAAGAGAATCATATGCACAATATGTTCAAGAAGATGCAATTCAAAATATGCATGTGTGAATGCTATAAATGCCAAATATGCCAGATATGCAAGTATGGGCAATATGAACATGCAGAGTGCAAGTAGAATGGTCAAGTCGGATTGACCTCCAAGTAGATAAATGTATATACATGTAATATAGCTCCCCCATTTTATTTAAAGTGAAGGGATAGGTGCAGGAAAAGTGCAGGTGAGTCAATAAAATAGGGTGCTCATGTGTACACCTATCGGGCTGCAAATTGCTCTATCTATAGGGATTCGAATGCTTGAAGCGTTCAGGGATTCCATGCTAGTTGTTAAACAAGTGGGATGGGAGTTCGATGTGTAGAAGCAGGAACTTCTCCCTTACCACCAACTGGCGCTGCGCCTGATGGTGAAATTCTACTTCATTAAGGTGAAGCATATCAACCGAGGATAGAATGCTCAAGTAGATGCCCTCGCAAAGCTGGCTAGTTCCCTGGCAGTCCTGCCGGACACAAGCCTGAATATAAACGTCATCAATAGACGTCAGGTCCCCAGCGTGATCGAGGTCCTATCCAATGAATAAGAAAATGAAGTGGCGACTGTGGAAGAAATCCAACGGCCCAATTGGTGAGAGCACTGTTGTGCCCCTTGTGCTTTGATGATAATGTGGTGTTTTAATGATAGCAACATGAATGAGTCACCATATTGTTTTGCTAAGAACAACACTTTGAGTCATCACATGAATGCATATGCCTGATCTGTTCTGTGGAGAATGCATGAGTGTGCTAGGTCATGCAGTGTTCTATACTCAATGCATAAGTCTATACATTGCATATGTTTGTGCATCACTCAAAGTATATACAATGCATGCTCGTTCATTCAAAGTCCATACATTGCCCTATAGCATGCACGAAATCAAGTTTGTACATTACTGCATGCGTCAGTTAAGCAAGTCTATACAGACTTGGTCCATGCGTCTGGCAAGTCTGTACATCATCTTGTGCATGCATCATTCAAAGTCTGTACAGCATGTGTTCGCAAGATCAAAGTCTGTACAATCTTTTTAATGCATACATTAAGTCTATACATCGCCACATTGTTCATGCATCATTTCTCAAGTCTATACAGCTTGGGTTTGCATTCAAAGTCTATACATTACTGTCGCATGCACATTCCCTGCTGGCAAGTCTATACATTGCACGCGTTCAAGTCTATACATTGCCTTGCTGCATTGCACGCGTTCAAGTCTGTACAACGTTTGCACATTACACACGTTCAAAGTCTGTACATCGTGCATCATTTGATTTGAAGTCTGTACATCGTGCATCCATTGATTTGAAGTTTATATATCGTGCATCCTTTGACTTGAAGTTTGTACATCGTGCATCCTTTGATTTAAAGTCTGTACATTATGCATCCTTTGATTTGAAGTATGTACATCGTGCATATAAAGTCTGTACACTGCATTGGTTGCATAGACTGCCATTCAAAGTCTGTACACTGCATTGCACGAGCTGAAGTTTACACAGTGTCTTGCTGTACGCACTTGAAGTCTATACATTGTCCACTTGCAGCATTAGCACAAGTCTGTACATCCAATGACTCAAACTCGATGCATTCAGTTCTTCATGTCAGCTAAGCCTATACTGATAACAATATGTTATTATAGAGCTGCTACTCGAGGAGGTTAATGATGCACGTGATCCAAGAATAGAAGATGGCCCTGATATTGACACGTGGAACCACTGTGCTGAAATGCTGCCACGTGGACTGAGGCCTCTGGGCGGGAATCATGGAGACCACACGCCCTATCTATTTGTTGCTGCTATATATATGGAGCTTCTTCCTCAAGAGAAGTCTGATGGAAGCCGTGAGAGCTGAAGCAGAAGAGCAAAAGCAGTGAGTGCCTGCACGATCCAGAAGAAGAGGAAGAGAAAGAAATAGAGTGAAGAAGAGAAAGAGAAAGAAAGAGATACAGAGTGATCGGAAGAATAAGAAGAGCAGAGAGGAGAGTAGACATTAAGAAGAAAAGAAAGAAGGGGCAGAGAGAAGCCTCATTCGAAGATCTGTCCTCATTGGGCCGTGGATCAAATCCAGGCCAGTCAGCTCTTTGAGAGCCACATATGCATTTCATTATTTACAGCTTTCAGTCGCTGTTGTTACTTGTTTTGTTTTTCTTTTGAACCTTTCATCAAGCTGTTAGTCAGCGGTTTTGCAAAGGAGGATTCCTCTGGACAGCAAGCTTTGTTGCTCAGCGGGGCGAGGTGGATACCTCGGACAGTAAGCTGTGAGGCTCAGCGGGGCGAGGTGGATACCTCGGACAACAAGCTGTGAAGCTCAGCGGGTTGTAGGCAAGCTGTGATGCCTAGCGGTTCAAGCTGTGAGTCAGCGGGAAGCCACACTCAGGTTTGAGTGTGGGGTGGACGTAGGTCTGTGGACTGAACCACCTAAAAATCCTCTTGTCTACTGTGGTTTGATTTCTTCTATATGATTGGCGCTAGATGAATGCTTAGGTGCACTTTGAATATTTGCTTACTGTTTTAACAGACGTTTGATTAGCTCTTCAGATTGTTTAAAATTGGTAATTGAGCGAAATTTTTAAGGGGAGATTCATTCACCCCCCTCTGAATCGAACGCACCGAACCCAACACTTGGTATCAGAGCGGGTGTCTGCATAGAGGGTCCAACGACCTGCAGATCTGATCCGTAATTGGATTTGGTGCGATTTGAGTTGATTTGTTCGATTGCATTGTTTTGAGCTCTCTACTAGCATTGCTCTTGATCTGATCTGTTTCATCTTGCACTTATGGCTGAAATTCCTGTATTCACTAGTTTAGACTTCTATGGCTGGTACAGTCGTTTTGGAGACTATGTGATCCATATGAATTCTGATTTATGGATACTCATAGCTCACAGTCCATATGAAGTTCCTGAGGACAAATCTAAATGGAAGTCCTCAAATAGACTGAAATCTGAAGAAAATCAAAAGGCCCTAGATCTAACTAAAAGGGCAATAGACTCATTGCTTTCCATTTTTTGATGAGTGCAGGAGTGCAACGAAAATCATCAACCAAATATTGGAGAGATCGTGCAGAGATGAGCAAATGTGCTTCATGGCCAGAGATCAGTCCGAGGACTCATCCTCTCAGGTAAACTCCGAGATAGAGAATATCAGTTATGATGATTTAATTGCCATGAATGAGCATTTTTTGATTAAATATGATAGAGTCAAATCTGAGAAAAAGAAACTAAGAAAAGAAATGATGCATGAAATCAGATCATTGAAAGAAGAAAATGACTCCTTGCTGGCTCAGAAGAAGGAAAATGATCAACTTCAAAATAAGCTGATTGAAGAAAACATGTATCTTAAAGATCAAAATAAAAGGCTAATGGTTCTTAATACCGTCTTCTCTGAAAGATGGTTGTCATTTAAAAAAGGAAAATCAGTTGTGAAGGAAAATGAGAACAACAATGAAATAATGGTTCAACAAGAAAATGAAACTCTGAAGAACCTGAATGATTCTTTGCAACAGCAGCTGATAGCGTGTGAATCTGAGCTAAATAAATACGAAGCTAACATTGTGACTCTTAACTCTGAAATTGAAGATGTAAAGGACTCCTTGTCGAGAAGTATCAAAGGAAAAGAACAAATTATTTTTATGAAAAGTTCAGAATGTGCTGGCACCTCAAAATTTGTTTCACCTAAGAAATCTCAAAACATTCATAAGCACGGGGCTGATCAAAAGAAAAAGAAGAATTACTGTAAAAAATTTTCTCATAAAATTCAGTTTGAAAAGAAAAAGAATGTGCAGTGCTTTTATTGCAATAAGATAGGTCATATGATGCATGAGTGTAAGCTGTTTGAATTAGATGACCTAGCTACTACTACTGTACAGAAAATTCCTATTAAAAATCATGTTTTTCAAAGAAAGAAAATAAATTGTTTCTTCTGTGGCAAACCAGGCCACATTGCTGCTTAATGCTGATATGCACAGGAGAGTGAACACATGTATAAATCTGTCAAATTCCCTATTCATCGGAATATGTTTGGAAAGGAGAAACATGTTTTCATGAGAAAGTCAAGTGATTGCTCTAACTGTGGAAAATCTGGCCACAAAGCATCTCAATGCTGGTTGACAGATTTTAGAGAACAAAATGTTCATGTTCAAAATAGAAACTTCAATATGCATGCTCAAAATAATGTGCATAAAAAGAACTTGAAATTTGCTACCTATCATCACTATGGTCAATTTGGTTATTCCTTGTCCAACTATAAGTTGACGGATTTTGATGATTCTGTGGTTCACAAAAAGTCAAGAATACCATTTGGTGGAGTTAATGGTAAACCAGGACCCAAGGTTTCTTGGGTACCTGTTGCATCAAAATGATGTGTTTGTTGCAGGTGTGCCTTGGAATGAATAAGAGGGGTAAATAAGCCAAGGCACTCAAAATTGGAACCCCAGGATTGCATTTCTCAGGTCAGTTCTGAGCACTCACCTTAAATTTTATCATCTGAAAGTGTTAATTTGAAATGACTAAATATCATGTTGATCAGTTAGTGCTAAATTCAAACTTTCTGAAATGTGAATTGCACAATCATGCTTATGGTAATTCTCTTCTGTCTGATTTGCATGAATCATATCTGAATGAGAGTCATTGCATAAGCATACATGTAGTGACTGCATTACATATCATCATATTGAAAATTCCAAAAAGAAGTGATTCACTGCATATAGACAGGGGGAGCCTTTCTAAATTCTTCAGTGGTGTCAATTGTCTGAACTCTTCCTGTCTACCCATCTGATTCATTGTCATATCTACATATTCTGTCTCATCTTCAGAACTCCTGTTTCTCATGAAAAATCAGTCAAATCACTTGAAAAATCTTCTTTACACCGAGTATAGGTGGCTGCATGTCTTGCATATAGTCAGTGCATCTCATGTTCATAGTGCATATTGTTGTGCCTTCATTGCATATCATGCATTTTTTCAGGGGGAGCTTGTCTGCTGTCGCTTGGTCATCATGCTCTCCTTATCAGATTTGTTGCATATTGCACATATGAAGAGTAGTGCATGTCATAAAATTTTGAAAAACCTAAAAAGATATTCCATTGCATTTAGACAGGGGGAGCATTCCTATTTCATCTCTTCTTCACCTCATGAACTCCTTTTGTCTAGTAATATGATTCTTTCTCTTGCCTATGTGATGTTCAATTGAATTCTCTGCTGTCTTCACCAAAACAGCTGATCAGTCTGTATTCCAGACTCAACTACTGTTTGTTGATAAACTCTCTTCTAATGCTCTTCTCTATTGGTGATTGACTCTTCCACCAGTTTATACTCATCCTTCATATATCTCTTAGCTGGTGTGACTGATTTGGTTCTACTGTTGATTAGTTGGTCAGCTAAATTTATTGATCTGATCTGAGGAACTTAAGCTGCATGTCATGCAATTCAGTCTAAGAACTTTGTAGAAATTCCTATCATATAGGTTTAAGAATTACCACTGAATCAGACTGATATAAGATTAATGTATTCTCAGATTTGTAATTAAATGAATTGAAAATATCTGAATGATAAGCTTTAATAAATCTTAACCATCTGTGTCATAAAAACCTTAGACTCACTCATCAGATATCTGAAAATTTGAAATCAGGGCTACTTTGGTTAAGATACATAGAGTGAGTATTGTTGTTAAACATTAACTTTGAAAATTTTGATAGGAAATAAAATCAGTGAGTAATGAAATAACTTTGTTCACTGAGAAACTGGGTTTTCCATCAAAGAAATGGAGTGAACCCAAGTCATGAAGTGTCATAGTCACTTAAAATGAAAATTATTCAGAACCTGACAGAGCAATGGCATTTCTGTGTTGAGTAACTGGGGAGTCTGGCCTCTGATCAAGGTGTCTTCTCATGTAAAAAGATACTTATATTGCTAACTCTGTTCTCGAAGTTGAGAGGCAATGACAGTTATCACACTGAGTAACTGGGTCACTTCACCTGAGACGTGTTGTGCCTCATGTAAAAAGGTGTTGATCAATCTAAATTGCTCAGGAAAAATATAATGTGCTTCAAATGAAAATATATTGAAAATTCTGTCAACTTATGTTCTTGTAAAAGTGTTTAACCTCAGTACTAATCTGTGTAACTTTCAAAGAAGCTATTGAGATCATGTGTGTAAGATAAAGATGATTGATTTTGAGTGTTATCTGACTATTTGGTTCACCTTTATTAAAACTTGGATTCAGATATGAGTATTGAGTTTAACTTGACAAATTTGGTATACATCATAATTAAATCAGATTGGTTAAGTTGCCACTTTATAACCCTTTATGATAGAAGAGTCTATTCTTCTTAAGACTTATTATAGTGGTGCAAGCATTAAAATCCCTCATGATCAGATTCATTCCAGTCAGCCTGATCAACATAAATCTTGCTATTGATTATTCATTGAGACGTCTTGTGATTATTGTTATCTACTTTTACTTTCATATCATCAATCACTTTCCTCTCCACACTGTTGGAATCTTCCATCTTGTTTTGCAACCAGTTCTGGTTCTGTGGACTTTCCACTTGTTTCATTTTGTTCATGCATATGTGAGGTGCCACAACCAGAGTTCAGATTGTTTGTAATGGCACATTTCAGATTGATTTATTGGATAACCAGAGTTCATTCCTGCGCTTCAGGGAGAGTTATTGATTATCTGCATTTAAAGGAGAGTAGTTCTGCATGCATATTGATAGGGGGAGAGATGTTTTCTTGTCATAAGGGGAAACTCTATCTCAGTGAACTATGTTTCTTTCTCTGTACTCTGAATTTGTGGGAAAATAGTCTGTGTGCTGAATTTTGTCTCTCAAACCATTTCCTTTCTTTTTGATTATGTCAAAGGGGGAGAATAGTTTGACGAGTCAGTGTGACTCATTATGTTGCCATCATCAAAAAGGGGGAGATTGTTGTGCCCCTTGTGCTTTGATGATAATGTGGTGTTTTAATGATAGCAACATGAATGAGTCACCATATTATTTTGCTAAGAACAACACTTTGAGTCATCACATGAATGCATATGTCTGATCTGTTCTGTGGAGAATGCATGAGTGTGCCAGGTCATGCAGTGTTCTATACTCAATGCATAAGTCTATACATTACATATGTTTGTGCATCACTCAAAGTATATACAATGCATGCTCGTTCATTCAAAGATCATACATTGCCCTGTAGCATGCACGAAACCAAGTCTGTACATTGTCAGTGCATCCACATTCGTTGTGTCTTGTGCATGCATCATATGAAGTCTGTACAGCCCATCTTAGAGCATATGCAAAGTCTATACATCGCTGCATCACTCACGTTTAAAGTCTGTACATTGGTGGCAAGTCCATACAGACTTGGTCCATGCGTCTGGCAAGTCTGTACATTACTGCATGCGTCAGTTAAGCAAGTCTATATAGACTTGGTCCATGCGTCTGGCAAGTCTGTACATCGTCTTGTGCATGCATCATTCAAAGTCTGTACAGCATGTGTTCGCAAGATCAAAGTCTGTACAATCCTTTTAATGCATACATTAAGTCTATACATCGCCACATTGTTCATGCATCATTTCTCAAGTCTGTACAGCTTATGTTTGCATTCAAAGTCTATACATTGCTGTCGCATGCACATTCCCTGCTGGCAAGTCTATACATTGCACGCGTTCAAGTCTATACATTGCCTTGCTGCATTGCACGCGTTCAAGTCTGTACAACGTTTGCACATTACACACGTTCAAAGTCTGTACATCGTGCATCATTTGATTTGAAGTATGTACATCGTGCATCCTTTGATTTGAAGTCTGTACATCGTGCATCCTTTGACTTGAAGTCTGTACATCGTGCATCCTTTGATTTAAAGTCTATTCATTGTGCATCCTTTGATTTGAAGTCTGTACATCGTGCATCCTTTGACTTGAAGTCTGTACATCATGCATCCTTTGATTTAAAGTCTGTACATTGTGCATCCTTTGATTTGAAGTCTTTACATCGTGCATATAAAGTCTGTACACTGCATTGGTTGCATAGACTGCCATTCAAAGTCTGTACACTGCATTGCACGAGCTGAAGTTTACACAGTGTCTTGCTGCACGCACTTGAAGTCTGTACATTGTCCACTTGCAGCATTAGCACAAGTCTGTACAGCTAATGCAGTTCATGTCTCGTGAACATCTGTCTCATTCAGCGTCTCATGCAAGTACGTACATCGTCTGTCAGCACTTACAAGTCTATACATTCTTGGCAGTTCAGCGTCTCATGCTGTGTCTCATGCAAGTATGTACATCGTCAGTCTGCACAAGTCTATACACTCGCATGATAGCCAGTTTGCTCAAGTCTATACATCCGCATGATAGAAAGTCCATACAACGCATGTTGCTGCATGAACACAAGTCTGTACACTGTCTTGTTACACGTGTTCATGTCATACACTGCCTTGTAGCATGTACGCACACACAAGTCTATACATCCGTTTACCTTGCTTCATGCAGTGTCTCACGCAAGTCTGTACACTTGTGCTGGCCTGTCTGTG
Source organism: Amorphophallus konjac (assembly GCA_022559845.1). Lineage (NCBI taxonomy): Eukaryota > Viridiplantae > Streptophyta > Magnoliopsida > Alismatales > Araceae > Amorphophallus > Amorphophallus konjac. The sequence continues at coordinate 493,060,909 of CM040121.1, forward strand.
CATTCACTCTGAATGTATATACTTATGCATAATGCAAATTGCATCTCATGCACTTAAAGTCTATACACTCTCTCCTGCACACCTGTCCTGTTGTCAAGTCTGTACAGGCCATGACTCTACTGATAACAGTCTGTTATTACAGAGCTGCTGCTCGAGGAGGTTAATGATGCACGTGATCCAAGAATAGAAGATGGCCCTGATCGTGACACGTGGAACCACTGTGCTGAAATACTGCCACGTGGACTGAGGCTTCTGGGCGGGAAATGTAGAAGACACACGCCCTATCTTCTGCTGCTGCTATAAAAGGAAGCCTTCTTCCTCAGAACAAGACTAATCGAAGCCGTGAGAGCTGAAGCAGAAGAGCAGAAGCAGTGAGTGCCTGCACAATCCAGAAGAAGAGGAAGAGAAAGAAATAGAGTGAAGAAGAGAAAGAGAAAGAAAGAGAGACAGAGTGATTGGAAGAAGAAGAAGAGCAGAGAGGAGAGTAGACATTAAGAAGAAAAGAAAGAAGGGGCAGAGAGAAGCTTCATTCGAAGATCTATCCTCACTGGACCGTGGATCAAATACAGGCCAGTCAGCTCTTTGAGAGCCACATATGCATTTCATTGTTTACAGCTTTAGTCGCTGTTGTTACTTGTTTTTGTTTTTCTTTTGAACCTTTCATCAAGCTGTTAGTCAGCGGTTTTGCAGAGGAGGATTCCTCTGGACAACAAGTTGTGTTGCTCAGCGGGGTGAGGTGGATACCTCGGACAGCAAGCTGTGAGGCTCAGCGGGGCGAGGTGGATACCTCGGACAGCAAGCTGTGAAGCTCAGCGGGTTGTAGGCAAGCTGTGATGCCCAGCGGTTCAAGCTGTGAGTCAGCGGGAAGCCACACTCAGGTTTGAGTGTGGGGTGGACGTAGGTCTGCGGACCGAACCACCTAAAAATCCTCTTGTCTACTGTGGTTTGATTTCTTCTATCTGATTGGCGCTAGATGAATGCTTAGGTGCGCTTTGCATATTTGCTTACTGTTTTAACAGAAGTTTGATTAGCTCTTCAGATTGTTTAAAATTGGTAATTGAGCGAAATTTTTAAGGGGAGATTCATTCACCCCCCTCTGAATCGAATGCACCGAACCCAACAAGCACCTCCTCCGCTGGTTCCAGCACCAGCAGCTCCCGAAAGAGAAATATCAGAGATTGAAATTGCTCAGAATCAAAGACTCTTATGAGTCAAGGAATGGGACTCTATTCCGAATAATGGCAGACGCCCAAAACAAAATTCTACTCCGTTGTCTGTCTACAGAAGAAGCATGGCAGGTGATGAGAGAAGTTCATGCCGGGTAGGCTGGGGCTCACCAGGCTGGTCTGAAAATGAAGATCGAAATAAAGAAATTGGGCTACTATTGGCCTACTATATTTGACGACTGCTGCAAGTTTGCCAAGTCGTGTCAGAAATGCCAAGAGCACGCCACCATGCCAAGGAGGCCTCTAGTGCCTTTACACCCTACTATTCCAAGTTGGCCGTTTGCCCAATGGGGCACGGATGTATTGGGACCTTTACCAGCATCTTCATCAGGGTGCAAGTATATTCTAGCAGCCACAGACTACTTCTCCAGATGGGCGGAGGTAGTGGCACTAAGGGAAGTGAGAGGGGAGCTGGTCGCCAAGTTCCTCCGTCAGAATATAGTATTCCGATTTAGGGTCCCCAGCTGAATTATTTCTGACAACGGCAGCCACTTCAGAAATCAGAAGATCTACAAGTTAGCCGATAAGTATAAAATTTATTGAAGAATATCATCCCCCTACAATCCACAGGCCAATGGGCTGGCGGAGGCGTTCAACAAGACTCTCTGCACCCTGTTAGCCAAGACCGTCAACTCTAGCAAGAGTGACTGGGAAGATAAGATGTACGAAGCACTATGGGCTTATCGTACGGTCTATAAAACTCCAACTGGCTGTTCACCATTCTCCCTGGTATACGGGTCAGAGGCAGTGGTACTAATAGAGCTAGAAGTGCCATCACTGAGAGTCGCCATACAACACGGCTTGACAAATGGCGAACATATGAATATAGAAAGAAGACTAGAAGAGCTCGCTGAGCTCGAAGGAAGATGCCTCCGGGCGCAACAAAACATCCAACTATACCAATCTCGCATGGCCCGTGCTTTCGACAAGTTGGTCAAAGGGTGAGAATTCAAGAAAGGTGACCTAGTGATGGTCAAGAAAAGAGAAGTAATGGCCTCCAACCCCAAAGGGAAGTTGGTGGAAAATTGGGTTCGACCATATATTGTCCACCGAGTCTATGAAGGTGGTGCCTACGTTCTCGTAGACCACAAGGGGGTAGTACAGTTCTCCCCTCTTAATAGAAAAAAATTGAAGCTATATCATTCAACTCTGTCGACGTTCGAAGAATGTCCAAAATCTACCTTGGTCTAGTGGCACTCCGCCCTGGCCGAGCTCTCCAAAATACCCACTCAGCTCATACCGATTCTGAGGCTGTTGGATCGCAATTGCAGAAGCCCCCCCCCTCAGTGCGCACTAATCCCAGGGCCCCATGAGGACCCCATTTAGTCCGACTGGTCTACCACTATACGCGTCATCACCATGTTGGACCTTACGTCCATATCGGTGTATAAACCGCTTCCTTTGCACTGGCGTTATCCCCACACCTGCGAATACACAATTTCGGCGCAAGGCGTTATGCCCTAGCCAGTACATACACCTTATCACCACGGTGGACCTTATGTCCGCATCGGTGCATAAACCATTTCCTTTGCACTGGCGTTATCCCCACACCTATGAATACACAGTGTCAGTGCAAGGCTTTATGCCCTAGCCGATATTCACACGTCATCACCATGTTGGACCTTACGTCTGCATCAGTGCATAAGCCATTTCTTTTGCGCTGGCTTTATCCCCACGCCTGCAAATACACAATTTCGGTGCAAGGCTTTATGCCCTAGCCAGTAACTATACACGTCATCACCATGTTGGACCTTACATCCGCATCGGTGCATAAACAGCTTCCTTTGCGGTGGCGTTATCCCCACACCTGCGAGTACACAAATTCGGCGCAAGGCTTTATGCCCTAGCCGATAACTATAGACGTCATCTCCATGTTGGACCTTACGTCTGCATCGGTACATAAATCGCTTCCTTTGCGCTGGCGTTATCCCCACGCCTGCGAATACACAATTTCAGCGTAAGGCTTTATGCCCTAGCTGGTAACTATACACATCATCACCATGTTGGACCTTACGTCCGCATCAATGCATAAACCATTCCCTTTGCGCTGGCGTTGTCCTCACACCTGCGAGTATATAATTTTTTGACACAAGGTTTTATGCCCTAGCCGATATCTACGCAATATCCAAAAAAATGGGGCTTAAAATAGAGGTGCCCCACCAGTCCTATTCAGGCATTCTGGGCAGGGGCAAAAATGGCTATAGCCCGATTGTGGCGAAAACCTGAAAGAGAGCTGCAGGTAAAATTGGGTACCCCGCCACGTGAAAACCCGAGAGGGCGCGTGGGAAAAAGCAAGAGGGGGCTGGCCCCGGTGAAAACCTGAAAGGGCACTTGGGTCAGTAATGTGGTAACCAAAAGTTCCTCTCCGCCTTCATCCCTATGAAACTCCAGATAGGACTTCCATCACTAGTCCCACCGGAGAATTACTTCTCTCAAAATCGTTAACCCGGACCTTTCGTCCTCGTTAATGACTAAACTTATCCTTTGCTTCGGCATTTACCCAATGCCGATGAATAAACCAACGCTGATTCTTGTCGTCATCGACAGGATCAGTCAATGACCATTAACCCGGACCTTTCGTCCTCGGTAATGACTAAACCTATCTTTTGCTTCTGTATTTACCCAATGCTAATGAACAAACCAATGCAGATTCTTGTCATCATCGACGAGATCAGTCAATGAACCGTTAACCCGGACCTTTCATCCTTGTTAATGACTAAACCTATCTTTTGCTTCGACATTTACCTAATACCGATGAACAAACCAATGCTGATTCTTGTCATCATCGGCGAGATCAGTCAATGAACCGTTAACTCGGACCTTTCGTCCTCGTTAATGACTAAACTTATCTTTTGCTTCGGCATTTACCTAATGCCGATGAACAAACCAATGCTGATTTTTGTCATCATCGGCGAGATCAGTCAATGAACCATTAACCCGGACCTTTCGTCCTCGTTAATGACTAAACTTATCTTTTGCTTTGGCATTTACCCAATGCCGATGAAAAAACCAATGTTGATTCTTGTCATCGTCGACAGGATCAGTCAATGAACCATTAACCCGGACCTTTCATCCTCGTTAATGACTAAACCTATCTTTTGCTTGGGCATTTACCCAATGTCGATGAACAAACCAACGTTGATTCTTGTCATCATCGCCAGGATCAGTCAATGAACCATTAACCCAGACCTTTCATCCTCATTAATGACTAAACTTATCCTTTGCTTCGGCATTTACCCAATGCCGATGAATAAACCAACGCTGCTTCTTGTCATCATCAGCAAGATCAATCAATGAACTGTTAACCCGGACCTTTCATCCTCGTTAATGACTAAACCTATCTTTTGCTTCGACATTTACCCAATGTCGATGATTAAACCAATGCTGATCCTTTTCATCATCGGCGAGATCAATCAATGAACTGTTAACCCGGACCTTTCGTCCTCATTAATGATTAAACCCATCTTTTGCTTTGGTATTTACCCAATGTCGATGAACAAACCAATGTTGATTCTTGCCATCATCGGCAGGATCAGTCAGTGAACCATTAAACCGAACCTTTCATACTCGTTAATAAATAAACCCATCTTTGTTTTGGCATTTACCCGACACTGATGAACAAACCTCCGCTCACCTTAGCATCAGTTTTGCAAATCAACTTGTTGCCAAAAGCCTTGACCAGGCAAAAAAAAAAAGAAAAAAGAAAAAAATGATGATAAAATGAGGCTTAAAATGGAGATGCCTCGCCAGACTTATGTCGATATTCTAGATAAGTGTAAAAATGGCTATCACCCGGCTGTGGTGAAAACCCGAAAGGGCGCTGTAGGTAAAATTGGGTACCCTGCCACATGAAAACCCGAAAGGGCACGTGGACAAAAGCAAGAGGGGTCTATCTTCGGTGAAAACCCGAAAGGGCGCTTAAGTCAATAATGTGTTAAAAAATGTTGTTGCTACCTCATTTACCATTCATGTCCCATAGGAATCCCCGTGTGTGATAAACATGCCACGTCCCACCATCATAAGCCTACCCCTATGCTATGACGAACCCCTTTGCTTCGGCATTTAACCCATGCCAATGAATAAACCTACCTTCGCTTTTTGTCACCATCGGCGAAATCGATGAACAAGCCATCGACCCGGACCTTCCGTCCCCATCAATCAACAAACCTCTTTGCTTTGGCATTCACCCATGCCGATGAATAAACCTACCCTCGATTTTTCGTCACCATTGGCAAAGTCAATGAACAAGCCGTCGACCCGGACCTTTCATCCACATCGATCAACAAACCCCTTTCCTTCGGCATTTAACCCATGCCGATGAATAAACCTACCCTCGATTTTTCGTCACCATCGGCGAAGTCGATGAACAAGCCGTTGACCCGGACATTTCATCCACGTCGATCAACAAACCCCTTTGCTTCGGCATTTAACCCATGCCGATGAATAAACCTACCTTTGATTTTCGTCACCATCGGCGAAGTCGATGAACAAGCCGTCGACCCAGACCTTTCGTCCATGTCGATCAACAAACCCCTTTGCTTCGGCATTTAACTCACGCCGATGAATAAACCTACCTTTGATTTTCGTCACCATCGGCGAAGTCGATGAACAAACCGTCGACCTGGACCTTTCATCCATGTCGGTCAAGAAACCTCCTTTGCTTCGGCATTCAACCTACCGTCAGATTTCCGTTATCATCGGCGAAATCGACAACAAACCATCGGCTCGGACCCTTCATCCTTGTTGAGTAATAAACTCACCCTCTGTCTCTAGAACTTAAGCCTGCCAACAAGTGTGTCACTTGTGAACCTCGTCAGCATCGGCGAGATTTGTGAACAAACTATTGGCTTCACCCTCTGGCCCTATCGGCCCATAAACCCCCTTTTTATCCTCCAGCTCTCACCTATGTTAACCCAAATTTGGCCTCGGGAGAAGTTGCACCGCTGTGGAGCGAACTCCTCATACCTTCCCTGAAGGCATGAGCGCTCTCCTGCTCTAGCGATTAATGTATCTCGAGCCAAACAAATTAGCGACATACCCATACACAAAAAAAGAAAGAAAAGGAAGGAAAGTTGTAGCTCAGCAGCAGATATGCAAAGCAGATAATGAAGAAATTTCATTTGCATAGAAAGAAGAGTACATAGTACTCGGGGCATTCCCCGGTATACATGAAAGCTCACAAAAAGGGGAGAAAAACAAAGGAACTACTGCAATAAGCGACGTAAAATGTCCACGAATTCTAAAATCTTCAGAGAAGGGTGGTGGATCAATTCCTTTAGACGGGACTCCTCAGCTTGCAGCCGCATCAACTTCTCCTCAAGCGATGCAGCTTGCCCTTCTGCCAGCTCCACCTCTTCTATATTCTGGACCTGCAGCTGCTCAGTCGACTCCATCTCTGCTTCGGCCCGAGTGAGTTCGGCACGTAATTCAGCTATCCGAACCTTCAAAGAAGTGTGGCGTTGAGTGGAATCATCGGCTGCGCTCCGCATCTGTCGGGTAGTCCCCCTCAAAGACTGAACGGCAGCCTGACACTCTGCCCGTTAGAATTTCAGGGCCGCCAGCTGATCCGCTAGACCATGGCCGATGAACTCTCTTCTGTTTACATACTTCAGAAGAAGAACTACTCGTTGCGTCCAGTCCTCCATGGGGCAGCCAAAAGCTAATAGCGAGCGAGAGAGGTGTTCCACCATGTCTCTCAGCTACGCATAAGACAAATCCTAGCAAGTCGTCATGGTCTGCCTCAGCATCTCCAGATATTGCCACACTAGGTCGCTTGGTGATTCTAGACCGAGCGATGGCGTATCAGGGAGGTGAAACTCTACACGACTATCGACTGTGGCCCATATGTCGTCGGTCCGCTCTAAGGACGATGATGGTATGTCCTGTATGGCGCTTGCACCAGTATCGGCCTTAGTGATTAATGCAACAGAGGGACTATCAATAACGACAATTTCTCCCCCAACCTCTGGCTAGGGCGCTGCATCTTGAGTCTCGATAGTAGAAAGGGGCTGGTCACCATCTTTGGCTTATCCAGCTTCCACCAATGCTGATTTAGTAGCAAGGGCCAAAATTATGGAGGCACCGATGGTTTCTTCCACAATCTCTCCTGCCTCTATTACAGGGGTGTCTTCAAGCAATTCTCCGCCAATGGCAAGTTGCTACTTCTCCGAAGTCACGGCCTGCTGATCAGACCCGGAAGTTACACCGGGCACTTGCAAACCCGCTGTCATAATATAATCCTTGGGATACCGTAGGGCAATGGGCATCATGACAGGCAGGAATACTGGTGAATCTACACCAAGGGGTGGAAGAGATACCTTCACGGTCATGGTAAGCAAGGTCACGTCGGCCTGAAAAATAGGAACCTTCGAAAGAAATAAACATAACATAGCTCAGAGGTTTGACGTAATGACCTATGAGAAGGAGCAAAGGAGTTAAGGGAGTCCTCTTACCTCAGCCTGCACTAAGCTCGATTCTCCAGCGGTAGAGACCATCGTCTCCATCATCCTTGCCCCCTCTCCTATGGAAGGACCAGGTGGCCCGAAACTACTCCACGTCAACCGTGGAGGACTGAAGGCTGTGAAATCACTTTCATAAGCAAAGGATGCCCCAGCATCTTCAGTCCCTGTCCCCACCATTGGAAACTCCCCGTCACTGGAGTCGCCACCATAATCCACCTGCTCTGATGAAGATGAGGTTTGACCTAGCACCAGGTCTTTCCCTTTAGGAGCGGGCGGCCCCTCACCCGAATGGCCTACCGAAGGAGCGTCTTGCTCAATACGAGTCTGCTCAGCTAGCTCTGCAGTAGGAATGACAGGCGAGGGAACTTCAGGAGTAAGCTGACTTCCTGGAATTATCTCTTGCTCAACATAAACTCCCTCTATCGACTCCACAATAGGAGGAGAAGGCGGTCAGATCTCGACTGAAGCTAAAATAAGAAGCACTCATGTGAGCCCAGAGTGTGATAAACGGTGGAAATTTGCAAGGGGACAGACCGCGAATTACCTTCTATCTCATGGCTGGGCGTAGGAGAAGGCAACCCTTCTTCAAGGGGAGCTACTTGCACTCCATCCCCTCTCTCTTCAGCTCCCGCAGGGGTGACAGCCACTTGTGCAGCCATTGTAGGCGAAGTCACTTACAAAATAGGAATTAGCCTATACCACAGAAATAGAGGCGGGGTGCAGAATGGAAGATATACCCCGGGTTATGCGTGTCAATAGATGAGAAGCCTCGAATTCTTTAAATGAGACTACGGCTGGAGGAACAACTACTGGCCCCGGGTCTATAGTCTTCTGCTGGCGGGCCCGCTTCGCTCGAGTCACTGCCTCCCTTACCTGAGACCTCGTTCGCTTGCTGAATCACCCAGGGGAAAAGGTGTCGTGGTCAGAGCCGCCTCTGGAGTTTCAAAATATGTTGGCTTCTGAGCCTTTATAATCAGCTCCCTAAAGTGCCTGGTCTCTTCCGAAGGGAGCCGAACTGCACATATACAAGGGTGAGAAAGAATGACATTCATTACAGAAAGAATCGAACCAAAAGCTGAAGGCAATGAATGAAAGATAGCTGCTGGCCCTGTATAAAAAGGAGAGAGTGGCCAATAAAATAGCAAGGGCTCTTGGTTCCTTGAAGCAGCCTCGCGAATCAACCAGCATATATCCCCTATCATTTCGCACTGTTCGGCCAGCAACGCCAAATCCGCATGACCACGAGAAGATAAATGATAATACAAGCCGAGGTGGTCTAGCCCCCATCCGTCAGCATACTTAAAAGAAAGGAGAATGGGTTGGCCCAATATGGCTTTGCTAGGGCCACCTACTGAAAGCCCATGCGAGCACAGCAGTGCGACAGCCAAGGGGTACCACTGTAAAGTGTTGGTCGTCAGTCTTCTCTCCTAATGAAGCTCCTGTAGGGATGAAGTCGGTCACTCTTAGAATGCCAAGAAGCTGTAGAGGGAAGAGGCTCCTCCACTAGCAGAGGAATATGCTGAAGATTTAGTCATTCACCGCTCACGCGGCATAAACCTTGAAGTGTCTTCAAGAAGTTGTCCTTGTTGATCTCTGGAAGCTTCGGCTCAATCTTGGATGAGCACTGTTTAGCAGCCTTGCGAGCCTCTAGATAAGCCGCCACTGCAGCATTTATCTGGAATTTCAACATCTTCAAGTAGGCTAGGTCAGCATCCAAAGTCGGCATTGGCTGAGAGTCCAAGAATCGGTGCTCAGCAACAGCCCAACATTCTCTTCTCGAGCTCCTATAAAAGCCAGTGCACGCATTCCACAGCTTGATATATTCTGGAGTCACACGGGGAACGCGTGCAGGGGCCAGAACTCTAAATGAAAACACCTCTCGACGATGGAAATAGTCCCACCATATGCGAGCCTCCTCATTCGATACTTGGCCAGACCGGGCCCTATTCGACAGCGCAAACAGAGTCGAGGAGGCGGGAATGTGCTGGTCATAGCCAAAATTTTGACTGAATCGGAACGGATAGTAAAGCTACAGCCATAAAATACCGCTTTTGCATAAAACCATGACACTCGGCCTTATGGTCAATGCCCAATCAACTGGCTCTGACTCCAGGATTGGCCTTGTGCACTTAGCATCAGAAAGGGGGTGAACATACTCCTCTGTCTCATGGAGGCTACACTCCCGCATCTTGTTCACCAATGGACTTGAATGGGCAGCCAGGCTCCAAAAATGCAAATCCCCGGGCGAGTCCGTTGGAACATTGGTCAGTTTGCCCCGAATAGCAAAGAGCTGGTCTGCTGTCTGGGTCGGCTCAACACTGGCAAACTCTATCATCTTGGGAACTAGCTATGCCGACTGGAGAGATTGAGGAGCAACTTCAGGGAATAGTGTACAAAGCCAGGCATTGAAAAAGTGCAATGGGCCAACCCTCCACAAATTCCTGGGAAGATGAGATCGATGCAAGTCCCCCAGCATTTTATATACTAAACATAGTGCCACTAGGCACAATGAGAGCTTCATGCCTCATGTCATCAGGCAGGCAGGGTAAATGGCCTCAGCCCCCGATCACACTCTCATCGCCCTGCGGAAGAGCGAAGGAGCAAATCCAATATGTCAAGTAGGCGGCACAATGAGTGACTACGTCAATACCGGCAGGGTTGGGCCCTCCTTGTTGTCCTCCCTTCAATGTGGATGGGAAAGTGGCTTGTCGCCGAACCCTCTTCTTTTGCTGGACAGGAGCCGGCACTATCGAGGGGAAGTCTTTGTATTTCTGCTCCCCTCTGAAGAAATACTGGAGCCAAGTGCCCATCCTCACGCGCCTCTTATCTCCAGGCTTGCGTGCTTCCCTGGTATCGTACGATGAATGGCAGAGAGTACGATATGCTTTCATCAGATAGAGGTAGGTAAAACCAGTCAGGTATCGCCCTTCACCATCTATCTGATCTTTCAACCAGTTCGGCCAACAAACCTCCTCATACAGCTCACCGTCGATTGGGAGGCCGCTTAGTTGAGAGAGACTTCAAAGGTCCAGCGATGTCTCTCCCTCTGAAGTATGGAAAGGTGTTGTACTCAGGACAGAACACCTCAATCATACCGCAACACAAACCCTTGGAGATGGGATAGTGGTACCTTGATGCATATACACTATGGTATACGCCTGCCTTGATCAAAATAGGAGCATAGTGCTACAGAACATAATCTGTAAATTCCACTGCTCCTAGCTGGAAGGCATGGGCATCAGTAGCCTTTAGGTCAGCAAACCAGCCTACCGAAATCTGGTGCTTGAAGCGCACGACTAAGCAATCCAGCAAGAAGGGCTCCTCTCTGTACCCCCATTTAGCGGGGCCAAGAATAGACCGAAAGATGACTTTTCCCGGTCAACACGGCCTGCAGTCTCGTCCCATCTGACGGGGGCGAATTCAGGGGCTCTGTCAATAGCCCGTCCTGTGGAGTCAGCTCCTGGAGTCCAAGCACAGCATTCCACTTCCTGGGCTCGCCTGGCAAATATATGGGTCTTCCCCGTACAACGAAGTCTGTTAGACTATCCCGCTCGGCAAGTAGTGCCACCTCGGTCTTCCGAGCGAGGAACAAGTCCCACTTCCTCTGAAGGTTGAATCACTTCATAAAAGACATCAGATGCTTGTCTTTGGCGTGATCCACTCTGTAGCCGTCAGGGCGATCATATTTGAAGGAGTCGCTCCCGACGATTAATAGACGGCCGATATCTACTATCTCGGTCTCGGAATCAGAAGACTCTGCAACTATGGCCAGCTTGTCATGGCCTCTGTCCAGAGAATCAATGTTCTTCCAGGTCACCACAGCATGGGAGGAGGAAGAAGAATCATATGCCATGGTATCTGCATCAAAGGAAATACAAAAGAAAACAAACAAAGTCAGAAAAGAGTTGTTGAAGATGAAATTTTTCTGAAAAACATCGGGTAGAGTCTCCCAAGCCCGAGAGCTTGCCAGAAAGAAGCGGGAACACGTCGACTAAGGGACGGTCCCTAAAAAAGGCTGTGGCTATCACACCAGGGTCAAACAGGACACCCAGAGTTGTAGCTCCGAGGACAAGCCTACAAGGAGCCTCCCGGGGCCTGGAAAGAGGGGTTTGAATCCCCTGAATTGGAAAGAATGAAGCTCTCCCTCACCAGCTCTCACCGCCGCCGCCGTCACGAGAGAAGGCTCACCGCCGTGGGAAGAGAGAAGAAGGAGAGAGAAAGCTCAGGTTGCGAATGAGGAGAATGAGAAAAAAAGAGAAGAAGAGAAGATATATAGGGGAGGGCTTCGATGGCCTAATCTGACGCGCTAAAGGGCATGTCATTTTTGCATTTGCCGCCCAAATTCAAACAGAAAAGGCGTGCCATTTTTGAACCCCCGTGTCGAATCAAGACACATTTAAAGGGCGCGCCGTTTTAAGCATGCGGCGCCGTTTTAACGGCCAAAGTCTTGACCGCGCCATTTTAAGGCCACTATGGGGTCGTGCCACTCCAACAGCATCTCGACCGCACCAAACAAATACTTTGTGCTGATCAGACAAAGAATATGCTCACTCTGGGTACATCCACTGGTCCCGCATCACTCGTTCCTCACTTGCGACACCCGCGGCTGGGGGGCATTTGTTGGCACCCGAAATATTATCAATGGCAATCACGCCTGAACGACAAAAGGATATGGCCCGCCGAAGTGCAAAAGTTGAAGAAAATCCATACATAAGGGTCCTCTGGGACTGCTGAAGCCTCAGGTCATCTGACGAGAGTGTCAGGTACTCCACCTCGGGATGGTCAGAAGAAATCCACAACAAACCGGTAGTGCCATTCGGCCTGCCCAACGAACCGGTATCGACTCAGTCGTGCCGAACAAGCCCCATTTGTCATCCGATCAGGGCGAGAATGTACCTTGTGGTTCACCACCTGGCAAGAAACCCTCCTGAGGTGGAGAAATGTCTCTGGCCCCTCGGAACAAGGTGCCGAAGGCCATATCAGTGGAAGACTCGGGTGACCCGGCGCGGGTACGTCTTCTTACTAGATGGGTCCGTTAGTGACCGAATAGTTGCCCAGTGAAGGTGAAAGTGCTACGGGTGGTGACCCACTGCCCAAGAATGTTACGAATACGAATGAAGTCGGCCCGGCAGCACAAATCATAGTGCCAAAGGCCATGTCAGCGGAAAACTCGAGAGTCCAAACTAAAGCCACAGACAGCGCCGGACTTGGCCAATCATTGGCCTAAATGCTTCCCCGATACCTCTCATGTCGGTCTCACAGAGCCACGATGAGATGAATACTCAAGTTAACTCTCAAAACCAGTCCAAGATCCACAAGCCAAAACTCGGGTCGAACAAACATAAGGAGATTAACCCGACGCACTCCTAAACTGGCGCGCTCCTCTAAACCGGCGCTCTCCTCTAAACCGGAGGGCATATGTCAATACTTCTAAACCGGCATGCATTTGGCAATGCTCCTTAACCGGTGCACTGTCCACTCCCCCGCGTCGGATGGAGTCAACTTCTGCTTGGCCTATAAGAGAGAGCCATTCAGAGCAGGAGAAAAGAGAGGACGGACGAGAGACAAAGACAGATAGAGCGTGGGTGAGAAAGAAAAATTGGGATTGAGAGGAGAAGCTTGGGGAGAAAGAAAGCTGAGTGCCTGAGCCGCCGTCCGCCATTCATCAACAAGGGAGAGAGGTTCAGAGCGAAGAGAGGGAGAGAGGATTCCGATACTCTGTTCCCGTCACGAAGAACAGAGGTGGGTGCGCGGAGATTACTGAGCTTTCTTCTTCCCCCTTTTTCTGCCAATAGCTCTGCTGGGCAATGTAATAAAACGGGCGATGATATGAGCCCGCATTCCCCTTCATTTCCTTTTTAGTTTAGCCTTTGGCTCTTTTTCTTTTCCTCTTATGATGCAAAGATGTAATGGAATGGTCTCGTGTGGCAACGCTAGGCCGAATGCAATATATATTCCTTTTCTTTAATCATTCCTTAAGCTGTGTCTGAATCCCTCCTCTTGTTCTGCTACATTTACTTCTGTATCGTTTATTAACATCTGGTTTCTTCGATCGATGCCGAGCATGCCCTGGGATAACCAAGGGCTACATTAACGTTACCCCCCTCCCCGGGGCTCTCTTTCGGTGTGGTAGCTATGTTAAATACACCATATGCTCGTCGTTGGTCTCACCGACTGAGATATACATATATGTGCATCTCCGTCCCCCCCCCCTTCGGGGTTGGCTTCCTTATTACCCCTCCGTTCACAGTCATGAACTGGAGAGAATAGGGTCACCCCTATAATCTGGGTGCGAGGCCGCTTGGCATGGTCAAATTCTCGTATGCCACCTGCCAATTGCTCGAGCGTGTGCTTCTTACAATCCCCGTGGTTTGTCAGCTCACGCCTAACCTCTAGGTGCTAACCAACCAATCCCTCTGCGCTTGACCTGCCATCCATAGTTTAACAGTTGAATGATTGGCATTGCATTTTCTCCTGCCCCGAGAAGGATAGGGTGAGGGTCTGTTCGATATGGTCCATCCCTCTTTCCTGTATACAGGTGACAGTCATTTTGTTTTGTCTTCTCGATGATGATAGTCCAGTGGCCGGGGAGGGGGGACATTCCCCATCAAACACTCACGTTGCCTTTCTCTGAATCACCCAAAGGCTATAGGATCCTGTCCCCCTGTGGAGTGGAGCCATATGAGCCCTCAAAGGTGCATAGAAATGGGTCTTTGACCCGACATTAAATCCACATTTCCTTGGGAATGGTGGTGGCTGTGGGTAAGGTACCTCTTGTAGGCTAGTCCTCGAGGTCCCCCCCCCCATTCTGGCCGTCCCTTTGAGCAATGCTTTTGGCCCATGGAGTATTGGTACCCCTCGTATGCTAGTCCTCGGGGTTTCCATCCATCTGGGTCTGCCGGTCACCGTTTGGCTTCCTGGATTTAAGGAGCTTACCCCAGTTTCTGTGGGAATGTCTCCACTTTCCCCCCGCAACCCTCTGGGTATGGGGAGGTGCTGCCAAATTTTTGACTGAATACTTAGTCTGAATCATGATGGATCCTCAGTTCTGGGGACTGTAAGTTTGCTACGGACTGTGCTTGAGTAGGAACCTCGCACAAGTCTTGGTTTGTTGTGTTTGTATGACAATCAAATCTGAATTTACTCAATGAATAAACCCTAATCAACGTCAAAAGACTGAGCAAAATCATAGTGCAATCCAACAACTTAAAAAAAAATCAAAGTCTGCCCTCAATCCGGTGCGGTCCTAATCGGCGCGCCCCAATCAGACGCCCCCCCCCTCGCGCCGCTTTCATCTCACACTCATAAACCATTCCAACCCCATGGGCTCTAATCTGGCGCGCCCCCTTCGCGCCGTTTAACCTATCTCAATGCCCCGCACCGTTTTCAAACCCAACCTGCACCGACCTTGCCCCCCAACTTGCACAGACCTCGCCTAACATGCATCGACCTTAAGCCCAAACCTGCACCGACCTCAACCCCCAGCTGCACCGATCTCAGCCCTTGCTGCACCGACCTCCAATCCTCAGCTGCACCGACCGTACCTCCAGCTGCATCGACCTTAGCCCAACTGCACTGACCTCCAATCCCAACTACTTCGACATCAACTCCTAGCTGCTTCGACTTCGACATCAACTCTAGCTGCTTCGACCTCAGCCCCTTGCTGCGTCGACCTTAGCCCTAACCTGCACCGACCTCGGCCCATTGCTGCACCGACCTCAGTCCTTGGGTCAGCCTTCTTTGATCCCCTCCCCAGTCAACCTCTGGCTTTTGTCCAAGCCTGATAAGACCTTCTAATAAATGATTAATGAGCTCAACCTCAATAAATCATGAATCCAAAAGAAATAAATAATAATAATAATAAATCAATTAGCTGAGCTTGCTTTCTATTTGAATGTGCAATTGTGTTTGAACACACTTATCTTTGCTGTTTTGCTTGTTTGTTTCGCATGCATGCTTGTCGAATATTTGTCATTATCTCAGGCCTCGGTATATCAAATGGTGATCTGCCGAAGGTCAGACTAGCTCTGACCAGAAGCTCTCACTATGTGCGATGGTGGTCTTCGGACCTATGTTCTTCGCCTTGTACTGAGGGCTCCGGGTAGTGAATGAATTTGAAATACGTGCTCGAGCTTATATTTTTTTCCCGCATTATTAATTATCACTCTCGTTGGTTCACTTATGCCTGCACATTTATATAGCCTCAGTGGCCCATTATCTTGACAATTAATCAAGGGTTTTCCGCTTCTTGGAGGATGTAATTAACATCATAACGTTTATAGTATGACGGACTGTCGGTCCCGACGCGAACTTCATATTTGTCTGACTAAGTCAGATCGAGCGCATAATAAATTTGTCACTTACGTGACTGGCACGCCTACGCAATAAATAAATAAATAAATAAATCAATCAATCAATCAATCAATCAATAAAAATAATAATAAATAAAAAATAATTAAAATTAAAATAAAATAATAAATGTGTTCTATAGCAGTCATGGAAAAACATAAAATTCTCCATGTATAATGCATGGATTCGAGCAAGGCTAGAGGGCTTTTACTCCTAACAAGTTGTTTAAGCCAATCATGAGATAACCTACCTCTGGTATTGCCCCTAGACCTCGAATTTCTCACCGAAAGAACACCCATGTTCCTGCGCGTCCTGCGGGGAAACAACGACTTCCAGGCGTTCTATCTCCTTGACCTCGTGATCTCCTAACACGAAATTTGGCAGAGGGTTAGAAGACACTAAGGGGAACAATTAACTCTAAAGGAAGAACTTGAACTAATGATACCATACCTTCAAACTATGTAATCCAAAATTAGGGTTTACGCAGGACGAATCTGAGACCTATTTATATAGAATGGCCTAGGGCTGGGGTTTTAAGTCAAATTAGGAGTCCTTTGGGGTGTAAATCTGATCTCCTAAGAGTCCTAGGCAAGTTCCCATGCCAGATCACGTCGATCCTTGGTGATTGGGTGGACAAAAATCTAAACTTTCTTGGGTTTTTCTCTTTCCGTTTATGGAACTAGGTAGCGGTCTGGTCTGGACCGCTATCTCCAGAACGCGGTCGCGCGATTGACCGCGACCTAGCTGGGCCGCCGGAATTTGAATTTAATTCAAACTCCTTTCTAATTATCCCCTATTTATCTACTTTAATGAGGGAAATATACCCTATTACGTTTCTAAGGTTGGGCTTGGGCCAAAAGGATTAGGGTTTTGGGTTTAAGGCCCATCTTAAGTGGGCTTAACCACTTGGTTATTAATTGGGCCTATTTATCAAAAGGCCTTAACCTAATAATCAATTTATTAGCCCATTAAACCTTATTAAATACTTAAATAATCTATTTAATTTCTAAAATTCCTAGAAAATTACTAGAAAATTTTCAGGGTTGCTACATGGCTGACCTTAGAAGAAGACTGTGCCATCTATGTCTGTAGATGTGTTAAATGTCAACTCCACATTGAAAAAATCCATGTTCCTTCTTCCTCTCTCCATCCACTTTATGCTCCTTGGCCTCTCTCTATGTGGGCTTTTGACATCATTGACCCTCTTGGTGATCCTAACGCTCAAATCAAGCAGAAATACTGTGACGACCCCGACTCTGGATACCGGGTAAACCCGATACCACTTGGAACTTGCGATGCCTCCCAAGAGTAGAAAAGCTCCGAAGGGATAGAAAGGCATGTGAGAGTACATTGAACTTCTAGATAAAGCAGTAAGCAATTAAATTTTAATGATCAAGATTTCTAAAATAGTAGAAATAAAATTATATTTTCTATAACAATTAAAACTAACAGAGTCCAGTCCAACCAAAGTACAGTACAACAGGAAAGAGAATGAACTCTCAAGTCGGGGGAAGCCCGACACTGGCAAATGTTGGCAACAAAGAACCACGCACTGCACCTCCAAGCATGAGGAAGAATAGCTACACCTGAAAAGTCAGGGGTGAGCCTCCTATCACTACCTCAATAGAGATCTCGCAGAACCCTACCACGAAACAAAAGCGGTAAATAGCAGTGCTAACAACTATAGCAAAGCAGCAATAGCAGGAGCAGGAACAGGAACAACAGTAAAGAGGAAAACAGCCATACCACGAAAACACGGCAGCCAAAGGAACCTCGGCCCTCTAAACTACTCCAAACAGTAACAGAAAGTCGAACCCCGATCTCACAAAGTTGGGCGTTACCAATCCATTGTCAAATCACGAAACCCTATCGTAAAAGCCTACTGAAACAGGCAAAGGCCTTACAAAAGACCAACACGGTCAAAGGCAAAATACATACATGAACTCACCGTCGTGTATGCTACACTAACCTTGGGCGAAGCCAAACACAGACTACCCGATAAGTCACAAAAACACAAGTCATGCGTCAAGTGACAGAAGCACCTCCTCACTAGAAGAACAGCCAGATGCGTCCACTGACATCTTACACTGCGCCACAAATATCTCCCACTCGCCTAGAATGGCGGTAACTGAGACACTCAACAAGAACCAAGTAACAAGTGACTAGTCAGGGTCACGCCTGTAGGTGCTCATCCAAACACCCCTGACCACGTGCGCACATACAAGCTTGATGTCTTGAGCCAGGCCTCTCGATGGTTTTTTCCTCCCGTAGGACTCTCACGGAAAGACAAAGGGGCCCACGACAACCAGCCTACAAACCGTCTCAACAGGGATTGCCCTGCCACCACTCCCTGGTGGGCCGACACACAGGAAAGTGTCGTCAGCATACGATTAGTGGAGGCTCACTAGACACAAAGACTCAAAACAGCGAACATCGAAGTACAGATAAGGTAAGCACACACCTGTCGCACGTACTACAAAGCACAAGGCAGTACACCAAACTACCTCCAGACTCAGGACAATCAAATAGACCTGCTAACACAACGATCCTTGAGTCACAAGACTCGAGTCAAGATCGTCACACATCACAGCAACACATCGTTAATCAGCCTAGTCCCTAAGCCAAAATCATGGTAAAACACATTATGGAAGATGGCACAAAATAGCCGGATTTATAACAGCAATAATGATAATAATGAGTCCTCGGCCTCCAAGCTGCACAATGGACTCACTATTCCGCATAACACGAAACATGGAACATGAGGGATCACCACAACCCTCAAACTACATGGACATGCAAATTAAGGTACGACGATATATCCAAGCATCCAAAACCAAGTCCCATTTCTCGTAGGATAGACGAGAGACTCATGAGGTCACGTGTCAACCACTGGGTCACAACCGGGTTCACCCGAAACCATAATGACCCTCGAAATAATACAAAACACTGCTCGGTACAGTGGCACTCCCGAACACCCTATAACATGGTCACAGCCCTCATAGGACGTCCAAGACATCCACGGAACAATAGGCTAATTAGGGGGTCAAAGCCACATTAACCGAAAACCAAACCGACACTGAAACAGCACTCTGAGAAGGTGGCGGTCTCACCCCTAGCCGCAAAACCAAAATGGCAGTCATCCAAAGGGCCGCTACCATCAACACAGAGCAACAGGCGGTTACGCGGTCTTCCTTAGACCACTACTAGCACCAGACGGTCTCCTCAGGGCCGCAAGGTTGGGTTTAGCGGTTGTGACCTGGCCGCTATGCCCAGTCCACCCAAACTGGTCAAACTAACAAAACACCAGGTAGCAGTCACCCATAGGGCCACTACCCCCAAATGACAGTCAGTCCCATGGCCGTTACCAGCGAACCGACTTAAAACAGTTAGAACCATTTAACGGTGTCCGTAGGACCATTTTTCGGGAATGGCGGTCACCCATGGCCACCAAAGCAACCTAGTGGTCGAAGCTAGACCGATAGCCCAAACCGACTTAAAACCGTTGACCAATTCAAAACATCAAATAGCGGCCGCCGAAGGGCCGCTAAACCATGGTTGCTGTAACGACCCGAGAATCTGATACCGGGAAGGCCCGATAATCGGAGACTCAAACTGCCACCCACGAGCCCGAAGACTCGGAAGACTTAGAAGAATGGTGTGGAGGCTACACAAGTATCACAAATAATTACAAAAATTAAACAGTTTATATGATTAAGTAGGAAATGAATTAACATTTTACATGATACATGGTCCACAAGACATAACAAAATAACAACAGTAGTCCACAACTAGTACAGAGACAAGAAAGAAAAGTACAGCTACACGAGACATACCCCGGCTCTGACCTCTGGCACTAACACTGGGCACCTGAACCACGCTGAGCCTCAGACGCGCCCCTCAGAAGCCCTGCCTCGCCTGAAACACGGTGAAAACACGCAGGGAATGAGTCTCAGAACAAGACTCAGTAGGGATCACTCGAACCCTACCTCTCAAAACGGAGAATTGCTACGCTAGCAGGAAGCGAGTACCTCAAAAGAGAAAGCCCTGCAACTATAAATACCAGTCTCATGGCACGAAAATTGACGCATGCGCCACGGTGAAATAACTGAAACTCAACGGTCAACACGACCAAAACATCAAGGTCGAAGTCACTAAAGTTGACGGTCTGTCACTCCCTGCTCAGAATAGGAGTGCCTCCCACTAGAAGCACAGTAGGTAGCGTCCCCTGACGTCTTACACCACACTGCAGGTGCCCTGCCTGACGTGGTAGCGCCTACGAGAGACACAGACACCGTACAAGTAACCACAAAGCAAGTGACTAGCTGGGGTCATGCCCGTCGACCTGGGTCTAACCGCCCCCAACCACGTGTGCACACACAGACCATGCGTCCTAGGTCTGGCCTCTAACTGGTTTTCCCCTTGAGTCGGACTCTGGCTACAGAGGAGGGGCCCGACAAAAACCAGTCAAAAAACCATCCTCAGGGTAAGCCTCTCCACCTACTCCGAGGTGGGACCACTAAACGTGTAAGCAGGCTACGACTAGTGGAGGGTCGCTGAGTGAGTAGACTCTCAATCCAAGGAAAACAATGTCACTGCCGGACCAGTACAGGGACCGTCCCTCGTACCCACACCGTCACATGGTGACTCCGGTCAGTGAAGAAACAGGGCTGCAACCCACTTAGGGCAGTCCAGAGCATGACGAACCAACTCCGGTGCGTCACAGGTTGTGGCGGACCAACCCTGGTGCGCCACGGTAACCTGACGGACCAACTCAGGCGCGTCAGACACTCGGTGTGAAATGAACTGTAACGCGCCTACGCTGGTGCATCACAGCACCTGACGGACCTAAACAGGTGCGTCAGGGCACGGGTAAAAACTGAACGTAACGCGCTCCTCTAGGGGCGTTACGGAACCTAACGGATCACGCAGGTGCGTTAGGCCACGGAATAACACAGGCCATGACACATGCCGCTCGGTGCGTCACGCTCTCTAACGCACCTACCCCAGTGCGTTAGGGAGAGGGGTGGATGCGTTAACTCTAACGCTTCTACCCAGGGGTGTCACACTACCCTGACGTCCCACTCTGGGTGCGTGAGGTGTCTATGACCCCCAACGGTCATAAACCAACGATCGGAATCACTGTAACGGTCTAACACCAGGGCGTCACAGCACTGTGGCGGTCTATCGTGGGACTGTCAGGCCCACAAACGCCACGCCCAAAAGCCAACGAAGTGTAACGCACCTCCCTGGGCGTGTTACACCCTGTGGCGGTCACTGGAATGACCGCCACAGCGCTCCGACGGTGAAACGGTGAACAAGCACCAAAAATGGCAACCACGCCCCCATACCTCCATGGGAGAGGGGGAAATGAAGGGTGAATCCCCCTGGGGACCCCTAACATGATTCTAGGCCATCAAAACGCCGAATCGCGGCTCAAATCCATAGATCGGGCAACCTCTCCCCAAAACATGTTTTTGCCCTAACCCGCTCAAAAATGCCCCTCTCGGCTCCCATTCGGCCTACAAATCGTGGGGGATGACGGGATGAGCATAGGGATTCATCCCCCTACCTCAATGGAGCAAAAGCTCTGCCAAATCGTTGCCAAAATCAAGGAAGACATTTTTAGAACCCTCATTCCTTCACACCTCCCACGAATGCCGCACGCCCCCAGGATCATCTCGCCGCCGCCTACGTTATCGCGCCGTCGCCCACCGTCATCTGCTGCCGGAGGGGAGCTCGCTGCAGTCGTCGTTGGCCAAAGAGAGTGAGAAAGGGGTGCTCACGGTGGGGGGAGGAAGAAGAAAGAGGAAGAAGAAGAAGAAAAGGTGGGGGAGAGAGAAAAGAAGGGGGATATTTATCGAAAATCCAAAAATTCCAAAAAATACCAAAAAATAGAAAATCACGTTTCCGCGATCCTCGGAACGCACCGATCGTAATGGTACCACTCTCGTCTAGGTGAACAAACCGGTTCACCCGCAACGAGGTTCCGAAGGATTTGTCGAAACCCGCACGCGAAAATCAGAAAACACGCGGAAAAAGCCGCGGAACAAGCTCCGGGCCTCCGAAACAACCCCGGATCGCGTCGACCCAAACACAAAAGATGTCCGAAACAAAATTTTAGACCCAACGGAGTAGGACACTCCGAGAAAATAGATTCGAGACCCAAAAAGAAGGATCCGAAAGGTCCAGGATATTACAGTTGTGGTCGATCGCAAGACCGCTAAACCAAACCAGCAATAGAACTACGCCTAGCGGTCTCCCGAGGGCCGCCAAGTACATATAGCGGTCTCTAGTAAGGCCACCAAACCGTTCCGGTGGGAAAATCGTAGGACTACCCAAAACCCAATCTTTTCACGCCCCAATCGTGTCTAAACGACGGGGAAACATTCCTAATCACAATACCATCCTTCCACAAGCCGGAAGGGATCAAACCAACCTCAAAACGGCTAAAAATGGGTGATTCCCACGAATCGACCCAAACCGAGTCACAAGGACAAACGGGCTCATACCGGCCCCAATTCACAACCAAACGAGTTCAACTGGCGGGAAACGATTCCCAACATGCCAGGGGTTCAAATGAATCCATTTAAACTACAAACCGTCGCCTGGAACGGTGAACACGGCTCACACCCTCCGAACATGTATTTCGCCCAAACATGGCAAAACCCGCTCAAACTCACAACGTTCGACTCTAAATCACGAGAGGATACAGGAAAAGAGTAGGGTATCCATCCCCTAACCTCCACCGAAGATCGCACGCATCGAGATAGCCACACCACGTCGAAAACCATCACACGAACAACCCACGCCGGCTTTGAATCCACGAACGGGATCGCGCCAACGCCACGCTCTGATACTTGCGCCATCACGCCTCAGGTCAGCTCCACGCCGTCACCGCCTCACCCAGCTCCATGTCGGTCGCGCGCTCGGGGGAGAGGAGAAGAGCGGAGAGAGAATAGAGGGAGAGAAATGAGAGAAACGTGAGGAGGAGAGAGGAGAGAGAATGTGTTAAGAAGAAAAGAAAAATAAGAAAATTAGCAATTTTCCTAAAATCTAATTTTCTGCATGAAATTTCATAAATTTTAAAAAATACAAAAAATAGTCTTCGCGATCCTCGGAGCAAGCACAACGCACCTGTAGCGTCCCGGAGTCGCAAAACTCAACGGTTCACTCTCCATGGGGTTCCGTAAGTTATACAAGGGGAAAACCAGAGTGGATCATAAAACACGTTTCAGGACCCACGAAAGCGTTCCGAAAGCTCTCCGATTCCGATATGAAGAATCTAGGATATTATAGTCCTCCCCCCCTTTAAGGAATTTTGTCCTCAAAATTCAACGAACCAACAAGTGTGCAGGGAAGAACAAACCCAAGCACTGGCCATGCTCTCCAAGCATCAGCCAAACCTCAAACATAAAACATAAAACACGATAACACAATTCTCAAAAAATACAATTCAGAGGGACACTGCCAGACTACAATCACAGGCACATGCTCTGGATCTCAAGGCACATCGATCAACAGAACGAGCATGGCACAGAAGAGAACACAAATCTGGCACCTCCGAAATAGGGCATCATTGCTTTTCATCTCACAGGACAAGGAGACATGACCCATGCCACGACAACAGCCACCGATAACAACACACTCGATAGACACAACAATCATCAGCTTAATTAGACAAGGAAACACAGTCCTCTCAGCTGACTGCTCCACATCATCGGCTTCCGCGCCAAGAGCAATGAACGAAACTGGCACGCAGAACGCCAATGATAACACTGGACCACGAGCACAATCAAGTCAGTCCTCACTCAGACCTTACATCTGATTCAAGTCGCATGCCAACTCTACCACGACAAGAAGAGTACAACAAAACCAACCGACAAGACCTCGGTCCACATAATGCCGAATTAGACTCATAGGGAACTCATCCCAAGCTGAACACAACCACACACAACACTTGCAGAATCCTGGCTCCATTCTCAACACAGAACCACGGGACACAACTACAAGCTGGGTCACAACAAGGCACAATTATAGCTGAACACACGGCTAAAATGTACTAGTCGCTCGCAGCTTACCATTAAGGACCCACAACAAATCTCTTGGAGAATGCATCTCTAGGACCACGATCCGTCCTTAGAGCACAACTCCCAAGAAATACAGAAGAAGAAAGGGTACTCGACCAGCATATACGCCGACACATTTCCCCAATCCTCAAGCCTGCCAGTGCCAACAACCGCAAAGCCTCAAGCAACGGCACGGCAACCAACAGCATCAAGGCACACATAGCCAAGACGATGATACATTGAGGAAATTATAAGCCCACACAATTCCGATGCGTACTCAACACAACGCACATAGGCATCACGAATAACTCATCATCCACATCTCAACACACACTCGGCGCCATCGCAATTCATGAAATTACAATGTACCACTCCTCGAGCACCGATCCTGCTAACATCCGATCACAAGTCGCCAAAGTGCAAACCATCATGCTAAGAGCCGTAGCACAAGCCACAGAGAACGCTAATCTCAGCTTATCCTCACGTCCTGAAACAATTACTGAACCTTCACAGCACAATCGCCACCAAACACGACACGTCGGACACGGTGCACAACGGCCCCCAACTCATAAACTGGGTCCAAAGCTAGGCCACAGTCGAAACAAGGGCAGATCAGGTTCAGAACTAACACAATCCACACATAAGCAGACATAGGACAAGGCTTCACCCGAGACAGCACTCCCAAAGCTTACCTCGAAAAGACGCCGCAAGATAATATGAGAAGAATCAAGCTCGACTTACAGTAGCTCACCAGGAAGGAAAATCCAAGGTTCGCCTGGGCATTCTCTCAAATAAGGCATCCAATCGACCACCACAACACAACCTTAACACCTCAGGGGCTGAACAAACCTCAAGCTGGGACGGCCAAAACAACATCAGAACGTGCACGGCCATCACACCAACGATAATGACACCAACCGCCTGAACAAGCCATGAAAAATCTTGAACACCGCACCGTAGATTCACGCCTGCCGATGAACTCTACCAAGCGCAGCACAACCGAGACAAACACCACGACAAAAGAAGAATGCTTTATCAGAATCTGACGAGAGTAAAACCATCTTGCACAGTGCCAACACAGCACGCACAAGACCACACGCAAAAGCAAAGCGATAAACAATCGCAAAACCTATGCCAGCTACCAGCTGTACTGGACCTTAAGGACTCTGAGCACTGCGATATCTCAAACTCTCATGTACTTTCACAAATACAAGCTCATATTGCTCAAAAATACTCCGAACAACCATGAACGCTGCTCTGATACCAACTGTGATGACCCAGACTACGGATACCAGGTAAACCCGATACCACTTGGAATCTACGAGGCCTCCCAAGAGCGGAAAAGCTCCGAAGGGATAGAAAGATATGTGAGAGTACATTGAACTTCTAGATAAAGCAGTAAGTAATTAAATTTCAATGATTAGGATTGCTAAAATAGCAGAAATAAAATTACATTTTCCATAACAATTAAAACTAACAGAGTCCAGTCTAACCAAAGTATAGTACAACAGGAAAGAGAACGTACTCTCAAGTCGGGGGAAGCCTGACACTGGTAAATGCTGGCAACAAAGAGCCACACACTGCACCTCCAAGCAAGAGGAAGAACAGCTACACTTTAAAAGTCAGGGGTGAGCCTCCTATCACTAGCTCAGTAGGGATCCCGCAGAACCCTACCACGAAACAAAAGTAGTAAATAGCAGTGCTAACAACTATAGCAAAGCAGTAACACCAAGAGCATGCTCATACAGTCAACAGTTGTTCAACAGGTCAGCCTAGTTCTCCAAGTCAGCAAATTCCAAGCCAGCTGAAGTTCTCTGAAGTCAATCGAACTGAACTGAATTTCCTATTAAAGTAGCAGCAGTGGTTTAAGATAAAAAGAGTCAACAGATTTTTAGCAGCCACAAAACCAACAAGTCACGTAACTAGGAATATGATAACTTGTGGTTTCGAACCCCAATCTTTGGCACGTGTCCCAGAAAAGATTGCAAGTGATCCTAGGAAGGATGTCACGTCTCAAAGCAGTCTAGAAAGAGAATACTCTCTCTTGCCACGTGGTCCAATGGAAAAGGATGGAATCAAATTATTTTTTCCAAAGGCATTTTTGGCGCCCCTATTCTATATAAGGGGACTTTTCCTCCGAGAAGCAAAATCTCGGCAATAGAAGAGAAGAAGAGAAGTGGCCGTCGAGGAGAAGAAAAAGAGAGACCATCAGTGTGTGCGATAGAGAAGAAAAGAGAGAGCAGTTCAGAGAGAAAGATAGAAAGGAGAAAGAAGAAGAAAGTGTGATCAGAGAGAGAGGATCAGAGTATAAATAGAGAAAGGAGCTAGAAGAGCCAGGGAGAGCTGAAGAGAGATCAGTGTGCAACAAAGATTCAAATTGAAGATCTGTCGGTTAAGTGACTCGTGGATGAAATCCAAAGTCCTTTGCTCTGCGGAGCTACATCTTGTCTTATCTTCTTTTGTCTTTATTTCTCATTTTTCTTTGCTACGTTCTATCAAGCTGTGAGGCAGCGGCGAGAATTGGTTCCTCGGACAGCAAGCTGTGTTGCTCAGCGGTGAGGATTGATTCCTCGGACAGCAAGCTGTGTTGCCCAATAGATAGGATCTATTCCTTGATCAAGCAAGCTGTAAGGCTCAGCAGTTTGTAGGGATTCATCCCCAAAGCTATGGATCAGTAGATTTAAGCTGTGGAATCAACAGTAATCTTCACTTGGGTTTGAGTGGGGGGTGGATGTAGGTTTGCTTGGTGCAAACCGAACTACCTAAAAATCTTGTCCATCGTGGTTTATGATCGTGCGTACAATTCCATATCTTCTATCCCCCTTTGCAGGCTGCTTGTGTGGTTTATAGTTGAAGCTCATCTGTGTGTTATCCATCCGTAAACAAATCAGCTGCGAAGTGTTTGTCCGTGCGCTTAGTAGAATCACAGACTGTGTGTGCGATTAAGTGTTTCAGTTCACTATTGTGAAATCTGCTCAATACCAGACTAGTATCTAAGTGTCCAACGTTACTTCTGTTTGAGGAAGTATTTTGGTATGTGTGTTTTGCACCTCTACCTCGCTGTTCAGTTGTTCATCCAATTCTAGTGTAGTTTAAATTTTGTGGGCGAGAGTTTGTATTCGAGCCAATTTTTTTGAAGGGGATCTATTCACCCTCCCTCTAGATCCCAGCCGTGCACCCTAACAATTGGTATCAGAGCGGGTTCTCTGGTTGATCAGATCCAGCGATCTGCAGAGAAGAATCAGTCACTTAGGTGGTGTGTTAGTTTCATCCGGGTTTATTGTCTGAATTGAGCGATGGACTGTCCACCGATTTTTCATAGTGCTAACTTCAGTAAATGGCTAGGCGGCCTGTGTGTTTTTATAAACTCCATTGACCCTAATCTATGGAGTCTTGTATCTCGCGGCCCATATCAACTGTCTTATGATCAGACCAAGTGGTCTAATGAGGACAATTTGAAGAACTGTGATAATGTCACAGTTCTAGATATTCTAACTGCTGTAGTTAATATTGACATGCTTCCTTCTGTCCGCAGATGCGCATCTGGAAAGAAAATTTTGGATAAAGTGATTGCCATCCATGAAAAGAAGGAAGAAGAATGCCTAATGGAAAACAAGAGTGATCACAACAGTGATCAAACAAATGATAATTTATCATCTCAGGTAAGCTCCAAATCTGAAGTGATTTCAATTGATGAATTAATGAGGATGTATGAAGAACTCTCTCATAGATATAAGAAAAAAAAACTAAAAAAAAAATTGAAAAAGAAGGTTGAACAGAACAATTCTAACTCTCCTTGTAGAAAGTACTCACAGTTGGAAGAATTAAACAATTGTAGTGCCCCAAAATTTTATATAAATAATTTCTGGATTATTTTAAGAATTTTTTGGAATTTATTAGGAATTTATATAGCTAAAATTGATTATAAGGCCCAATTATGTTAAAATATTAATCCACCTTTGATAAATAAAACCCAAAAGGTTTAAGGACCAAGCCCATTAAGTTTGGCCCATATTCTAGAAGGTTATTTACCCTATTCACGAATTTTAAAGATAAATATCATTTTATAGATAATTATGTGGATAAAAGAATTAAAGAGTTTGAATTAAGTTGAATTCTACGCATAGTATTTGTAGCGGTCTATCGTGCGACCGCCACAGGAATGTAACGCGCCAAGAGTCGACCGTCACGCTCTGTCAGTTCCGTGAATGGAAGAAAGAGCAAAAAGATTGGATTTTGCTAGTCTATCTCTTAAGAATCGAGATGGGAGGACTAGTAAACATGTTAAGGACTCTCAGAAGTCGATCTAAGCTTTAACAAGGACTCTAGAACCGATCTAATTCACAAAACTCTAGCTAGAACCTATAAATAGACCCTAGTTTTGACCTGCGCGACCCTTACATTGGCTCGCGTGGAATCAAGGTAAGATGACATTATTTCAGGTAGGTTCTTTAGAGGTTTTTGTTCCTTATACATAGGACTAATCTTCCTCAAAATTTCGTGCTAGGGGATCAACTACACAAGGAGTTTGAAGCTTCCAAAGTTACTGGTTTGACCATAGCAACCCAGGAATCCGAGCGAAAGTCTACTGAAGATCAGGAGATTAGAACACTAAATCGAGGTAATTAGCCTAAGTGTCTTTAGAACTTTCTGTCCTCCTTAGTTTCACCTTCTTACCCTCAAAATTTCACGTCCTTAGGTCAAGAGATTGAGGTGTTAGAGCGACGTGAAGTTGCTGAAAACTCACAGGATGGGAAGAACTAGGGCGTGTCTTGCAGTCCCAAATTGGAAGTTGAAAGCCCAGTAAAGAGGTAGGTTATCTCATGAACGGTAAGAATATCATGTTAGGGATAAAAGCCCTCTGGTTTTACTTGATTCCATGCACTATAGACCATGATTTTCATGTTTTAGTAGGTCTATGCATACATGCATGTCCTTAGCCTAAATTAAAGATAAAAGATATTTTCTTGTTCAGTCACTGCGACCTATGCATCTAGATGGCCTATTCTTCATTCTGTCATGACTAGAGTAGTTGTTTATTTTAATTCTTCTTGCATGAAAGGTTTTAAACCATAGATCTTTTACTTACTGTCAGCAATGCTCTGACGGATTATAGTTAGACCGTCACATGACTCTGACGGTCTTACGATAAGCCGTCACACCGCCTGTTGTACTTCAGATTCTCTGTAATCTCTGACGGACCAAGATCGGAGTGTTACAACACTCTGACGGCTCCATGATGAACCGTCACAGCTATATGACGCGCATGTCTTAGACCGCCAGAGTGTTGGGTTCTGTCAATTCGAGACAGAATTGAGAACAATCAAAGTAGCTTATAAATAAGTCTAGTTATCTAAGTTTTGGCCTATCTTCATGAACTTTGAGTTTATAAATTGATTCATGCATGTCTAAAGCACTTTGAGTTATTTTAAGTACATGTTAATTTCTTTTGCTAAAACTCTATAGTTTTGTATTAAAAACATAATTTTTAATGTCGTATTGACGAAATTTATCATGGTTTCATATCGTTACACATTCTTTTCTATCTATAGAGTCATTTTCTTTAAGTACGTGGCATATATTCCGGTATATGACCATTAGTTCACACTTTTGCACAATAGGAACATCATCTTGGACTTGAGGACCGGTCTATTGGATATTCCTTCCAATGACCTAGGAAATCAGGCTTCAAGGCCTCCGTAATTCTCCGCGAGCCTGGGATTCCCACTAGGACGCCGAATTGGTTGTACCATTAAAGCCCAAATTGTTTAGAAAGCACTATCGATGTTTTCTGGTTTTGACTATGTAACGGCCTATTACTCGACCGTCAGGCACATATAACGGTCCAGTATACAATCGTCCCATTTACTGAGTCCAATTTATTCTTTCTAGATTTAGCCATTCTAACGGCCTAATTATAGACTGTCACGTTCATGTAACGGCCCATTATTTGACCGTCACAGTTCCTGAGTGATTTAACCCGAGGTTTTACCCAAGGGTTGATATTCCAAAGTTCCTAGATGGATTATTGATAGTCTAGGACTTGTCATATTGCTCAAGATACTTAATTTTAAATTATGAAAGTCAAGAAACATACTGTTATGCTGTCAATTTATTTTCATGGCATAACCTAGTTTTAATATGTTTACTGAAATCCTTTTCAAATAGAAGCATTCTTATGATGGATTACTTTATCATGAACCTATTGTTGAAATTGCACTTTCTTGGCCACATTATTTACATGCGTGGAAATAGCTTGATTTATACTTGAAGATACGATCGAGCACTGATTGTGTTGAAGGGCTCTATGCTAGTCCCCTCGACTGATTGCCGGAAACATACTATTATAAACCATGGGGTATGATGCTACTGGCGTCGCATTACACTGTGAGTACTTTCTCTATAAATATGTGAAGATCCACGGCTCGTGAAGTGAAAATCCACGACACGACATATATACGTACATGACTTTCTAGCTTGTTACATGGTATTCCACATAAATTCACGAAGTACTTGCTACTAAGTGAAGAGTACATTCTTGATTGTTACATGACTTTCTAGCTTGTTACATGATATTCCACAGAAATTCACGAAGTACTTACTACTAAGTGAAGAGTACATTCTTGATTATTACATGACTTTCTAGTACATTCTTGTTCATGAAAGGCCATATCATATTCTTATTACACTCTTGCTAGTTCATACTTGCTCATTCTATCTTACATGATCATCTTTGTTACTTTGGTGTAATCGCACGATTGATCGTATTCACATGATTTTACCTTATTCTTTAGAGCTAAAATGCTAATTACTTTAATAGTGCCTTCATGTTGATGCGAAGATACCTACTGAGCAAGTGTGCTCATTACCTATTTTTCAATCTTTTCAGGAGATGGAAGTGATTCGAATTCGGATTCGAGTTATACAAGTAGCGGGTCCGAGAGCGAATGAAAGTCTTATCAAAATGAGAGCGAAGACTTATGAAAGTCACTATTGTTTAGATCAAGTTTTTGTAATTTTCCTTTTTCCTTGAGTCTGATGGATTAAAGAAGGTTGAAAAGATATTGTATTAGAATATTTTGATTATTAACGAAATAAAGTTGGAGTTGGATTAAATTATTGTGCAATTGCATTCTTATGTGTGATTGTCTTACGCTCTGATCATTCTTGCTTGCAAGAGGCTTACCATGCCAACTTTTCGCATTCCTTGAGCTTGTCTTCCGCTGTAATAAAGGCTCGGGGCGTGACAGTTAAGTTGGTATCAGAGCCTAACTCTCAGGACTTAGGGAAAAGAGTCATAGGATAAGTCCAAGGCTTAAGGACCCCTACCTATGAACTAAGGAAGAAAATTCCTCACCCATGCGAGAGTTGGGTAGAGCCCAAGATAAGATAGTTAGTTTTAAGATTTTATCTCTTTCTAACTCCATGATAATTAAAAATTTGATATTTCTCTCAGGTACCTCATTATTGCAATGGCTCATCGCGTAGATTGGGGTGGCATGCAACAAACAGTTGCCGGCCTTACTCAGGCATTACAAACTATGGCCCAGACAGGCGCAAGGGTGAGGGCTGGTGACTTGCATCACAATTTTCGGAGCTTAAACCCTCCGTGTTTCTACGGTTCTTCTAATCCAGATGAGGCAAAAAAATTGGATAGATGAGATGAATCGTATCTTTGATGTTATCCAATGCACAGATCAAGAGAAAGTGCGTCTCGCAACCTTTCAACTTAATAAAGATGCACGCACATGATGAAAATCAGTACCTACACCTCCGGTCGATACACCTCATACATGGGACGATTTTCTCACTCTATTTCATGCTAAGTACTTTTCCGAGCATGTTAAAGAAAGAAAGGCTATGGAGTTCGCCTATCTTCGTCAGGGAATGATGACAGTAGCGGAGTATGAACTTCAATTCTCCAGGCTAGCACCCTATGCACCACATTTAATCAGTACCGATTTATTGAAGGCTAATCGATTTATGGACGGGTTACGACCCGGCTTCATTCAACAACTCGGGACCCAAAACATCCGTACCTATGCGGAGATGGTTCAGTGGGCATATTTATGTGAGAGGACCTTAGAGAAGGTCGAGAAATTGAAAGGAAAGGGAGAAGAGTCTAGCCGACGATTTGATCGGCGTTATAAGAAGGAGAAATTAAGCATCACAGAACCTCATAAAAGCCGAGATAGTAAGAAAAGATCCAGGAGCGGGAACGGTGGAAGTTCCCAGAAGCACAAGAAAGCCAAAAAGGAGAAGGAGCAAGGCATGGTGGCTTGCACATTTTGCGAGAAATTCGACCATTCGGCTGAAGAATGTTGGAAACGCCTTGGTGCGTGTCTACGTTGTGGAAGCAGGGAGCATCATATGCCAGATTTCCCCCTTATGAAGGATCAATCATCTGGTGGAGGACGTAAGAGGCAAGCTCGCCTCCATGCTGTTCTAGAAGAAGAAGAAGCACCCAAGGATGGTGGACTTATGGAAGGTACCCTTCAAATTTGTTCCCGTCCTGCATTTATGCTATTTGATATTGGTGCCTCTCATTCTTTTATCTCCATTACTTTTGCAAAAATATTACCAATTACATCAGTTCCCTTACCTTCCGATCTTGCTATTACTACACCCTTAGGTTCTGGAACAAAGCTTACTGAGTATTATCCTGATAGTGAGGTAATAGTGGAAGATCACAATCTCCCCGCAAACTTAGTATGCCTTGACATGAAAGGTTATGATGCCATTTTAGGGGTAGATTGGCTCATAGATCATGATGTTGATATTAACTGCCGAAATAAGATTATATCCTTTCGAAAACCCGATCTTCCAAGATTTTCTTTCCTTGGCATCAAGTATAGGAAACATCCCACTATCATATCTTCTCTTTACGCTTGCAAACTTATCTCGCAAGGATGTGAAGTCTTTCTGGCTTCTGCCATTGTTACCGAGTCCAAAGAAATCATCATAGCAGACATCCCTATTGTAAATGAGTTCCCAGATGTGTTCCCATCCGAATTACCCAGTTTACCACCTGAGAGGGAAGTAAACTTCACCATCAAACTCATTCCAGGAGCAGCACTTGTTTCTATATCCCCTTACAGGATGTCCCCCACGGAACTTAAGGAACTAAAAAGACAGTTGCAGGAACTATTAGATAAGGGTTTCATCAGACCTAGCACATCCCCCTGGGGTGCGCTGATTCTTTTCTTCAAGAAGAAGGATGGCTCTCTTAGGTTGTGTATAGACTACCGATGACTGAATCAACTTACAATCAAAAATAAGTATCCATTGCCGCGTATTGATGAGCTCTTTGATCAGCTCTCGGGAGCAGAGTATTTCTCCAAGATAGACCTCAGGTCAGGTTATCATCAGCTTAGAATTAAAGAAGAAGATATTTATAAATTGGCTTTTCGAAGTCGTTATGGCCACTATGAATTCGTGGTGATGCCGTTCGGGTTAACAAATACCCCAGCAGCATTTATGCAGCTTATGAATAGTGTTTTCTAGCCATATCTGGACCAATTCATCATTGTCTTCATTGATGACATCCTAGTATATTCCAAGATAAAAGAGGAATATGAAGAACATCTGAGGATAACTTTACAAACACTTAGAGAACATAAACTCTATGCCAAGCTTAACAAGTGTGAGTTCTGGCTCAAGGAAGTTTCATTCCTAGGCCACATTATTTCAAAAGAAGATATCGACGTGGACCCTTCTAAAGTAGAAGCAGTCAGAGACTGGAGCCGGACAACGACTGTATCAGAAGTAAGAAACTTTCTGGGTCTAGCTGGTTATTATAGGAGGTTCATTAAGGACTTCTCAAAAATTATTGTTCCTTTAACTAGACTCACAAGAAAAGAAAATCATTTTGTCTGGTCAAAGGAATGTGAAAAGGGTTTTCAAACTCTTAAGAACCATCTTACTACAGCTCCTATTCTATCACTACCGGTGGAGGGTGGTGGATTCGAAGTATATACGGATGCGTCTGGCATTGGCTTAGGATGCGTCCTCATGCAAAATGGAAAGGTAATTAGTTATTCTTCAAGATAGTTGAAACGTCACGAGGAAAATTACCCTGTTCATGATTTGGAATTGGCTGCTGTTATTTTCGCCTTAAAAATTTGGCGTCATTATCTCTATGGAGAGAAGTTCACGGTCTACTCAGACCACAAAAGCTTGAAATATTTATTCTCTCAAAAGGAGTTAAATATGAGGCAGAAGAGATGGTTAGAATATCTCAAGGACTTTGATTTTACTATTCAATATCATCCTGACAAGGCTAATGCTGTAGCAGATGCACTCAGTAGAAAACTAATGGGAAAGTTATCAAGTCTTATGATTAGTATGACTAATCTTATTCCTCAATTTGCTCAGTTGAACTTAAATATTGACATGAAGGAAGAAGATTATTTCATAGCTAATATTCAAGCTCAACCTGCATTAATAGAAAATCTGGTCAAGCTGCAAAATGATGATCCCGTATTACTGGAGATTAAAGCCAACATAGAACAGAGGCTGGATTTTTCTGTTTCAAATAACGGAAGATTGCTATTTAAGGGCCGAGTGTGTGTACCAGATCTTGAGGATACGAAGAAACTGATCTTAGAAGAAGCACAAAAATCCAAGTACACCATTCATCCAGGTGGTACAAAAATGTATCAAGATCTCAAAAGAAATTTCTGGTGGCCCAATATGAAGAGAGAAATAGCTGACTTCGTGTCCCGCTGTCTCACTTGTCAACAAGTAATGGCAGAGCATTTTAGACCCGCAGGTAAACTACATCCCTTAGATATTCCGACATGGAAGTGGGAGAGTATGAGAATGGATTTCATTATGGGTTTACCAAAGGAAAGAGGAGGACACGACAGTATATGGATGTTCATAGACCGATTGACAAAATCTGCACATTTCATGTCACGCCCCGAGCGCGGAAGATACCCGGAGATGCGCGACGTGTCTATATCAATCATGTCAATCAGAGTGGTCGTGTATTCGACACAAAGACAGAGATGCGCAAAATAGCAAGATAACCCAATCCTTTATTTCATAATGGATAGACTATTACAAATCCAATACTCTGTTTAATAAAAAGGAAAAGAATACATATTTGACTCAAGAAACTATAGAAAAGACTAGACGACACTTGTAGAAGCTCTATCACTTTCACTCTTGATCATTCCCATCCGATTGACTTCCATCGTCGTCGGACTTACCTGAAAAGTAGAAAGGGACAAACGGAATGAGCGAACGCTCAGTAGGAAATTATATCTCAAGTACTAGCAAGGGGTTTAAGTAATTACATCTTTATGAATGCAATAAAGCTATGCATGCTCGCATAAAACGACAAGATAGAGAGAATGTAATATCAAGAAATAAGATGAACTTAATCATGAACTTCCAACAAGATGACAAGTGTATTCAAGGTATTCAAGCAAGTACGTTTAACAAGTCATGTCAAGAACTTTGGCTATCATGTATCAAGCAAGTAAATTACCCTTTTTCGGGCCACGCATTTCATGTAAAGTCAAGTACGATTCAAGTACAAGATGTGTGTGGAATGTCCAATCAAGCAAGTCAAGTACTCGGTATAATGCCAGATACCTTATCATTTTAACTCCCATGGGCACAAGTACTTTCGGGTGCTCCTCCCAGGACCAGATCGGGCCCTATATGCGCAGGCATTTATCATGTGTTTTGACATCCACTCTTGTTTATAGCCAACATAGAATTTCAATAATCAAGCTTGTAGACACGTATGACAACTTTGATAGAATAGAGTCCAAAATATGACAAAGGACATAGAATGGCGATAATAACGGTATAATCACGATATCGATAAAACTAGGTAGAACATGATTCCCTTAACTTGGGTACCATGACAAATCAGTATGGACATTCTTTATATAGAATTGAGGTCCACATGAACAGTATATCAAAGGTAAGATACCCTCATTCTTATCATAGAATTGGGGTTTACAAGAACGACATGATATGGCATGATATCATCATCCCATTAAGAATTTCTTATGATATACTCTTTGTATAATCATAAGGGCCGGTATACCATGTTTCTTTAGAGTGACATGGCATCAGATCGTGTAATGGGTTTTTAGGGTACAACCAGCTCAGTCGGCCTTGAGGGAATCCAAGGCTACGAGGAGTCTTACGGAGGTCTCTATGACTAACTCGCTAGTCCAAAGGAACGGAATGTCCAATGGAGAGCTTGTATGTCAATGAGAGTTGAGTGTGATCGGTAAATCAACATGAAAACATGGGACTATACTCACGGAGTGGAGAATAGTGCCGATATATATATATATTATAATATATAAAACCATCGGTTAGCAAATCAGATGAAAATCAGTTTATAGTAAAATAACGACTTAGGTCAAGTCGTTTCTCAAGTAATTAACGCCTAACAGAAGGGCGTTTACATATGGTCCGTTTTGCAGAATTTTCAATAATTCAATAATTTATCTAAAACGCGCCTTGGGAAGGGGCGTCTCTTCAAGAGTTGACGACTACAGTAGCAGGCGTCTCCTTATATATATATTTGACAGAATATCAATAATTTCATGAATTGTCTAAAACACGCCTTGGTCAGGGTCGTTTCTTCAAGATCTGACGACTACACCAGAAGGCGTCTTATTGTTTACATATTTGACAGAATACAATTAATTTTCAGGAATTATCAAAAACGCGCCCTGGGCAGGGGCGTTACTATTTAATTCTATTTTTCAGAATATATAAATTTCAGGATTTTAACCGATACACGCCCTAGGAAGGGGCGTTACCTTTCAGATTCACGCCCTATGAGGGGGCGTTAATATGTGGAAAACGACTTTGTCCAAGTCGTTAATTCAAGTTCCTTCAGAAACTTTAAGGACAGTAACAATTTCAGGATAACAGAGGAACGAATGTAATATCATGACAGTAAAGTTAGCAGGTTGAAGACAGAGGATCATGCATTATTTTATAATCATGATTTCATAGATAATCAATTCTTAAGATGGGTGATTAACGGTTTAAAGAAATTAACGCCTGAGTACGGGGCGTTAAACATGAAATTAACGACCTGGGAAGAGTCGTTTCATGTGAATTAGCGCCCTTGACAGGGGCGTCTCTTTCAAAATATTGCAGAAAACGCATGGAAACTATAATAACCGTATGCATGACATGCTTATATATATATATCTTGCATTAATTTCATTTGGGCTACAATAACTTGAGAAAACCTACCTTTAATGGAACGTGAAGGATGAGATAGAAGATGAGCTCTGTTGCAACGAAAATCCGCAACAGCAGCAGCAGCCGGAAGAAGAACAAATGTTCTTCAAAGATCTTCACGCTACAGAACCTGTAGAGGAAGAGAAAAAGAGGGAAGATGAAGATGTTAATAATCTTCATAGTTATAATCGACGTTTAAGGAAAAAGATAGAAGAATATTACCTATTCTTCGACGGCAGTAGCAGAGTTTCCTGAACAAGAAGAAAACTAATTATTCTTCATATAATCTGAAGCAAGAAAAACAAAAGGGAATAAGAAGAACAGTTTGTTCTTCACGTACCGTGCAGCAGTAGTTCGTCCAAATAGATTTAGGGTTGGCCGAACAGGTTTATTTATAAGACTTTGGAAGTCCTATTAGAGTTAGTGATTGTGTGAGGGTAGTATATCCCTAATAGAGTCCTTACTCTATTAGACACTTACTAGATTAGGTTAATCTTTCCCTGGATAAGCTCTGGGTTCGAACGGTTCACGAACGGAATTAACGCCTTTGGTCAGGGCGTGTATTCTTTAATTAACGCCTTGCATAAGGGCGTTTCTTAAAAAGCGCCTTGAAAAAGGGCGTTTCGTGTTTTAAAACACGCCCAAGATAGAGGCGTTTCTTTTACTTACCCATTTGGTCGCGTGAGAACTGACGACCGTAGGTGTGGGCGTCCTTTCTTTATTCACGCCATGGATAGAGGCGTTTCTTTATAAATTAACGCCTTAATAAGAGGCGTTATTTTTAATTTGTTTTATTTCGTCCAATTAACCCTATTCCTTTTATATATATTACTTCTGTAATATATATGTTTTAATTCATTTCAATTATTCATTTATTAGGGTTGCTACACCCTCCCCCACTTAAAAAGAATTTGGTCCCCAAATTCAATATATATATAATTATACACGTGGAGAGTGTAGGACATATACCTCTTAGAATAACTCGGGAAATCGTTTCTTCATAGATTCTTCGGTCTCCCATGTCGCTTCGCGTTCAGGATTCTTATTCCATTGCACCTTAAGCATGGGAATAACCTTATTCCTTAGAGCTCGTATTTCTCGATCTAATATCTTTAAAGGCCTCTGTTCATATGTGAGATCTTTCTGGATCACCAGATCTCCATGTTCAATAATATGAGAGGGGTCGTGCACATACTTTTTCAACATGGATATGTGAAATACATTATGTACCTCGGACAATTGAGGAGGTAATGCGATGCGATAAGCAACCTCGCCAACTCTTTCGAGTACCTCAAATGGTCCGATGAATCTTGGCGTAAGCTTGCCCTTAACACCAAATCTTCGTATGCCACGTCCAGGGGATATTTTAAGAAATACATGATCTCCAACCTGGAATTCAAGATCTCTTCTCCTGGTATCAGCATAAGCCTTTTGCCTTGTCTGAGCAACTTGTAATCTTTCTCTGATTACCTGTATCTTCTCAGTTGTATCCCTTACCATGTCTGGACCTAATAGTTGTTTCTCTCCAACTTCGTTCCAACATATGGGAGATCGGCAACTCCTTCCGTATAAGGCTTCGAAAGGTGCCATTTGGATACTAGCTTGGTAGCTATTATTATATGCAAATTCAACTAAAGGTAAGTGGTCATGCCAGCTTCCTCCAAAGTCAATAATGCATGCTCTCAGCATATCTTCAACAACTTGATTAGTTCGCTCGGTCTGACCATCCGTTTGTGGGTGAAAAGCAGTACTAAAGTTGAGCCTTGTTCCCAACGAATGTTGTAATCCCTTCCAAAAATGAGAAGTAAAACGGGGATCTCTATCAGACACGATTGAGACAGGAATTCCATGTATCCTGACTATTTCTTTGATGTATAGTGCAGCTAGCACATCAATTGACCATCGGCTTTTGATTGGCAAGAAATGTGCCGATTTAGTCAATCGGTCAATGATAACCCAGATTCCATCATGTCCTCCTTTAGATTTAGACAAACCCATGATGAAGTCCATACCAATATCCTCCCATTTCCACTTAGGAATATCTAGAGGATGTAGTTTTCCCGCAGGCTTTTGGTGTTCCGCCTTGACCTGTTGGCATGTGAGACAGCGTGATACATAGTCCGCTATTTCTCTTTTCATATTAGGCCACCAAAAGTTCCTCTTTACATCTTGGTACATTTTGGTTGATCCTGGATGAATAGTGTACCTTGATCGGTGAGCTTCATCTAAGATCTTCTTCTTTAATTCCGGACAATCGGGTATACAAGTTCTATCTTTGAACGATAATCTTCCATCAGAAGTTAGTTGAAAATCAGATTGTCCTTCTAATCTGCCTTTGATTTCTACTAATATAGGATCATCATCCTGAAGTGTTTGTATCTCAGATAACAAATCTGACTGTATGCTTACATGAGATAGTGTGACAAATTTGGATTCCGTGTCCAAGCTTATATTGAGCTCGGAGAATTGTTCAAGTAACCTCCATTCTTGCATCATACAATTTGCTATCATTGCTCTCGGCTTTCGACTAAGGGCGTCAGCAACATAATTACCCTTTCCGGGATGGTATTGTATATTGAAGTCGAAGTCCTTGAGATATTCTAGCCAGCGTCTTTGTCTCATGTTTAGCTCCTTTTGTGAAAATAGATATTTGAGACTTTTGTGATCGGAGTATACAGTAAACTGTGCTCCATATAAGTAGTGTCTCCATATCTTTAGGGCAAATACTACCGCGGCCAGTTCTAAGTCATGGACGGGGTAATTCTCCTCATGCTTCTTCAGCTGACGTGAAGAGTATGCTATGACCTTTCCTTGTTGCATTAGGACACATCCGAGGCCAATGCCAGAAGCATCAGTGTAGACCTCGAATTTCTCTCCTTCTATCGGTAGGGCTAAGACCGGAGCTGTAGTGAGATGATCCTTGAGAGTTTGAAACTGCTTTCACATTCCTCACTCCATTCATATCGGATCTCCTTACGAGTTAACCTTGTAAGGGGCACGGCGATCTTAGAGAAATCTTTGATGAATCGCCGATAGTAGCCTGCAAGACCTAAGAAACTTCTGATCTCGCTTGCATTAGTGGGTCTTTCCCAGTTTCTTACAGCTTCAACCTTTGACGGATCTACAGATAAACCGTCCTTGGATATGACATGTCCGAGAAAAGCCACTTCTTCAAGCCAGAACTCGCATTTGCTGAGTTTAGCATATAATTGATTTGTCCTCAAGACTTGCAATGCAATCCTCAAATGCTCTTCATGTTCTTCCTTAGTCTTAGAATATATCAATATATCATCAATGAAGACTACTATGAATTGATCCAAGTAAGGCCTGAATATGCTATTCATTAACTGCATAAAGGCAGCAGGGGCATTTGTTAGTCCAAAAGGCATAACAACAAATTCGTAATGGCCATACCTGCTTCTGAATGCGGTCTTGTGAATGTCATCATCCTTGATTCTTAATTGATGATATCCCGACCTGAGATCAATCTTGGAGAAATATTTGGATCCTGAAATCTGATCAAATAACTCATCGATTCTCGGCAGTGGATACTTGTTCTTGATAGTAAGATGATTCAACTGTCGATAGTCGATACACAATCTCATGGATCCATCCTTCTTCTTTACAAATAAGACTGGTGCTCCCCACGGGGAAGTACTTGGTCTAATAAACCCTTTTCGGATTAGTTCCATCAACTGCTCCTTCAACTCCTTGAGTTCAGCAGAGGACATTCTATATGGTGCCTTTGAAACAGGACCAGCACCAGGGACTAAGTCAATGGTGAAGGCCACTTCTCTTTGAGGGGGTAATCCCGGCAAATCTTCTGGAAATACGTCTGGGAATTCTCGTACTACTTGAACGTCTTCTATCTTGGTTTCCTTAGCTTCTTTAATAGTGACAAAAGCAAGGAAGGATACACATCCT
Organism: Amorphophallus konjac; assembly: GCA_022559845.1. Classification (NCBI taxonomy): domain Eukaryota; kingdom Viridiplantae; phylum Streptophyta; class Magnoliopsida; order Alismatales; family Araceae; genus Amorphophallus; species Amorphophallus konjac. The sequence continues at coordinate 493,102,162 of CM040121.1, forward strand.
TTCTTGACGAGCTTGCTTGCTCGAAGAGCCGAAATAAGAGGGGATTTGCTTCGACTCTTAGGACTAGTATAAGTCAGTTCCGGAAATTCCTTGAAAACAATCTTGCTATCACGGCAATCAACCGTTGCCTGGTATTTGGATAACCAATCTGCTCCTAGTATAACATCATACTCTTTTAGATCTAAGCAGATAAGATCAATAGGAAAATTCTTTCCTCGAACCAATACCTCACAGTTTTGGTAATGATGTGTGATATCCGTCTCGTTTCCGAGAGGAGTAGACAATATTAACTTCATCCATTCTGGTTCTAGAGGTAATGGGTCAGCAAACTTCTTGGAAATAATGGAATGCGATGCACCCGTATCAAATAAGACATGTGCATATTTGGAACAAATTTTTAATGTACCTTCCACCAATCCGCCTTCTTCTTCTGGTTCGGTCTCTTGGATCGCATGAAGACGCGCGTTCCTTGTCACTGGGCGTTTACCCTCACCGTCTTGGTCATTCATTAATGGACAATCGGGAATCCGATGTTCACGACTCCCACAACGGAGACATGCTCCTAATTTCCTCCAGCATTCTTCTGTTTTGTGACCAGCCTTGTCACAATGCTTGCATACTACGTTTGAAGGTGTAGTGGTGATAGAGAAAGGCTTGGATTTCTTGAACTTCTGATCTTGAGAGGAAGAACCTCCATTATTGGGCCTCTTCTTAAAGTTGGGTTTAAAAGAACCCGAACTTGTGACTTGCTCCTTTTTGTCTTTCCCACGGATCCTATCAGATAGTTCCGTGGCATCTTCAAGCAACTGAGCTCGGCGCACTATTTCAGTATAAACTTGAATATCCATAGGCGCCAGTTGAGTAATGTAGTGGGGCCTAAGCCCATTAAGAAATCTACGGGCTTTCATCTTTTCCGTGCTAATTAAATGCTTAGCATATCTAGACAGTCTAGAGAACTGTGCTTCATAATCAGCCACCGATAAAGATCTTTGCTTTAATGCGGCAAATTCGGCGGCCTTCTTTTCCTGGACCCTATCAGAGAAATATTTGGCGTTGAAATATTCAACGAATTCTCCCCATGTAACTTGAGTTGGGTCAATTGTAGCTTCAATCGACTCCCACCAGCATCTAGCATCCTTTTCTAACTGGAAAGTAGCTAATAAGACTTTGTCCTGATCCGTGCATTGCATAACACGGAATATACGTTCAATCTCCCGAACCCAATGCTCGGCATCGTCTGGATCGGTCGATCCCATGAACTTCGGGGGATTCATATTCTTGAATGCTTGGTGTAAGCTTCCAGCTCGTGGAGCACCACCTTGTGCTACCTGTTGTAGCACTTGGGTCATCCCTTGAAGGGTACGCTGCATGTTGCGCCATTGAGCACGTTCGGCAGCCATTATCCTACAATTACAATAGCTATGTTAGTATTATATCACTATGATCTTATAAAGGACTCATTGATCATTTAACCCTTGGTTCTACCCACTCTCACTTGGTTAAAGGTTTTGAAACCTATCCTTGGACTTGGGTTTCCTAGGAATTGAATACCTTAGGCTCTGATACCACAAAGACTGTCACGCCCCGAGCGCGGAAGATACCCGGAGATGCGCGACGTGTCTATATCAATCATGTCAATCAGAGTGGTCGTGTATTCGACACAAAGACAGAGATGCGCAAAATAGCAAGATAACCCAATCCTTTATTTCATAATGGATAGACTATTACAAATCCAATACTCTGTTTAATAAAAAGGAAAAGAATACATATTTGACTCAAGAAACTATAGAAAAGACTAGACGACACTTGTAGAAGCTCTATCACTTTCACTCTTGACCATTCCCATCCGATTGACTTCCATCGTCGTCGGACTTACCTGAAAAGTAGAAAGGGACAAACGGAATGAGCGAACGCTCAGTAGGAAATTATATCTCAAGTACTAGCAAGGGGTTTAAGTAATTACATCTTTATGAATGCAATAAAGCTATGCATGCTCGCATAAAACGACAAGATAGAGAGAATGTAATATCAAGAAATAAGATGAACTTAGTCATGAACTTCCAACAAGATGACAAGTATATTCAAGGTATTCAAGCAAGTACGTTTAACAAGTCATGTCAAGAACTTTGGCTATCATGTATCAAGCAAGTAAATTACCCTTTTTCGGGCCACGCATTTCATGTAAAGTCAAGTACGATTCAAGTACAAGATGTGTGTGGAATGTCCAATCAAGCAAGTCAAGTACTCGGTATAATGCCAGATACCTTATCATTTTAACTCCCATGGGCACAAGTACTTTCGGGTGCTCCTCCCAGGACCAGATCGGGCCCTATATGCGCAGGCATTTATCATGTGTTTTGACATCCACTCTTGTTTATAGCCAACATAGAATTTCAATAATCAAGCTTGTAGACACGTATGACAACTTTGATAGAATAGAGTCCAAAATATGACAAAGGACATAGAATGGCGATAATAACGGTATAATCACGATATCGATAAAACTAGGTAGAACATGATTCCCTTAACTTGGGTACCATGACAAATCAGTATGGACATTCTTTATATAGAATTGAGGTCCACATGAACAGTATATCAAAGGTAAGATACCCTCATTCTTATCACAGAATTGGGGTTTACAAGAACGACATGATATGGCATGATATCATCATCCCATTAAGAATTTCTTATGATATACTCTTTGTATAATCATAAGGGCCGGTATACCATGTTTCTTTAGATTGACATGGCAAGGATCGTGTAATGGGTTTTTAGGGTACAACCAGCTCAGTCGGCCTTGAGGGAATCCAAGGCTACGAGGAGTCTTACGGAGGTCTCTATGACTAACTCGCTAGTCCAAAGGAACGGAATGTCCAATGGAGAGCTTGTATGTCAATGAGAGTTGAGTGTGATCGGTAAATCAACATGAAAACATGGGACTATACTCACGGAGTGGAGAATAGTGCCGATATATATATATATTATAATATATAAAACCATCGGTTAGCAAATCAGATGAAAATCAGTTTATAGTAAAATAACGACTTAGGTCAAGTCGTTTCTCAAGTAATTAACGCCTAACAGAAGGGCGTTTACATATGGTCCGTTTTGCAGAATTTTCAATAATTCAATAATTTATCTAAAACGCGCCTTGGGAAGGGGCGTCTCTTCAAGAGTTGACGACTACAGTAGCAGGCGTCTCCTTATATATATATTTGACAGAATATCAATAATTTCATGAATTGTCTAAAACACGCCTTGGTCAGGGTCGTTTCTTCAAGATCTGACGACTACACCAGAAGGCGTCTTATTGTTTACATATTTGACAGAATACAATTAATTTTCAGGAATTATCAAAAACGCGCCCTGGGCAGGGGCGTTACTATTTAATTCTATTTTTCAGAATATATAAATTTCAGGATTTTAACCGATACACGCCCTAGGAAGGGGCGTTACCTTTCAGATTCACGCCCTATGAGGGGGCGTTAATATGTGGAAAACGACTTTGTCCAAGTCGTTAATTCAAGTTCCTTCAGAAACTTTAAGGACAGTAACAATTTCAGGATAACAGAGGAACGAATGTAATATCATGACAGTAAAGTTAGCAGGTTGAAGACAGAGGATCATGCATTATTTTATAATCATGATTTCATAGATAATCAATTCTTAAGATGGGTGATTAACGGTTTAAAGAAATTAACGCCTGAGTACGGGGCGTTAAACATGAAATTAACGACCTGGGAAAAGTCGTTTCATGTGAATTAGCGCCCTTGACAGGGGCGTCTCTTTCAAAATATTGCAGAAAACGCATGGAAACTATAATAACTGTATGCATGACATGCTTATATATATATATCTTGCATTAATTTCATTTGGGCTACAATAACTTGAGAAAACCTACCTTTAATGGAACGTGAAGGATGAGATAGAAGATGAGCTCTGTTGCAACGAAAATCCGCAACAGCAGCAGCAGCCGGAAGAAGAACAAATGTTCTTCAAAGATCTTCACGCTACAGAACCTGTAGAGGAAGAGAAAAAGAGGGAAGATGAAGATGTTAATAATCTTCATAGTTATAATCGACGTTTAAGGAAAAAGATAGAAGAATATTACCTATTCTTCGACGGCAGTAGCAGAGTTTCCTGAACAAGAAGAAAACTAATTATTCTTCATATAATCTGAAGCAAGAAAAACAAAAGGGAATAAGAAGAACAGTTTGTTCTTCACGTACCGTGCAGCAGTAGTTCGTCCAAATAGATTTAGGGTTGGCCGAACAGGTTTATTTATAAGACTTTGGAAGTCCTATTAGAGTTAGTGATTGTGTGAGGGTAGTATATCCCTAATAGAGTCCTTACTCTATTAGACACTTACTAGATTAGGTTAATCTTTCCCTGGATAAGCTCTGGGTTCGAACGGTTCACGAACGGAATTAACGCCTTTGGTCAGGGCGTCGATTCTTTAATTAACGCCTTGCATAAGGGCGTTTCTTAAAAAGCGCCTTGAAAAAGGGCGTTTCGTGTTTTAAAACACGCCCAAGATAGAGGCGTTTCTTTTACTTACCCATTTGGTCGCGTGAGAACTGACGACCGTAGGTGTGGGCGTCCTTTCTTTATTCACGCCATGGATAGAGGCGTTTCTTTATAAATTAACGCCTTAATAAGAGGCGTTATTTTTAATTTGTTTTATTTCGTCCAATTAACCCTATTCCTTTTATATATATTACTTCTGTAATATATATGTTTTAATTCATTTCAATTATTCATTTATTAGGGTTGCTACATTTCATACCAATCAAAAGTCAATGGTCTGTGGACATTCTAGCATCACTATATATAAAAGAATTTGTCAAGCTACATGGTGTCCCTATCACTATCATATCTGATAGAGATCCTAGATTCACATCGCAATTCTGGAAGAGTCTACAACATTCACTAGGGACTAGATTAAATTTTAGCACAGCATTCCATCCACAAACTGATGGTCAAACAGAAAGAAAAAATCAAGTGGTAGAAGATATGCTCAGGGCTTATGCTATTGACTTTGTAGGACGTTGGCATGATCACTTGACTCTAGTAGAATTTGCATATAACAACAGTTATCAGGCCAGCATACAGATGGCATCTTTTGAAGCTTTATATGGAAGAAGCTGTAGATCACCAATATGTTGGAATAAAATAGGGGAAAGGTGAATTCTAGGCCCCAAAGTTATCAGGGATTCTTCAGAGAAAATTAAGCTCATTCGAGAAAGATTGCAGATTGCACAAGATAGGCAAAAATCATATGCTGATAATCGAAGGCGTGACATGGAGTTTCAAGTAGGAGATCATGTGTATCTGAAGGTTTCTCCGGGTCGTGGTATTCGAAGATTTGGCATCAAAGGCAAGCTAACTCCAAGGTTCATTAGCCCGTTTGAAATTCTCGAAAGAGTCGGTGAAGTGGCTTATAGATTGGCTTTACCTCCATAATTAGCAGGAGTTCATGACGTATTTCACGTCTCTATGCTAAAAAAATATGTATATGATCCCTACCATGTTATCACTTATGATAATTTGGAGATTCAGAAGGATATGACGTACGAGCAAACACCAATAAAGATTCTAGAACGGAAAGTGCGTCACCTAAGGAATAAAGCTATTCCTATGGTCAAAATTCAATGGAAAAAATCATGGCCGTCCGAAGCAAATTGGGAAACGGAAGAAGCCATGTGGAAAAGATTCCCCGAATTATTCAATTGTAAGTACACTCTCCATATAACCCATGAATTTGGAGACCAAATTCTTCTAAGTGGGGGAGGGTGTAGTGCCCCAAAAATTTATATAAATAATTTCTGAATTATTTTAAGAATTTTTTGGAATTTATTAGGAATTTATAAAGCTAAAATTGATTATAAGGCCCAATTATGTTAAAATATTAATCCAGCTTTGATAAATAAAACCCAAAAGGTTTAAGGACCAAGCCCATTAAGTTTGGCCCATATTCTAGAAGGTTATTTACCCTATTCATGAATTTTAAAGATAAATATCATTTTATAGATAATTATGTGGATAAAACAAATAAAAGAGTTTGAATTAAGTTGAATTCTACGCACAGTAGCTGTAGCGGTCTATCGTGCGATCGCCACAGGAATGTAACGCGCCAAGAGTCGACCGTCACGCTCTGTCAGTTCCGTGAATGGAAGAAAGAGTAAAAAGATTAGATTTTGCTAGTCTATCTCTTAAGGATCGAGATGGGAGGACTAGTAAATGTGTTAAAGACTCTCAAAAGTCGATCTAAGCTTTAACAAGGACTCTAGAACCGATCTAATCCACAAAACCCTAGCTAGAACCTATAAATAGACCCTAGTTTTGACCTGCGCGACCCTTACATTGGCTCGCGTGGAATCAAGGTAAGACGACATTATTTCAGGTAGGTTCTTTAGAGGTTTTTGTTCCTTATATATAGGACTAATCTTCCTCAAAATTTCGTGCTAGGAGATCAACTGCACAAGGAGTTTGAAGCTTCCAAAGTTGTTGGTTTGACCATAGCAACCCAGAAATCCGAGCGAAAGTCTACTGAAGATCAGGAGATTAGAACACCAAATCGAGGTAATTAGCCTAAGTGTCTTTAGATCTTTCTGTTCCCCTTAGTTTCACCTTCTTACCCTCAAAATTTCACGTCCTTAGGTCAAGAGATTGAGGTGTTAGAGCGACGTGAAGTTGCTGAAAACTCACAGGAAGGGAAGAACTAGGGCGTGTCTTGCAGTCCCAAATTGGAAGTTGAAAGCCCAGTAAATAGGTAAGTTATCTCATGAACGGTAAGAATATCATGTTAGGGATAAAAGCCCTCTGGTTTTACTTGATTCTATGCACTATAGACCATGAATTTCATGTTTTAGTAGGTCTATGCATACATGCATGTCCTTAGCCTAAATTAAAGATAAAAGATATTTTCTTGTTCAGTCATTGCGACCTATGCATCTAGATGGCCTATTCTTCGTTCTGTCATGACTAGAGTAGTTGTTTATTTTAATTCTTCTTGCATGAAAGGTTTTAAATCATAAATCTTTTACTTACTATCAGTAGTGCTCTGACGGATTATAGTTAGACCGTCACATGACTCTGACGGCCTTACGATAAGCGGTCACACCGCCTGTTGTACTTCAGATTCTCTGTAATCTCTGACGGACCAGGATCGGAGCGTTACAACACTCTGACGGCTCCACGATGAACCGTCACAGCTATATGACGCGCCTGTCTTAGACCGCCAGAGTGATGGGTTCTGTCAATTCGAGAAAGAATTGAGAACAATCAAAGTAGCTTATAAATAAGTCTAGTTATCTAAGTTTTGACCTATCTTCATGAACTTTGAGTTTATAAATTGATTCATGCATGTCTAAAGCACTTTGAGTTATTTTAAGTACATGTTAATTTCATTTGCTAAAACTCTATAGTTTTGTATTAAAAACATGATTTTTAATGTTGCATTGACGGAATTTATCATGGTTTCATATCATTACACATTCTTTTCTGTCTGTAGAGTCATTTTCTTTAAGTACGTGACATATATTCCGGTATATGACCATTAGTTCACACTTTTACACAATAGGAACATCATCTTGGACTTGAGGACCTCTCTATTGGATATTCCTTCTAATGGACTAGGAAATCAGGCTTCAAGGCCTCCATAATTCTCCGCGAGCCTAGGATTCCCACTAGGACGCCGAGTTGGTTGTACCATTAAAGCCCAAATTGTTTAGAAAGCACTATCGATGTTTTTTGATTTTCACTATGTAACGGCCTATTACTCGACCGTCCGACACATATAACGGTCTAGTATACAACCGTCACATTTACTGAGTCCAATTTATTCTTTCTGGATTCAGCCATTCTAACGGCCTAATTATAGACTGTCACGTTCATGTAACGGCCCATTATTTGACCGTCACAGTTCCTGAGTGATTTAACCCGAGATTTGACCCACGGTTTGATATTCCAAAGTTCCTAGATGGATTTTTGATGGTCTAGGACTTGTCATATTGCTCAAGATACTTAATTTTAAATTATGAAAGTTAAGAAACATACTGTTATGCTGCCGATTTATTTTCATAGCATAACCTAGTTTTAATATGTTTATTGAAATCCTTTTCAAATAGAAGCATTCTTATGATGGATTACTTTATCATGAACCTAAGTACGTGGCATATATTCCGGTATATGACCATTAGTTCACACTTTTGCACAATAGGAACATCATCTTGGACTTGAGGACTGGTCTATTGGATATTCCTTCCAATGGACTAGGAAATCAGGCTTCAAGGCCTCCGTAATTCTCCGTGAGCCTAGGATTCCCACTAGGACGCCGAATTGGTTGTACCATTAAAGCCCAAATTATTTAGAAAGCACTATCGATGTTTTCTGGTTTTGACTATGTAACGGCCTATTACTCGACCGTCAGGCACATATAACGGTCCAGTATACAATCGTCCCATTTACTGAGTCCAATTTATTCTTTCTAGATTTAGCCATTCTAATGGCCTAATTATAGACCGTCACGTTCATGTAACGGCCCATTATTTGACCGTCACAGTTCCTGAGTGATTTAACCCGAGGTTTTACCCAAGGGTTGATATTCCAAAGTTCCTAGATGGATTATTGATCGTCTAGGACTTGTCATATTGCTCAAGATACTTAATTTTAAATTATGAAAGTCAAGAAACATACTGTTATGCTGTCGATTTATTTTCATGACATAACCTAGTTTTAATATGTTTACTGAAATCCTTTTCAAATAGAAGCATTCTTATGATGGATTACTTTATCATGAACCTATTGTTGAAATTGCACTTTCTTGGCCACATTATTTACATGCGTGGAAGTAGCTTGATTTATACTTGAAGATACGATCGAGCACTGATTGTGTTGAAGGGCTCTATGCTAGTCCCCTCGACTGATTGTCGGAAACATACTATTATAAACCATGGGGTATGATGCTACTGGCGTCGCATTACACTGTGAGTACTTTCTCTATAAATATGTGAAGATCCACGGCTCGTAAAGTGAAAATCCACGACACAACATATATACGTACATGACTTTCTAGCTTATTACATGGTATTCCACAGAAATTCACGAAGTACTTGCTACTAAGTGAAGAGTACATTATTGATTGTTACATGACTTTCTAGTACATTCTTATTCATGAAAGGCCATATAATATTCTTATTACACTCTTGCTAGTTCATACTTGCTCATTCTATCTTACATGATCATCTTTGTTACTTTGGTGTAATCGCACGATTGATCGTAGTCGCATGATTTTACCTTATTCTTTAGAGCTAAAATGCTAATTACTTTAATAGTGCCTTCATGTTGATGCGAAGATACCTACTGAGCAAGTGTGCTCATTACCTATTTTCCAATCTTTTCAAGAGATGGAAGTGATTCGAATTCGGATTCGAGTTATACAAGTAGCGAGTCCGAGAGCGAATGAAAGTCTTATCAAAATGAGAGTGAAGACTTAGGAAAGTCACTATTGTTTAGATCGAGTCTTTGTAATTTTCCTTTTTCCTTGAGTCTCATGGATTAAAGAATATTGAAAAGATATTGTATTGGAATATTTTGATTATTAACGAAATAAAGTTGGAGTTGGATTAAATTATTGTGCAATTGCATTCTTATGTGTGATTGTCTTGTGCTCTGATCGTTCTTGCTTGCAAGAGGCTTACCATGCCGGCTATTCGCGTTCCTCGAGCTAGTCTTCCGCTGTAATAAAGGCTCGGGGCATGACAATAATTCTTTTGAGTTAACTGTTAGAATGCATAAGGAACAAATCTGTTTGCTAAAAATGAAAATAAAGAATTTTTACATAAAATGTCTGAACTAGAAGAAAAACTGAATGCTATGAATGATGATCAAACCACTGTCACTGGTCTAGTTCAGAATGAAGAGTTAATAAAAGAAAATGAAGAATTGAACCAGTTAAACACTGCTATGTCTGAAAGGCTATTGACTTTGGAGAAAAAAATTTGTGTAGCTTCTAATGAATCTGAAAAACTGAATGTTGTGAAAAAAGAGATTGAAGACTATAAAGCTATGAATGAAAATTTGAAAAATAGGTTAGAAGAATATGAAGGGGAAATGCTTAATTCTGAACTAAAAATTTCATCATTAGAGAACCAAATTTTAGATCTAAATGATTCTCTGTCAAAATTTGTGAAAAGAAAAAATAACCTGGATAGACTCTTGGGAAGTAAAATCAATCTTCATAAAGAAGGGCTAGGATACAATTCTGAGAACAAAAAAAGGTTTGAAAATAAGCTATACACACACTTTATTTACAGCACATAATCACCTAGCACTTCCAAAAATTCCCCAAAACATGTCATGCATTCTAAGAACACTCATGTGAAAAATTGTGTCTCAAAGAAAGTGAATGCATCATGTCATTATTGTGGTAAGCATTGACATCATATGCATATTTGCTTTGTCATGAAGAGGGATGATGAAATGCATGCTAGGAATTTTCAAGATAGAAAACATCCTATTGTTCAGAAGAGAAAAATTCAGTGCTTTAACTATAGGAAAATAGGACATGTTGCTGCACAATGCTGGTTTGCTAAGGGTAAAAGTAAATTTCATTCTCATGCCAATCATGTCAACTTTCATGTGAACCAACATGTCTTTAATAAGAATAAATCTGTTTCAATAGGCCAGCATGTAGTGTGCTTCACCTGCGGGAAGCCAGGCCATAGGGCAATTGAATGCTGGCTGACTGATGAAAGAAGAAATTCTTCTTCATGTTATAACTGTGGAAAGCATGGCCATTCAGTCAAGGACTGTTGGCAGAAAAGAAATTTTAGTGATAAAATGATAACAAACCTCATTATTCACAGAATTTCAGAAAACATGCTTATCAGAAACTTGTAAAAAAAAATAGGATGTTGTCATTATTGTGGCCTTCATGGGCATTCAATGTTAAATTGTAACTTGCTGAAACATGTTGATTCAAATGCTCGGAAGTCTTGGAGAACACCTATGAGAGGTATTACTAACTATTTAGGACCCAAGAATTCTTGGGTACCTATGTAGTCAAAATGAGATCTATTTTGTAGGTGTGCCTTGAAGAAGGAAATAAAAGGGGTCAATAAAATCAAGGCACATGAAGTTTGGTAAAACCCCATTTCTACATTTTACTGATTTCTACATTTGATTTTCAATAACACTTCTCAAATAGTTGCATATCATGTGTTGAATCTGTTTGTTAGAATTTCATGCATTCATCCACTTTAATTGTTGATGCCATGAACATCCCACATCTGAAAGTGTGCATATCTTCTGTCAATTAAGGTCCATGCATATTCATGTTTAATCTGAATTGAATGACTACAGTTGTGTGAAGTAGTTTGAGTTATACAGACTTCCACATCTGCATCTAAAATCTTGCATGCTCATTGGACACATGATGTACATACAATTTCCATACATCATTTGCATTATTTTTCATGACTCTTTGCCGATTTACTTGAGCATACATTAAGTTGAGAATGAATTGCATTTCATGTTTTATAATTTGTCAGATTAATCTCAGTTGTTCATCTTGTTTAATTGGTTCCAACTGAGTGAATGATTGAAGAGGAATTCACAAACTTGCAAGTGATGAAAATTCATTTTGCAGATTGAAAATATGAATCACAAGTCATTGATGCCTGCATGTATCATAATGCATATCTTACACAATCACTGAAAATCTGTTGCATACATTGTTCAACAGCATACATATGTACTTGAAAAACTGTCATCAACAATTGAGATGCACATAGGACTGCATTTGCACTACAATGCCTTGGATAACTTCTATGGTATATAAATGGTGAGTTACTGAAAGGCAGATGTGATCTGTCTGGAAGTTCTTACTATGTATGAGGTGGTCCTTAGACCAAGTCCTCTACCTGGTACCGTAGGTCAACATTGTACATAAAGCAATCTAGATATTCATGAGCAGAAGTCATTAAACTCCCTGCATAGTTTTCATTGCATATGATATATTCAGAGTTTAGTCATACAATGCATATAGATAGGGGGAGTCAGTCAAGGCAATTTTGTACCTCATGCATATGCATATGTGTTTAGATTAACCAACTCCCTACATGGTCTTCATGTCATATTTAATGTTTAAAGTGCATTCATAGAAGGGGAGTTCCTGCATTTTAGAGTTTGTTCATGTGCAGTAGGATGCTCATATGCACACTAATGGCTGATCACTATTTGCATTCATTCTTCATGAATATCATATCTTGAAACTGATACATTTTGCTTGATAGCTCATGGATACATTTAGGGAGAGAGCATATGTCAAGTTCTTGGATTGTTTAGTTGAAAATTTATTTATCTGTCTCATAATTCATGCACTGTCTAGTTTGATCAACCGAATTACTCATTTCGGTCAACCGATCTCTCCATCTTCAGCTGTTTTGTGCAAACTCCAAAGTCGACTCCTCATTCAAGATTCATCTGATCTTAATTCCTATCTATTCTGAAAATAACTTGAGTTCATCACTTTCATGGCTCTAGAATTTATTGTGTGTTACTCCTGCATTTGCTGAGGGGGAGCTTGCTATTTTTACCTGCTTGATTTTCATTGCTATATCATTGAATTATCAGATGCCTGCTAAATTTGCTCAATTCTTGTAACAACTAGACAATATATGAAAAGACATAGCTGGGAAGATAGGTCAGGCCTATCTGAAAAGTTGCCCCTTGCGTGAAAAATTCTTGGATCCAACCTCCACCTAGTACTAATCTTTCTTGTGGGTTGATCACTAGCTTGTCTTATAATTCACATTCATTGTTGATATTTGTGGTTGAGATTTCATTCCTATTTTTGTTAAGCTAGTCATTCTGAAAATCTCTCACTTATGCTGAACCTTGAACTCTCTAGTCATAACTTCAGCTAACTGTTTTCAAGTTGCTCTCATGCATGCTGTATATCCATTGTTGCACACTCTTTTGAAAATCTCTGTCACTCTTGACACTCCTGTTCCTATTCGCTAAAATCTATGCTCACTCTTGAAAGTCACCATCCAGTGTGCTAAACTGTGGCTGCTCTGAAACTTTAGTGTCTTGAAACTTTAGGAAGATTTCAATTTGTATATCTTGACCATAAATATGAAAACCATGTTAATAAGGAATCGTCTATTATACGAAATTATGAATGTCTAAAAGACTCAGTTGGTTTAAGTTTAATGTATTCTTTGAGTTTGGATATGAATAACTTGAAAATATCTAAGTCAATGTTTTAATAAACCTTAACCAGGTGCTTCATGTTATGTCATGTAAAATCTTCTAAAATCTAAAAATTTTGAAATCATGACTCTCCTTGGTTGAGATATATTAAGTATTATGTTTAAACATCTGAGAATCTGTAAATGTCTAAGGGTAAATTTAGTCAGAGTAATGACTTTGGCTACTGAGAAACCATGTCTAAAATTAGACTATGTCATGAGGTACCATAGTTATCTCTGCTGAAAAAATTTATTACAATATCTGTGAAATCTTTGGCAGAGCAATGACATGGTGAGTGGTGAGTAACTGGGTCACTTCACCTAAGACGTGTTGTGCCTCACGTCAAAAGCCATTCTATTGTTATCTCTGTTCAATATGAAGCATGACAGTTAGTCATACCAAGTGCTTAGGGATACTGGCATCTAAATAATGTGTATCCTCTAGTTACAAGGGTGTACTAAACTCAGTTGCTCCTGAAATTTGAATATGAAAATTGTTGTTGAATAAAAGAAAACTCTGAAAATGGTTGAAAAGAAAAATTGTTGAATCTCAGGAACCCTATCTGAAATTTTCTTGTTTGTTTAACCTCAATACTACTGAATGAAACTCCTAAAGGAGTCCTTGAATTTGAGTGAGTAAGATGGAAAAAGGTTAAACAAGATTTTAAATATGAGCGCTTGGTTCATTTTTATTAAAATCTGATTTCAGATATGAGTACAGAAATCTTATAGACAACCTTTGTATACATCATATTTAAACTATGTTGTTCAATAAGATTGATTCCATAAGCCCTTATAATGGAAGACTCTGAAAAATTATTTTATATTTGATTTATAAAATTGATATCTCATTGAAAATCCTCTTTAATCATTTGCACCCTCAGTCGGAACTCTAGTGTTCAGTTTCTATTTCTGCTAAAATTCTTGAATCAGAATGCTCATGTCATCTGTTTCAACTTCTCTACACATTCAATTCAATATCAAATTTTGTTCACTGATTTAATCTCACATGATCTGTAATTGTGCATGATTGTCCCTGTGTTTTTGCTGATATACTTCCATTCCAATCCCTCTGCTTTTTCAAATGGGAAGATTGCCTCATTAGCATCAATTGGTATCAAAGGGGGAAAATAATCTGCATGATTAGCTTGATGTTCCTTCCTTTTGATGACGTCAAAGCAAGAGAATAGTTTGATTTGAGTCTGAGTCTGCATCATGATGATTGCCATGATGATTGCATGATGTTTTGTGACTCTTATGACTCATAGGGTTGCCATCATCAAAAAGGGGGAGATTGTTGTGTCCTTGTGAGTTTGATGATGTCAAACACTCTGAGTCATCATGAGTCTGAGTGTAAATGTCATCATGAGTCTGAGTCTGAGTGTGAATGTCATCATGAGTCTGAGTGTGAATGTGGTTTTGATGAAGACCTATCTATTGATGTTGCATTGTTCTTTTAAAATGGAATGATGTTGATTGCATCCATGTGTTGATGATTGCACTATCTTTGATGCTATGAAACTTAATGAAATTGATTTCCTTATGTGTAAAAGTCAATGGTTGAATGTTGTTAGTAGAATGTTGAAAAGAACAGGCTTTAGTTCTGCATATAGAACTGGTTTCAAAAAGTGTCGACTCTGGAAGTTGACTCTCGCTGGAAGAAGAGTAATCAGGTCGATGCAGCGGCCACGGTTAAAGCAGTCAGGTCGATGCAACAGAGCTCTTATGCTTATCAGGTCAATGCAGAAGAAATAGCTCTTGCAAGTAAGGTCGATGCGACAAGTTCATCATGAAGAGACCGGTCGATGCATCAAAGAGTCTCATGCTAGACAGGTCGATGCATAATTGATCTTGCTGTAAGACAAGTCGATGCACAACGTCCACATTCAAGATCATATGCCTCGACGCATCAAGATATTCAAGTGTTATATCTTTAAGAATTGAAGGTCGGTGCAGCAGTGTTGGCTAATATCACTCAGGTCGAAGCACATCAATACTTCAAAGTCCACCATGGAAATCAGGTCGATGCACATCCGCAATTCTTGATCAAGCAGGTCGGTGCACTAAAAAGGCACGTCGAGGGAGTAGAACAATTCATAAGCCAAAAAGGTCTGAGCACTCGTTAGACAGGTCGATGCATATTACATCTACACATGCATCAGGTCGATGCGGTAGAAGTGTTGATGGTCTCCAATGAAATTCAGTCTATAGCCGTATGTGAGTACACTCTAATCAAGTCAGTCGAAGCTAGATGTTATCTTTCAAGCTGGATTAGCCTGTGTTCAGTGGCCCATGCACAAAAGAGCCCAATTCAATGAATAAGAGGAATTGTTTGATGAAATGCTTCTAAGAGCAAAGCCTTAATGCGTCAATGCCACAGCTCACTGCATCAACCTCAACGTCAGAAGATCATGTCCTTTAGGCTATCATTAAGAGAAACTCAAGGGCTCCAGTAGCCAAGTCCTGTGGTCAGATCAGCAGCAGCAGCATGCTCATACAGTCAACAGTTGTTCAGCAGGTCAGCCTAGTTCTCCAAGTCAGCAGATTCCAAGCCAGCTAAAGTTCTCTGAAGTCAATAGAACTCAACTAAATTTCCTATTAAAGTGGCAGTAATGGTTTAAGATAAAAAGGGTCAACAGATTTTAAGCAGCCATAAAACCAACAAGGCACGTGACTAGGAATATGATAACCTGTGGTTTCGAACCCCAATCTTTGGCACATGTCCCAGAAAAGATTGCACGTGATCCTAGGAAGGCTATCACATCTCAAAGGAGTCCAGAAAGAGAATACTCTCTCCTGCCACGTGGTCTAATGGAAAAGGATGGAATCACATTATTTTATCCAAAGGCAATTCCGGCGCCCCTGTTCTATATAAGGGGAATTTTCCTCCGAGAAGCAAAATAGCGGCAATAGAAGAGAAGAAGAGAAGTGGTCGTTGAGGAGAAGAAAAAGAGAGACCATCAGTGTGTGCGATGGTGAAGAAAAGAGAGAGCAGTTTAGAGAGAAAGATAGAAAGGAGAAAGAAGAAGAAAGTGTGATCAGAGAGAGAGGATCATAGTATAAATAGATAAAGGAGCTAGGAGAGCCAGGGAGAGCTGAAGAGAGATCAGTGTGCAACGAAGATTCAAATTGAAGATCTGTCGGTTTTAGTGACTCGTGGATCAAATCCAGAGTCCTTTGCTCTGCGGAGCTACATCTTGTCTTATCTTCTTTTGTGTTTATTTCTCATTTTTCGTTGCTACGTTCTATCAAGCGGTGAGGCAGCGACGAGGATTGGTTCCTCGTACAGCAAGTTGCGTTGCTCAGTAGAGAGGATCTGTTCCTCGATCAAGCAAGCTGTGAGGCTCGGCGGTTTGTAGGGATTCGTCCCCAAAGCTGTGGATCAGCGGATTTAAGCTGTGGAATCAGTAGTAATCCTCACTTGGGTTTGAGTGGGGGGTGGATGTAGGTTTGCTTGGTGTAAACCGAACCACCTAAAAATCTTGTCTATCGTGGTTTATGATCATGCGTACAATTCCATATCTTCTATCCCCTGTCGCAGGCTACTTGTGTGGTTTATAGTTGAAGTTCATCTCTGTGTTATCCATCCGTAAACAAATCAGCTGTGAAGTGTTTGTCCGTGTGCCTAGTAGAATCACAGGCTGTGTGTGTGATTAGGTGTTTCAGTTCACTGTTGTGAAATCTGCTCAGTACCAATCTGGTATCCAAGTGTCCAACATTTCTTCTATTTGAGGAAGTATTTTGGTATGTGTGTTCTGCACCTCTACCTCATTGTTCAGTTGTTCATCCAATTCTAGTGTAATTTAAATTTTGTGGGCGAGAGTTTTGTATTCGAGCCAATTTTTTTGAAGGGGATCTATTCACCCCCCCTCTAGATCCCAGCCGTCCACCCTAACAAGCCGTACCACAGAAACACAGCAACCAAAGGAACCTCGTACCTCTAAACTACTCCAAATCGCAACATTAAGGTGAACCTCGATCTCACAAAGTCGGGCGTTACCGATCCATTGTCAAATCACGAAACCGTATCGTGAAAGCCTACCGAAACTGGCAAAAGCCTTACAAAAGACCTACACGGTCAAAGGCACAAGACATACACGAACTCACCATTGTGTACGCTACACTGACCTTGGGTGAAGCCAAACATAGACTACCCGGTATGTCACGAAAACACAAGTCATGTGTCAAGTGACAGAAGCACCTCCTCACTAGAAGAACAGCCAGATGCGTCCACCGACGTCTTACACTGCGCCACAAGTATCTCCCACTCGCCTAGAACGGCGGTAACCGAGACACTCAACAAGAACCAAGTACCAAGTAACGAGTGACTAGTCAGGGTCACGTCCATTGGAGCTCGTCCAAATGCCCCTGACCACGTGCGCACACACAAGCTCAATGTCTTGAGCCAGGCCACTAGTTGGTTTTCCCCTCCCATAGGACTTTCATGGCAAGACAAAGGGGCCCACGACAACCAGCCTACAATCCGTCTCAAGAGGGACTGCCCCGCCACCACTCCCAGGTGGGCCGACACACAGGAAAGTGTCGTCAGGCTACGACTAGTGGAGGCTCACTAGACACAGAGACTCAAAATAGTGAACACCGAAGTACAGACAGGGTAAGTATGCACATGTCGCACGTACTACGGAGCATAAGGTAGTACATCAAACTATCGTCGGACTTAGGACAATCAACTAGACTTGCTAACACAACGATCCTTGAGTCACAAGACTCGAGTCAAGATCATCGCGCATCACAGCAACACACTGCTAATCCGCCTAGTCCCTAAGCGAAAATCATGATAAAACACATTATGGAAGACGGCATAGAACAGCCAGATCCATAATAGCAATAATGATAATAATGAGTCCTCGGTATCCAGGACGCACAACAGATTCACTATTCCGCATAACACGAAACACGGAACATGAAGGATAACCACAACCCTCAAACCATATGGATACACAAATCAAGGTACGACGATACATCCAAGCATCCAAAACCATGTCTCGATCATCACAGGATAGACGAGACACTCACGAGATCACGTGTCAACTACTAGGTCACAACCAGGTTGACCAGAAACCATAATGGCCCTCGAAATAATACAAAACACTGCTTGGTACAGTGGCACTCCCGAATACCCTATAACATGGTCACAGCCCTCATAGGATGTCCAAGACATCCACGGAACAATGGGCTAACCAAGCAGTCGAAGCCACATTAACTGGAAACCAAACCGACACTGAAACAGCACTCTTACAAGGTGGCAGTCTCACCCCTAGCCGCTAAACCAAAATGGCGGTCATCCAAAGGGCCGCTACCATCAACACAGAGCAACAGGAGGTTATGCGGTCTGCCTGAGACTGCTACTAGCACCAGACGGTCTCCTCAGGGCCGGAAGGCTGGGTTTAGCGGTTGTGACCTGGCCGCTATGCCCAGTCCACCCAAATTGGTCAAACCGATAAAACACAAGGTAGCGGTCACCCAGAGGGCCGCTACCCCCAAATGGTGGTCAGTTGCATGGCCGTTACCAGCGAACCGACTTAAAACAGTTAAAATAATTTAACGGTCCCCCTAGGACTGTTTCTCGGGAATGGCTGTCACCCCATGGCCGCCAAAGCTACCTAGCGGTCAGAGCTAGACCGCTAGCCCGAACAAACTTAAAACCATTGACCAATTCAAACCATCAAATAGCGGTCGCCCAAGGGCCGCTAAACCATGGTTGCGGTCGGTCGCAAGGCCGCTAAACCAATCCAAAAATAGAACTACGCCTAGCGGTCTCCCGAGGGCCGCCAAGTACATATAGCGGTCTCTGGTAAGGCCGCCAAACCGTTTTGACGGGAAAACCGTAGGACTACCCAAAACCCTGTCTTTCCACGCCCTAATCTCATCTAAACGACGGGGAAACATTCCTAATCACAATACCATCCTTCCACAAGTCGGAAGAGATCAAACCAACTTCAAAACTGCTACAAACGGGTGATTCCCACGAATCGGCCCAAGCCGAGTCACATGGACAAACGGGCTCATACCGGCCCCAATTCACAACCGAACGACTTCAACTGGCGGGAAACGATTCCCAACATGCCAGGGGTTCAAACAATCCATTTAAACTACAAACCGTCACCTGGAACGATGAACACGGCTCACAGCCCCTGTAGCGACCCGGATTCTGGATACCCGGTGTACCCGATAGGACTACCGAATACACGTGATACCGCTTGGAACCCGCGAGGCCTCCCAAGAGCGGGAAAGCTCCGAAGGGAAAAAGGCATGTGTAGAGTACATTGAAGCCACATAGATATAACAGAAGCAATTAAATTTCATTAGATCGGTTTGCTAAAGTACCAGAAATAAAATTACTTTTTATTTAACAGTTTCAATTTAACAATTATCCACCAGAGTCAAGTCCAAAGCTAAAGACAACAAGTCAAGTACAGTACAGTCGACAGAAAGGAAATACGTACCGAGAAGTTGGGGGAGACCTGACGCAGGTACCAACTGGCCACAACGACACACAACGAGCAAGCGCTCCAGGAACAACGTGGAAGCAGAATGAACGACATCACCCCACCTGAAAAGCAGGGGTGAGCCTCGTGTCACTGGCTCAGTAGGGGTCACGCAGATCCCCACTAAAAAACTCGCAGTAACACGAAACACAAAACAACAGGTGGAACAGTAGGTGTAGCAAAGCGGGAAAACTACACTACAAAGCTGTGAAGCTACTCTAGAAGCCGTAGAGACATACGGGGAGTAGGAGTAGGGAAGAAGCAAGGAAGGGGAAGAACCCGCGCCAGACAAGCGGCGGCCGAACTAACCTCGGCACCCCAAACTACTCCAAGCAGGGACAGAAGGGCGACTCTGATCTAACAATGTCAGAAGTTATCGATTTGCCGACCCAACACCAGGTCTTAGACAAAGACCTGCAAGAATAGACAAAAGGTCTAGAAAAGACCCACACAGACGACCGACAGACTCGACAACACGTACGATCAGAACATCGTGCACACTACCCCATGCACGACCAGAGCTTCATGCATGTGACAGAACACTGACCTTAGGTATAGCCACTGAAAGGCCAACACAGAAAGGTCACGACGCACAAGAAACGCGAAGAGCAGTGGAGAGCCACGCGTCACAAACGGACGCACCTCCCCACCAGAGCAACGGCCAGCTGCGTCCACAGACGTCTTATGCTACGCCACAGGTGTCTCGCCTACAATACCTCCGAAGCCACGGTAGAGTCGCAGACACCCGCACAGAACCAAATAGCATCAAGTAACCAGTCAGGGTCACGCCCGTCGACGCATGTCCTCAGCCCCTGACCACGTGTGCACACACTGGCTCTAGCCTAAGCCAGGTACTCCAGCTAGTTTTCTCCCTCGGTAGGACGCTACCGTTGGCAGGGAGCCCACGGAACTAGCTTACAAATCGTGCCTCGGAAACACCCCTCCGCCATCACCAGGCGGGTCGGCACTCAAAGGCCTAGGGCAAAAACAATCGAAGACGTACAAAACACAAAACTCCGAAACACAAGTGCTAGAGTACTGACAGGCAAACACGTTGTCACACATACTACAAAGCACCACCGGCAGTACGGCAACTGCCAACAGACTCAGGACTAGGCAACTAGACCTACCACATAATGATCCTAAGTCAAACGACTCAAGGGCAAGATCGTCACAGACAGCGGGACAAGCCGCCAATCGGTCTAATCCTAAGCCACCAGAAACGACGCTCCGCAGAAAACAACTCACGGAGACCTGAGGGGACACCGGAGACCCTCAGAACACCTGGACACACGGACCGAGGTAAGGCAATACCTCGAGCCATCCAGAACCAGTGTCTTGGACTGGATAGAACCGCCAAGATACCCACTCAAGGTCACCTATCAACCACTGGGTCACCCCGGGTCGACCGGAACCAGACAAAGACGCACACAAGAGTAGGATAGAGAATCCTACCCCAAGCAAGAAGACTCCTGGCCACCATACAACGTAGTCTTAGTCCTCATAGGACGTCAGGAGACATCCACGGGACAACGGGTAGACCACAGGGACAAGCCAAGACAAGCAGAAACCAAAACGATGGAAATCGGAGCAGAAGGACTGTAACGCACCACCCCTAGACCGTTACGCGAACGTGACGGTCTGGCGCTGGCCGTTACATTCCAACCATGACGGTCTAAAGCAGACGCATCACAACCATGTGACCATCATAGGGGGAGCCATCACACACACAGCCCTAACCAATATCTAAAACGCACAAGGCACGTAACGGCCTACACCAGGCGCGTTACACCGCTCTGACGCGCCCGACCCGGGCCGTCAGGGCCAACAAATCTCAACTCAAAACGACACCTGAACCATGTAACACGCTAGACCAGGCGCGTTACACAGCCTAACGCCGCAAGGCAGACGCGTCAGGGCCAACAGGCTCAAGTCAAGAAAACCACTGGCCGACAGGCACGTAACGGTCCATCACGGAGGCATTACAGACACCTAACGCATGGGGGTGCGACCGTTAAATCCAACGACACAGCCACCCACACTCAGCCAAACAGCATGTAACGGCCTGGGGCATGCGCGTTACAACGCTATGACGCACGGGGACACCACCGTTACACTTACCGACTCAACGGGTCAAAGCTGGTCAAATGGAACGTAACGGCCTAGCTCGAGCGCGTTACACACACCTGACGCACTAAGGCAGGTGCGTCAGGGGAACCGACTTAACCAAACTACTAAATGACAAAACAGGCGTAACGTGTCGCACCGGATGCGTCAGGAGGCTGTGACGCGCCACCCCTGGGCCGTCACACTCCCAAAACCACTAAAAGCATAAAAACGCCCAGACGCTGTGACAGTCTGTCGTGGGGCCGTCAGGGACTGTGACGGTCCCTAGAACGACCGCCACACCAGTCACGTTGGGAAAACATAGGGTTGGCCAAATCGGCCCGTTCCACGCCCCATTCACGTCGAAGCACAGGGGAAACAACACTAGACGATGGAAAACCACTCTAGGAGGCTAAAAAGCCCACATGCAAGCACAAAAATGCAAAATCGGGGTGATTTCAACAAATCGACCCTAAAAGAGTCATCGAGGTTCCCGGACTCCTACCGGCCTCGAATGACCACCGATCAACATGAAACAAGCATGGGTGGGATCCAGACATCCCAACGGTCAGTTAGACACTAACCGAGCTACAAATGGTTGTTGTTTTCCGGCGAACCCTGAAAACCCCAAAAACCACGATTTTCACAAACCCGGCCCGATCTTCCCCGATCGAGCACCAAATCATGCACGGAAACAGAGGAAACGTGCAGAACAAGGTGGCGGTCCATCTCCCTACTTCCACCGAAGAAATCGTGCCACGAAGGGACTAAACCGCGCCGAAAACCACGCCGCGAGCTCAAACATCGGCTTTGAATCCACCGTTCGGGATCACGCTAGAACCACTCCATCCTCACCCTATCGCGCACCCAGTCAGCTCCACAGCATCCCCAACACTCGCTCCTAGGTCCTCCATTTGCAGCCGGAGCCGAGGAAGCTCGAGAGGAGAGAAAACGGGAGAGAGAGACGACGGCGGAGAAATGAGAAGGGAGGAGAGAGGAAAGAAAAGAAATAGGAAAAGAAATTAGGAATTTTCCTAATTTCCAAAAAATCCGATTTCTGGCCCTATCTCCGAAAAATACGTAAAAATAGTCGAAACGACCGGCTCGAATAGTACATCGTCGCTGCAGCATCCACGAGTCGAGGAACTGACAAGTAAAGTCACCGTAGGGTTCCGTAACTAGTACGAGAGAAAAACTCACACGGATCGTAAAGCTCAACTCGGAAGCCACAAAAGCGAACCGAAACTCATCGAAACAGATCCGAAAGATCCAATAAGGATCTACCAAGGATCCAGGGCATTACATCCTCCTCTCCTTTAAGAAATTTCATCCTCGAAATTAAGGACTAACAAAGGAGAAGCAGGGAAGAACAACCCAACAACATAAACATGGAAACGACACAAATCTCGAGAGAACATAGCTCAAAGGAACATTGTCAGACCACAATCACGAGCACATGCTCTGGATCGAGCACGGCACAACTGGACACAAGTCCGACACCTCCGAAACAAGGCAACGTCGCTCACGTCTCGCAGGGAAAGAGACACGACTGCCACAACCACATCACGGCAAGCAGCAGCTAACACAAGGAGTCACAGTCCTCACAGCTGACCGCTCGACCACATCATCGGCTCCAGTGCCAAAGGCAACAAGAAACACCCGGCACACAGGACGCCAACGACAACACTGGACCACAGGCACAACCAAGTCAGTCCTCACTCAGATATTACATCTGATCAAGTCCCAAGCTAACTCTAGGGAAGAAGAGTACAGCAGGCTAACCGACAAGACTTGGTCCACACAGAGACAAAATCATAGAGAAACAACACTCACAGAAACAACACAGCGGCAGCACCTGTAGGATTCCAGCTCCGCACAATATATAGGGCCATAAAACACTACTGCAAGCAGGGCCACAACAAGGCACAAGAATAGCTGAGCACGCGACCATAAGGGATGGGTCACGCATCAGACTACTCACCAAGGAAAGACCCACGACAACGAGAAACGACAACAACCTCGGGGAACGCAACTCAAGGACTACTAACACGCCTCGAGAGCACAACATCCAAGAGAAGAAAATGCAGAGTAGAGGGTACTCAATCAGCAGGAATGCCGACAAATTCCCCAATACTCGCAAATGCCAATGCCAACAGCAGAAAATCACCAGCAACAGCACGGCAACAACAATGTCAAGGCACAAGAAGCCAAGACGAAGTCACATCGAGAAAGAATAAATCTCTCGACCAGTGGGTGATCAGCCCACATGCTTCATTTGCACTCTCAACAACACAGACAGGCGTCAGAACAACCTCGGTAGTCACATCTCAGCACACACCAGACGCCTTCGCAATCATGGAAGATCGCAAATAACACGCCACGAGTACCAATCTCGCGAGCAACCGATCACCAGGAGCCTAAGTGCAACAGGAGAAGAGTACCAGCTTCAGCACAAAGCACAAGGAAAAGTGTTAATCTCAGCTTACCTTCACGTCCTGAAAATGATAAATGAGCCTTCACAATACATCGGCTGCTGGACACGGCATGACAAATACGGTACACAACAACTCTTAACACCCTTATGGAGTCCAAAGCCAAACAACCATATAGCAAAGAGCAGATCCGGCTCAAAATAAAGCTGTCCACACTTAAGTAGACACAGGAAAAAGGCATCACTAAGACAGCAATTCCAAGGTGAACCTCGAGAAAGATTCCACCAGAAGGGACGAGAAGTAATTAGCTCAACCACGAAAGCTCACGAGGAAGGGAAAACCCTAGTTTGCCTGAGCAACTTCTCAACCACGTAATCAAATCGAGCACTTCAACAGGAGCAAGACACATCAGGAGCTGAACAAACTCAAGCTGGGATGACCAAAACAACGTGAGAACATGTACGGTCATCAGACCAAGGCTAAAGCTCAACAGCAACCTGAACAACATACGGAGAAAAACCTCGAACAACGTACTACAGATTCAAGCCTTCCGGCGATCACTGCCAAGTACAACATGATTGAAACAAACATAACGATGAAAAGAAACACCTTGTCACATCCTGACGAGTGCAGGACCATCTCGTACAGTGCTAGAGCAGCACGCACAAGACAACATACGAAGAAAACAATGCGATAAATCATCGCAACACCCAAGCCAGCTGAAGACTGTACTGGACTCTCACGACTCTGGATACTATATATCTCAGATTCCCATGTACTTCACACAACAACGCTCTGATAGCTCAGAAAAGAACTCCGAACATCTCAGAACACTGCCCTGATACCATTCTGTAGCGACCCAGATTTCGGATACCCGATGTACCCAGTAGGACTACCGAATACACGTGATACTGCTTGGAACCCGCGAGGCCTCCCAAGAGCGGGAAAGCTCCGAAGGGAAAAAGGCATGTGTAGAGTACATTGAAGCCACTGAGATATAACAGAAGCAATTAAATTTCATTAGATCGGTTTGCTAAAGTACCAGAAATAAAATTACTTTTTAATTAACTGTTTCAATTTAACAATTATCCACCAGAGTCAAGTCCAAAGCTAAAGACAACAAGTCAAGTACAGTACAGTCGACAGAAAGGAAATACGTACCAAGAAGTCGGGGGAGACCCGACGCAGGTACCAGCTGGCCACAACGACATGCAACGAGCAAGCGCTCCAGGAACCACGCGGAAGCAGAATGAACGACGGCACCCCACCTGAAAAGCGGGGGTGAGCCTCGTGTCACTAGCTCAGTAGGGGTCACGCGGATCCCCACTGAAAAACTCACAGTAACACGGAACACAAAACAACAGGTGGAACAGCAGGTGTAGCAAAGCGGGAAAACTACACTACAAA
Organism: Amorphophallus konjac; assembly: GCA_022559845.1. Lineage (NCBI taxonomy): Eukaryota > Viridiplantae > Streptophyta > Magnoliopsida > Alismatales > Araceae > Amorphophallus > Amorphophallus konjac. Next base: position 493,127,872 of record CM040121.1, read on the forward strand.
GCTGTAAAGCTACTCTAGAAGCCGTAGAGACAGACGGGGAGTAGGAGTAGGGAACAAGCAAGGAAGGGGAAGAACCCGCGCCAGACAAGCGGCGGCCGAACTAACCTCGGCACCCCAAACTACTCCAAGCAGCGACAGAAGGGCGACTCTGATCTAACAAAGTCAGAAGTTACCGATCTGCTGACCCAACACCAGGTCTAAGACAAAGACCTCCAAGAACAGACAAAAGGTCTAGAAAAGACCCACACAGACGACCGACATACTCGACAACACGCACGATCAGAACATCGTGCACACTGCCCCACGCACGACCAGAGCATCATGCATGTGACAGAACACTGACCTTAGGTATAGCCACTGAAAGGCCAACACATAAAGGTCACGACACGCAAGAAACACGAAGAGCAGTGGAGAGCCACGCGTCACAGACGGACGCACCTCCCCACCAGAGCAACGGCCAGCTGCGTCCACAGACATCTGATGCTGCGCCACAGTTGTCTCAGCTACAATACCGCCGAAGCCACGGTAGAGTCGCAGACACCTGCACAGAACCAAACAGCATCAAGTAACTAGTCAGGGTCACACCCGTCGACGCATGTCCTCAGCCCCTGACCACGTGTGCACACACTGGCTCTAGCCTAAGCCAGGTACTCTAGCTAGTTTTCTCCCTCGGTAGGACGCTACCGTTGGCTGGGAGCCCAAGGAACTAGCTTACAAACCGTGCCTCAGGAACACCCCTCCGCCATCACCAGGCGGGTTGGCACTCAAAGGTCTAGGGCAAAAACAATAGGAGGCGTACAAAACATAAAACTCCGAAACACAAGTGCTAGAGTACTGACAGGCTGACACGCTATCACACGTACAACGAAGCACCACCGGCAGTACGGCAACTGCCAACAGACTCAGGACTAGGCAACTAGACCTACCACGTAACGATTCTGAGTCAAACGACTCAAGGGCAAGATCGTCACAGACAGCGGGACAAGCCGCCAATCGGTCTAATCTTAAGCCACGAGAAACAACGCTCCGCAGAAAATAACTCACGGAGACCTGAGGGGACACCGGAGACCCTCAGCACACCTGGACACACGGACCGAGGTAAGGTAACACCTCGAGGCATCCAGAACCAGTGTCTCAGACTGGACAGAATCGCCAAGACACCCCCACAAGGTCACCTATCAACCACTAGGTCACCCCGGGTTGACCGGAACTAGACAAAGACCCACACAAGAGTAGGATAGAGAATCCTACCCCAAGCAAGAAGACTCTTGGCCACCATACAACGTAGTCTTAGTCCTCATAGGACGTCAGGAGACATCCAAGGGACAACGGGCAGACCACAGGGGCAAGCCAAGACAAGCAGAAACCAAAACGACGGAAATCGGAGCAGAAGGACAGTAACGCACCACCCCTAGACCTTTACGCGAACGTGACGGTCTGGCACTGGCCGTTACATTCCAACCATGACGGTCTAAAGCAGACGCGTCACAACCACGTGACGGTCACAGGGGGAGCCGTCACACACACCGCCCTAACCAATATCTAAAATGCACAAGGCACGTAACGGCCTACACCAGGCGCGTTACACCGCACTGACGTGCCCGACCGGGCCGTTAGGGCCAACAAACCTCAACTCAAAACGACACCTGAACCACGTAACACGCTAGACCAGGCGCGTTACACAACCTAACGCCGCAAGGTAGATGCGTCAGGGCCAACAGGCTCAAGTCTAGAAAACCACTGGCCGACAGGCACGTAACGGTCCATCACCGACGCGTTACAGACACCTAACGCTTGGGGGCGCAGCCGTTAAATCCAACGACACAGCCACCCACACTCAGCCAAATAGCATGTAACGGCCTGGGGCAGGCGCGTTACAACGCTGTGATACACGGGGACACCACCGTTACACTAACCGACTCAACGGGTCAAAGCTGGTCAAACGGAACGTAACGGCCTAGCTCGAGCGCGTTACACACACCTGACGCACTAAGGCAGGCGTGTCAGGGCAACCGACTTAACCAAACTACTAAACGACAAAACAGGCATAACGCGTCACACCGGACGCGTCAGGAGGCTGTGACGCGCCACCCCTGGGCCGTCACACTCCCAAAACCACTAAAAGCATAAAATCGCCCAGACGCTGTGACGGTCTGTCATGGGGCCGTCAGGGACTGTGACGGTCCCTGGAACGACCGCCACACCAGTCACGGCGAGAAAACAGAGGGTTGGTGATGCGGGACGAGACACGGACACGACAAGCTCGTGATCGTCCCTTAACGAGGGAAGCGTCGGACGTGCACGGTTGAGAAACCGGCAGTGAGCTAGGGTGGTCGGCTCTCACTTGTGTCCGGATCGGGTAACGGGACGGTCTCGCACTCTCTCGCAGTAGTGGTGAATGATAATATAGCGAGCTAACAGACCTAAAGCATGCTCTCTAGCAGCGGCATAAACAAGTATATATGAAAATAAGCAAATGTCGAGTGTAGGGAGCGAGAACGATACCTCCACGCGCTCGGCGTGGGGAAGACGGACCCGGCCGAAAACTCGTACTCCCGGGAAACTTAACACACAATGATTACAGAAATGGGAACATGCCCACTCCACGCAGGGAGGTAAAGGGCTACACAAACGGGCCCGGGAGGACCGAATTCGGGTTGACGGGCGGCTTCTTGTGTCTCTTTGGCAGCACCCGAACTACTGACGGTGGGGCCCACGTGCTGTCCGGAGGGGCCGTGTGGGACCTGGGGGTACCGCTGTAGTGGAGACACTTGGGGAAGCGCTCCCCGGGCTGGCGGCACTCTGGTTCACCGGCCGGACGCCGGGCGGCTCCGTTCGGCACCGGTCGGAAAAACCGATCGGAAATCTGCCGATTCTGTATTTCAGCGCGCGCTCCGGCGAGAACGGACGCTGCGATCAGCACCGGTGTCGGAATGCGACGAGATCAGAGCCGTTGGAAAGTTGCTTCGAAGTACTACAATCTAGTGGCCTTCAGAAAAATTCACCAGATTTGTACTTTGTGTTGGCGAATTTTATATGCTGTTGTTGTACGGTAACCGAAGACTCAGATCTACAGAGAACTTCCCTGTTGATTGCCTTTGACCGTGAAGTAGATGTCCGAATTTGAAGATGTGTTCTTCAGCAAGGTTGTAGGACATTGAACAAGGAAACCAGGAATATTTTTGGATTTGGATTTGGAGGTGGTGGTGATTAGTTCTGAGTTTTGAAGTGGAGGGTGGTCGGATCTGGGATCTGACTAAAAACACTGTATCAGAGGAAGAACACGAATTTCTAAAAATAGCTAGAAGGCTGATAAAAAATTAAAAAAATTTGTGGAGGTATAGGGTGATGGAAAGAACTCCCAGTAAAATTGGGAGGGTTTGGATAAATCAAAAAGATGGTCGGAGAGGGAGAACTAAGAGGTTCTATCACTGTAGATAGAAACCTGGCAGATCTGGGATGACAGGTTGGACGAAAATGTAAAAATACTAAACGGTGGAGTTTGGGCGTGAAAAGTTAGGTGGCACTTGGGATGTAAGGGTAGAACACACCATAAAAAATTCAGAACAATCCATGCTCGTGGCTGAGAAAGACAATTCGTGGAAGCTGCTGTGGTCGGACGAAGATAGAACTGCAGAGGCGGCTCGATGGCGGCGTGATGGCGGCACGAACGGCGGCGGCGGCGGCACCGATGATCACCGGAGATAGGGGGGAGGGGATTGAAGATAGAACCACTCTAGAATTTGGGGTTGGAGAAGGAAGAACACCAGGGGAGAGAGGGAGAGAGGGCACACCCTTCTTGCTTCAAGCAATTTTCACATAATTTCTTCATTAATCTCTAATGACACTATACATAGGCTTATATAGAAAATGGCAAGGGGTGGGGGGCTAGGAATTTCGTGGGAAATAAGTCATTTTCTTCCCCCATGTGGTCAAAACTCAAAAAAAATAAATTACATATGAATGGAGCACTCCTTTGACTAGGTAGGTAAGGTAGGTGGCCAACCTTTGAAATTTTAACCCCTTTGTCTCCCATGTGGTCAATTAGCATTCAAACCTTCTAGATGGCCACCTAGGATGGTTGACCAGCCCCACATGGATGAGGTGGACCAATGGGGAAGGGGAGGGGGCCCCCTAACTGGACCTACTACACATTTGCACAAAAACCCACACAATCCTAGGGAATGACACATTGGCTTACAAAGCCTTACAATTGTACATATACTTTCCCAAGGATATAAAAGTAAATAAAAGGACTCAAATGTAAAAATAAAAGTTAATGCTCGGCGTCGATTCCCATCAACTCTCCCCGGGTGGGAGGAACTCGACCCCGTCGAGTAGGGGTATGGATGCTCGAGTACTCTGGCGGATCCGTCACCGTGCCAAGTAGCGCGGGTATGCTCCACTCCAAGTGACCGTTACCTGCTCATTCCATATATACTCGATATGCGCAAGCTGCCATGGGCTAGAGGTGGACACTCCGGGTGGGGCACTCTCAAAGGGAAGGAAGCAGCTCGAAGACTCACTAGGAATCACCGCTGAGTCCCTGTAGGTGACTGATCCGGGTATAGATGTAGAACCGATCCAATACTCATCGAATGAGTCCACTCGCCTCTTACTCATAAGAGAACGACAACGAGCTTGCACAAGACACCTGCAGACAAACGACACACAAACCATGCAAACAAACCACACAAGGAAAACACACCGACTCATATATGACCCTAGACATACCTAATGTTAGTCCGACCCGTACATGGGCGACGACGGACCAGGACACCCGAATGGGTGCCATGCATGCATGTGGTGCAACTGGGAATGGATGGCATGGGGAACACCTATACGTCAGGTGTGGTTATGCGTGGATGGTCTTTTGAATGTGGGCGACTCGGGTGGTTTAGAAGGGTCGGGTGTAGGTGGGTCGGGGTTGGTGGATGTAGATGGACCATCCCGAGGGGAAAGGGCATAAAAGTGGGCTTCCTTGAAGAAGGGGAGTACGGGTGGTAACTCGGGAAGCCTAATAGTGAAGGGGTCAAAAGGGTCAAAGAAGGTATGACCCCTTGTGGTGGGTTCCCACAAGTCACGGTCCCACGTGTAAAAGGTTTGAAGATGTGGGTAGTCACCTTCTTGAATTGTAACGGGTGGGACGGGGATCGTAGGCAAGAAGTATGATTCCTCTCTCGGACAAAAGGGTATGAATTCGGGCTCGTCCGGTAAGGGGAGGAGTAAGAGGACCTCCGTGGTGACACAACCCACGGTGCACTCGGAGGTAATGGACCCTAAGGCCGGATGGGTGAAGCTAAGACTAACGGGTTGGTCAAAGCCTCGGGCCAGTAGGTGCGTCAACTTCCATTGTGAATCTAATCCCATGATAATATCGTCCAACGTATCAACATGGTGACTAGATCGAAATGTGGTATGAAATGAGTTGACCGGCACTAAAGGTAAGGTGGGGTCCATAGATGGAAAGGGATGTGGGACCGAGCCTTCCTTGAGCCATCTAAGAAGTGGCTCGGCTATATATAGCGTACCCGTTAGAAACACGGGAGGCTCGGGATGGGGTGACCCCAAGTTTGACGGCTCCGGAGGAAGATCGGAAGTGGATAGCAATGGAGCATCCACGGGTGGTGAAGGAGCACGTGTCCTTTCCAACCAATCCGAAATCAGTTTATCGAACTCCTCGAAGGGGGCACGGGTTGGAGGGGGTGGCAATGGAGCCCTCGTGGAGGTGTCCACCTCGTGGAGAAGGGGCCCGTGGGGTGGCTCCAAGAACATCCGATCTACCCCGATGGAAAATCGATCTAGGTTAATACTAACCCGATCTAGGCTCGTATTCAACCCCTTAAATGCTCCCATAATGGCTCGGAACATTCCGGCCACTTCATCACCACTGTGGACTCGGGGCGTGGCCATGGTGGCCAAGATGGGTTGGGTCCCCTAGGATTGGATATGCAAGGCCATTTTTTTTATTTTTGTTTTATAAGCAAACTAATGCAAGCGCCTAGACATGACTTAAAATGCGATGCAAGTTGGAATGTGACTCGACTATGCAAGTTTGGAATGCATGCACACTAAGGACCCTAGACGTAAACCAAGACTCGGTACGTGGCGGAGATAAGCGATCCGAAGATCACTCGCGTAAGTGTGCGGCCTTCCCGATAGGCATAGCCTAACGTTCGGATAACACCTTTTGAGATACCGAGTAAAGGGATGCAAATGCAACCTAGACTGACTTAGACAATGACTTAAATGACACTCTTTTTTTTTGTTTTGGACACCCTAGACTCAAACTCGATCTGATACCAAATTGATGCGGGACGAGACACGGACACGACAAGCTCGCGATCGTCCCTTAACGAGGGAAGCATCGGACGTGCACGGTTGAGAAACCGGCAGTGAGCTAGGGTGGTCGGCTCTCACTTGTGCCCGGATCGGGTAACGGGACGGTCTCGCACTCTCTCGCAGCATTGGTGAATGATAATATAGCGAGCTAACGGACCTAAAGCATGCTCTCTAGCAGCGGCATAAACAAGTATATATGAAAATAAGCAAATGCCGAGTGTAGGGAGCAAGAACGATACCTCCACGCGCTCGGCGTGGGGAAGACGGACCCGGTCGAAAACTCGTACTCTCGGGAAACTTAACACATAATGATTACAGCAATGGGAACATGCCCACTCCACGCAGGGAGGTAAAGGGCTACACAAACGGGTCCGGGAGGACCGAATTCAGGTTGACGGGCGGCTTCTCGTGTCTCTTCGGCAGCACCCGAACTAGTGACGGTGGGGCCCACGTGCTGTCCGGAGGGGCCGTGTGGGACCCGGGGGTACCGCTGTAGTGGAGACACTTGGGGAAGCGCTCCCCGGGCTGGCGGCACTCTGGTTCACCGGCCGGACGCCGGGCGGCTCCGTTCGGCACCGATCGGAAAAACCGATCGGAAATCTGCCGGTTATGTATTTCAGCGCGCGCTCCGGCGAGAACGGACGCTGCGATCAGCACCTGTGTCGGAATGCGACGAGATCAGAGCCGTTGGAAAGCTGCTTCGAAGTATTGCAATCTAGTGGCCTTCAGAAAAATTCACCAGATTTGTACTTTGTGTTGGCGAATTTTATATGCTGCTGTTGTACAGTAACCGAAGACTCAGATCTGCAGAGAACTTCCCTGTTGATTACCTTTGACCATGAAGTAGATGTCCGAATTTGAAGATGTGTCCTTCAGCAAGGTTGTAGGACATTGAACAAGGAAACCAGGAATATTTTTGGATTTGGATTTGGAGGTGGTGGTGATTAGTTCTGAGTTTTGAAGTGGAGGGTGGTCGGATCTGGGATCTGACTAAAAATACTATATCAGAGGAAGAACACGAATTTCTAAAAATAGCTAGAAGGCTGATAAAAAATTAAGAACATTTGTGGAGGTATAGGGTGATGGAAAGAACTCCCAGTAAAATTGGGAGGGTTTGGATAAATCAAAAAGATGGTCGGAGGGGGAGAACTAAGAGGTTCTGTCACTGTAGATAGAAACCTGGCAGATCTGGGATGAAAGGTTGGACGAAAATGTAAAAATACTAAACGGTGGATTTTGGGTGTGAAAAGTTAGGTGGCACTTGGGATGCAAGGGTAGAACACACCATAAAAAATTCAGAACAATCCAAGCTCGTGGCTGAGAAAGACAATTCGTGGAAGCTGCTGTGGTCGGACGAAGACAGAACTGCAGAGGCGGCTGGATGGCGGCGTGATGGCGGCACGAACGGCGGCGGCGGCGGCACCGATGATCACCGGAGATAGAAGGGAGGGGATTGAAGATAGAACCACTCTAGAATTTGGGGTTAGAGAAGGAAGAACACTAGGGGAGAGAGGGAGAGAGGGCACACCCTTCTTGCTTCAAGCAATTTTTACATAATTTCTTCATTAATCTCTAATGACACTATACATAGGCTTATATAGAAAATGGCAAGGGGTGAGGGGCTGGGAATTTCGTGGGAAATAAGTCATTTTCTTCCCCCATGTGGTCAAAACTCAAAAAAAATAAATTACATATGAATGGAGCACTCCTTTGACTAGGTAGGTAAGATAGGTGGCCAACCTTTGAAATTTTAACCCCTTTGTCTCCCATGTGGTCAATTAGCATTCAAACCTTCTAGATGGCCACCTAGGATGGTTGACCAGCCCCACATGGATGAGGTGGACCAATGGGAAGGGGAGGGGGCCCCCTAACTGGACCTACTACACATTTGCACAAAAACCCACACAATCCTAGGGAATGACACATTGGCTTACAAAGCCTTACAATTGTACATATACTTTCCCAAGGATATAAAAGTAAATAAAAGGACTCAAATGTAAAAATAAAAGTTAATGCTCGGCGTCGATTCCCATCAGTTGGCCAAATCGGCCCGTTCCACGCCCCATTCACGCTGAAGCGCAGGGGAAACAACACTAGACGATGGAAAACCACTCTAGGAGGCTAAAAAGCCCACATGCAAGCACAAAAACACAAGATCGGGGTGATTTCAACAAATCGACCCTAAAAGAGTCATCGAGGTTCCCGGACTCCTACCGGCCTCGAATGACCACCGATCAACACGAAACAAGTATGGGTGGGATCCAGACATCCCAACGGTCAGTTAGACACTAACCGAGCTACAAATGGTTGCCGTTTTTCGACGAACCCTGAAAACCCCAAAAATCACGATTTTCACAAAGTCGGCCTGATCTTCCCCGATCGAGCACCAAATCATGCACGGAAACAGAGGAAACGTGCAGAATAAGGTGGCGGTCCATCTCCCTACCTCCATCAAAGAAACCGTGCCCCGAAGGGACTAAACCGCACCGAAAACTATGCCGCGAGCTTAAACACCGGCTTTGAATCCACCGTTCGGGATCGCGCCAGAACCACTCCGTCCTCGCCCTATCGTGCACCCAGTCAGCTCCACAGCATCCCCAACACTCGCTCCTAGGTCCTCCGTCTGCAGCCGGAGCCGAGGAAGCTCGAGAGGAGAGAAAATGGGAGAGAGAGACGACGGCGACGAAATGGGAAGGGAGGAGAGAGGAAAGAAAAGAAATAAGAAAAGAAATTAGGAATTTTCTTAATTTCTAAAAAAATCGATTTCTGGCCCTATCTCCGAAAAATACGTAAAAATAGTCGAAACGATTGGCTCGAAGAGTACATCGTCGCTGCAGCATCCACGAGTCGAGGAACTGACAAGTAAACTCACCGTAGGGTTCCATAACTAGTACGAGAGAAAAACCCACACGGATCGTAAAGCTCAACTCGGAAGCCACAAAAGTGAACCGAAACTCATCGAAACAGATCCGAAAGATCCAATAAGGATCTACCAAGGATCCAGGGCATTATAGCCCACGAGCATGCATTTCACCCAAACATGGCAAAACCCGCTCAAACTCACAACATTCGACTCCAAATCGTGAGAGGATGCAGGAAAAGAGTAAGGTATCCATCCCCCTACCTCCACCGAAGATCTCACGCGCCGAGACAGCCACACCACGCCGAAAACCATCACACGAACAACCCACCCTGGCTTTGAATCCACGAACGGGATCGCGCCAATGCCACGCTCCGATACTCGCGCCATCACGCCTTAGGTCAGCTCCACGCCGTCACCGTCTCACCCAGCTCCATGCCGGTCACGCGCCCGGGGGAGAGGAGAGAGAACGGAGGGAGAGAAATGAGAGAAACGTGAGGAGGAGAGAGCAGAGAGAAAGGGTTAAGAAAAAAATAGGAAAATTAGTAATTTTCCTAAAATCTAATTTTCTACACGAAATTTTATAAATTCAAAGAAATACGAAAAAATAGTCTCCGCGATCCTCGGAACGAGCACAACGCACGTATAGCGTCCCGGAGTCGTAAAACTCAACGGATCACTCTCAACGGGTTCCGCAAGTTATACAAGGGAAAAATTCGAGTGGATCGTAAAACACGTTTCAGGACCCACGAAAGCATTCCGAAAGCTCTTCGATTTTGATCCGAAGAATCCAAGATATTACAAATCCTTTATCCTAACTACCACCAAGTACTTTATCAAGTGGGCTAAAGCTAAAGCATTTGCAGAGATCAAAGCTATCCCAGTTTGCTACATCATCATGAGGAACATCATCTCACGTTTTGGAGTGCCGAGCAGCATCGTCATTGACAATGGGCCTCAGTTCGTCACATAGGAGCTCCAGGACCTTTATAAGAAGTTCAATATTACATTGCATCATTCATCACTATATTATCCCCAATGCAATGGTCAGATTGAAGTCACTAATAAAATCCTTCTTAAAATCTTGAAGAAAACTTGTGAATCACACAAATTTGATGATTGGCCAAAAAAATTGGTGGAGGCTCTATGGGCCTATCACGCTTCTATCCGTACACCCATGAGGTAAACCCCCTATTCTCTCACTTACGGTATGTAGGAGGTAGTTCCATATGAAATCCTAGTATCTTCCCTAAGGATGCAGCTAGACAAAGAACTCAATCTTAATGAACGTCGAGAGGCGTTACTAGTCCAACTAGAACTCTTGGATGAAAAACGCTTAAACGCGGCGGATCAGGTGTCAGTATATCAAAAGCAAATCTTATGGTATTTTCAAAAGAAGGTAATGAAGCAAAAATTCCAAGTGGGTGATATGGTAGTGAAACCCATATTTGTCAAACCCGGAGGTCACATGTCTAAGTTGCAAGAAAATTGGGAAGGTCATTACGTCATTAAGGAGGTATACTCTATGAATGCATATCGTTCAATCAACACTGAGAGAGATACATTGTCTCATCCTTGAAATGGGTTATATCTGAAGGACTTTTACCATAAAAAGTCAAGTCAGTGACAACCTCAAGTTGGGAATCTAAAGTTCTTCCCAGCCACTAAGGGTAATGTCACGCCCTGAGATATGCAGCGGAATTAAGTCGGGAACGTGAACAGCTGGCAATACGTCTCAAGCTAGAAAGATAATCAGAGCGCTACAACATCCACACATAGAAGAATGAATGTACAAGGTAATATACTCAAATTTTAACTTTATTAAATAATAAATCAAGTTTACAAACTGACTCTTGACTCCTTCTAACATAATATTCCACTAGACTCAATAAAGGAAAAATTACATGGACATGACTTTGGACTAACATAAATGGACTCATGACTCTCTAAGCCTTCTCTCGAACTTTAATCACTCTCGGACTTGCCACTTGAGTAGTTCGAATCAAAATCGCTAGAATTTTCTAAAAAGATTGGAAAAGTAGGGAATGAGTGCATTTGCCTAGTAGGTATCTTCGTATCAACATGATGACAATGTTAAAGTAATTAACATTTTATCTCTAGAAGGTAAGATAAAGGAAATGTGATAAAACATGTGAAATAAAACCACAGTAATCATGAGTATCAAGATAAGTATCAAGGTATGAGATTTCAAGTAAATAAGAGAGCATGATGAAGCAAGACTATAATGTGGCCTTTCAATAATGAGAATGTACTATCATGTAATGAGAATGTACTTTTCATAACCTTGAAGGCTATGCACTAGAAAGTCATGTAACAAGAATATACTAGCAAGCATGTAAATTTCATAAGATTGCCGCGTAGATTTCACCCGTTTATAAAAAAAGTACTCCCAGTGCAATGTGACGCCAGTGTTCATCATACCCCATGATTTATAGTATGTTTCCGACCATCTACAGAGGGGGCTAGCATGGATCCCTTGGACACTGTCTGTGCCCGCTCTTGCATCTTCAAGTTATAAATCAAACTACTTTCACGAGAAATAATAAAGTAGGCCAATAATGTACAAATCGAACAATAGTTTCATGGTAACTAAACCAAGGTAAGAATGTACCAAAAATGATATCAGGAGAGCCAGGATGAATTAATTTGGACATTATGCCATGGAGGAAATCCAGCAGCATAATGGTACATTTCCATAATTTCATAGTTCATTAATGACTTATTGAATAAGGTGTTGGGTTCCAGAAGATCATAGGATCACCTGAGAACATAGTAAATCAACCCTTGGGTCAAACCACGGGTTGGACATCATTTAGGCATAACGCGGTCGATCCAGGACCGCTATCATGAGGTAGTAGTTGAGTCAAGACCGCTATTAAGAGGAGTCGACGCAGGGAAAAGAAGAGGTCGACGCAACGAACAAACTGGAAGATCCCGGTCAAGCCAGGGCCGCTATCAGGGAGTGGCAGTCGACTATGAGCCGCGATTAGGTGGAGTCGACACAAAAATAAGAACAAGTCGATTCATCAAAACTGTTGGCAGAACGTGGTCCGAGCATAGCCGCTATATAAAGATAGCGGTCATCTGGGGGCCGCGATCAGCACAGAGTGTAGAAAAACACAGAAAACTCAAGTGCTCTCTAGACCATTGGGTTTTTAGGGTACAACCAGTTCGACGTCCTAGTGGGAATCCCAGACTCGCGGAGACTTACGGAGGCCTTGAAATAAGATTACCTAGTCCGGTAGAAGGAATATCCGACGGAGAGGCTCTCAAGTCCAAGAGGTGTTCCTATCAAGTGTAAGTGATCTAATAGCGTCGTACCAGAGTATGGGCTATATGTGAACTAATAAAACAGAACAGAGATGAGAAGGGAACACGTTAAAAACATAAATCTTCATGTAACCAATGTGAAAACTCTTTAAGATACAAATTATATAAGGTTTGGCATGAAATTAGCATATAGTTAAATTAAGTCTTTAAAACATGCTAGCGCTAAACATGAACTCATAACATGATTAGGAACTAGAAATAAATGAAATAAGGCATGCTTGCTATTAGATATAACAGGGATTGAACATGGTTTAATCTGGTTGCAAGAACCAGATAGCGGTCGGTTGAGGGCCGCTACTTGAAAGTAGCGGTCTCTGTAGAACCGCCTTCTGTCTGCAACAGACAGAAGTTAAGTTCAGCGTGCAGAGCCTATCTTAGGGAAATTAATGCATGGAAACTATAGAGAACAGGAAGGTAAGACAGGGTAATATGCTTTAGAACAAGGTAAGTGCATGGGAAAACATGAAATTAAACCAAAGTTCTTATCTTTTCATTAGTGTTGCAGGGATAGCATGCATGAAAATCCTAACTGCGCAATCATGGAAAACGTAAAATTCTCTACGTATAATGCATGAAATCGAGCAATGTTAGAGGGATTTTATTCCTAACACAATGTTTAAGCCATCCATGACATAACCTACCTCTGGTATGGACCCTGTACTTCGAATTTGTTGCCGGAAGAGGGCTCTGGTTCCTGCGCATCCTGCGTAGAAACAGCAACTTCCGAGTGCTCTAACTCCTTAGATGCTTGATCTCCTAACACTAAAGTTTGCTGAGGATTAGAAGACACTAAGGGAAACAAATAACCCTAAAGGACGACCTGAGAAGACGACGTCTTACCTTCGAACTACGTGATCCAAAAATTAGGATTTGTGCAGGATGAATCTGGGCCCTATTTATAGGGAATGACCTAGGGCTGAGGGATTATATTGAATTAGGAGTCCTTATTGGGGTTAGTATTGATCCCTAAGAGTCCTAGACAAGTCCCCATGCCAGATCACATCGATCCCTGGCAATTTGGAAGTTTAAAAATCCAGATTTCCTAGGGTTTATCACCTTCCATTTACGGAACTAAGTCGCGGTCAAGGGACGGCCGCTATTATCAGGTCGCGATCGCGCGATAGACTGCGACTTGCCTAGGTGTTGAAATTTTGAATTTAATTCAAACTCTTCCCTAATTATCCCCTTATTATCTAGTTAAAATAAGGAAATTACCCTATTACGTTTCTAGGGTTGGGCTTGAGCCTAAAGGCTCAGATTCTAGGGTTTAAGGCCCATTTTAAGTGGACCTATCTACCTATTAATAATTAGGCTCATACTAATTCATTAATTAAGCCCATTAGGTCTTTAAACATATTAAATGCTTAAATTAATCCTTTTTAATTCTAGATAATTCTAGATAATTACCAGGGTTGCTACAGGTAACCCCGGGTGTTGTCTGCACACACTACATGACAAACTATAGCCAACTCCTTTGAGCAACATCGTTACTGCTTTGGCCATACTTGGTTATGTACAAAGGTCTTTTCTCTACTCCACTTTACCAAGTGTAGGGCAAGAGGTGGAATAGGTGAGATAACCAATCTAGGCACTCCCCGATGAGAGGAGGTCTCAAATAGGGGTAGTCTAATAAGACCTAGAAAATATGTGAAATCAATCAAAATCTAGCCAAAAAGGACAAGCAAAATAAAATAAAAATTATGCAAAGAAAAGACATGGCATGAGTGGCAGTACGGTTTCCCTGCGGAACGTTATGAGCCAGGTCGTATGCTTGCCTCAAATAAAAGTAGGTCTGAAATATAAAGACACAAAGTCCCTGTGCAACAGATCGAATCATTGTGCTATGGAAGGAAGTTGAACTCTGACATCTCTCAACCTACTTTCTTCTCTTTCTCTCTCTTACTTTCTTCTCTTTCTCTCTCTAAGGACCGGGTTGCTTCCTGGTATGCTTGCCATAAATAAAAGTAGGTCTGAAATATAAAGACACAAAGCCCCTGCGCAACAGATCGAATCACTAGTGGAAGTGCTATCCAAGGAAGTTAAACTCTGACATCTCTCAACCTACTTTAGGCTTATCCTTTTACTTTCTTCTTTTTCTCTCTCTGAGGACCGAGTTGCTTCCCGAGTATGGCCTTAGTAGAGGCACCGTTAATCAGGGACAGTTGGCTATCGTACGCTACCCCTAATGCACACCACACTCGGAAAAATCCTTAGCGAAAGAGGAGGGAACAAGGGTCCCTACTGTGTGGTTGGAACTAACTTAATTTGGTCTTTATCAGGAGTTTTCAAAAAAAAATCAAATATTTTAAAAAATCTAAAAAAAATAGATATTTTCAAAAAATAGATATTTTCAAAAATCTAAAAAACTAAATCGTTTTAAAAATTAGAAAATTAAATATTTTTAAAATCTAAAAAATCAAATTCTTTTCGAAAAAAAATCATCTCATGTCCTTGATTACTATCAAGGATAAACACAGGTTAATTGGAATGAAAAATTGATAAAGGATATACTTAAAGTTAATTTTCTCCTAGCTCTATGCTAGAACTTTATGATCATTCATCATGACTAAATTTTCCTCTTTCTAGCATGATTAAAAAGAGTAGTTCATAATCATGTTAAATATATTTGATTCATTTTCTATAGCCTCTTCTATGATATTGATCATGGATACTTTTGTTCTTATGATCGTCGATTTGATACGCATATTATATTATTGATTTTGTTTGAAGATCGTGTCTCTCTATAGTGGCATAGATCTACAGCTTCTTCTAGTTTTTGATTCTCGTAAGAACCCATTCTTGGTGAAGTTAGAACCTTCCGCCGGATATTCCTTTCGTCAGATTGGAACTTCTTCAGTAAGGCCTCTGTAACACTCCGTGAGCTATGGATTCCCACGTGGACGCCGAGCAGGTGGTACCCTAAAAATTTTGAAAACCCTTGGAATGACATCTTACTACTGTAAGACGGAGGCCTTGCTTGCCTTTAGAACCACAGAACATGGTTCTGTTCGGGTTCTACTCTGTCTGGATTGAACGCGACGTGCCCAGAGACCACATTTAGCTTCTGTTATAGGAACGCGTTTGACCCAGAGACCGTGTCCTATTGGACCCATCTTGAACACGTCGGTGACACCCACCACGTTCTTGATATCACGGCCAGTTGCTTGACTGCGTTCCTCCTAACTTTTTTTTTAGGTAACGCCCATGCGCATGACCGCATTCTATTTGACATTTTTGAACGTGACCCCACAACTGACAACATTTTATCAACCTTGTTAGTCCGGGTTTGATTGCTTGAGTAAGGATTTGTCTCTATTTTAGCGTGATAATGCCGGAATGTTGTTATTATCATCTGCATCACACATACCTTGATCAATTCCTAGCAAACTTGATATTCCTTGAAATCCTTGGAAAATCATGAGATATCACTAGAAGCTAGGCCTCGTTTACATGAGCTTTACCTTGAAATTCTTTGGCCATTTTAATTTAATGTGGATCTCTAGATATTTACATGGGATCTATGATCCATAACTTCAATGCCTAGCATTAATGGGGCTGGTCTGGTACTGGGAGGAGTGTCCAAAAGTACTTGTGCCCATGAGAGTTGAATGACTTGGTATGGCATTACACCAAAGTACATATGTGCTAGATTAATCTATGGCATTCCACTCGTTCATGAAGTACTTGAATTACTTGACCTATACTTGTTAGCCCCTTGTGGGATTATTACGTAATGTGGCTAATCCAATGTTAGTACTTGTTACATGTTCGTGACATTGAAAGATTATGCTTGCACTTTCATTCTTTCTACCCTTATCTTACTAGTGATCCATATACTTGCATTCTTATATCTTTCTGTTCATAATTCCAAAGTCTAGTATATGTGGTTTATTATGTTTCTCGACAATAGTGCATTTGCTTGGTCAAAGATGTTAATCACTTAAAGATGTCTGATTTAGAGATATAAATACGATTGAACTTTCGCTCTCCCTACGTTATTATTGATATTTCAAGTAACTCTAATGATGAGCCACACTCTGATGGGAATGGGTGAGAGTAGCGGAGTGATCGAGTCTACTATAGAAGTCATTGTCTTGTCTTTTCTTTTTAGCTAGAGTTTGAGAGAGAAGATTGTTATGAGAGGATTGTCATGAGAGAGTATTTTATGTAATTTTAGTGAAAAGGAGTCAAGTAGTGGTTGATTGAGTTTTGAGTCCAATGTAACCACATTTATTCTACTTTGATTATCAATAGAAGTTTCTATTTGTTCTTAGCCTATATGAGATGTCTCTTGTGGATGAATGTTTCTTAAGTGCATACTCTGATTGACATGATTGATATAACTGCTGTGTTCCGATATTCACATTGGGATGTGACATTTTTGTGATATCAGAGCCTAGGTTTTTCATTTAGACCCTACGTTTTCCCTAATATAGGCTCTAGGCTATCATTAGAACCTATAACCCTTGATAGTGTCGAAAAAACTAACCAGTGAGAATGGGTGGAGCCATGGGCTAAGTCCTAAATAAGAATAATTCTATAGTTGTCTTACAGTCACTTTATATCTTTTTCAATGGGTGCCGAGCGTGCACAATGGAGAGAAATGTAGAGGACGGTGCAGGTACTAACCCAAGCACTACAACAGGTTGCTCAAGGTGGAGCACATCATGGCGCTAGGGACTTAGAAATTCCAGGAGTATGAATCCCTCTAAGTTTAGTGGATCCACTGACCCAGATGAAGCCGAACACTGGGTTAAAGAGATGAAAAGAATTTTCTAGGCCATGCAATGTGTCAATCAAGAGAAGGTTTTATTGACTACCTTTCAACTAGAAAGGGATGCCAGGGCCTGGTGGGAATCAGTAGAGATCACTCTACCCCATGACCAGGTAACATAAGAAGAATTTCTTGAATATTTCAACAGCAAGTATTTTTTTGAGAGGGTACAAGAGAAGAAGTCTACTAAGTTTGCCTCATTGAGATAAAAGAATTTGTCAGTTACGGAGTATGAAGTTAAGTTTTCTAGATTGGCCCGGTATGCACCACATTTGATCGATACCGAGAGAATGAAGACAAAGAGATTTTTAAATGGATTGCGACCTCAGTATATCACACAATTGGCACCAATGGACATCCAAACATATGCATATATGGTGAGGAAGGCCCAATTATTGGAGGATGCTACTGATTTAACCGATCGGATTCATGGAAAGAATACTAGGAAGGAGCAAGCTACTAGCTCCGATAACTATAGGCAAGCATTTGGTAAGAAGTGGTCCAATGGTGGGAGAAATTTTCATAAAGATAAGAAGCCAAGAGAGAATGACAAGGAAATAGTTCTTGTCGCTCCGTCCAAAGAACTTTGTAA
Organism: Amorphophallus konjac; assembly: GCA_022559845.1. Classification (NCBI taxonomy): domain Eukaryota; kingdom Viridiplantae; phylum Streptophyta; class Magnoliopsida; order Alismatales; family Araceae; genus Amorphophallus; species Amorphophallus konjac. Next base: position 493,145,791 of record CM040121.1, read on the forward strand.
ATATTGTGACAAGGTAGGTCATAAGGTTGAGGAATCTTGGAGAAGGATTAGAGCATGCCTTCGTTGTGGAAGTCGGGAGCATAGGATCCCAGAATGCCCTCTTCTAAATGAACAAGCTCTACTATACAAGCATCAAGGAGGCACGAGGTGGCAAGGCAGACTGCAAGCTCTCATGGAACCTGAACTTGCTGAGGAAGGCGGTGTGGTAGAAGGTACCCTTACTATTCATTCAAGGTCCGCCTTTGTTTTATTTGATATTGGAGCTACACATTCATTCATATGTTAGAATTTTACTGATACCTTGCTTGTGAGACCCATTTCATTAGAGTCTAATCTTGTTATTACTACCCCTATTGGAGCTAGATCGGAGATTAAGTATTTTCATCCTTCTAGTGAAGTTTTGGTTGGTGGTCGTAACTTACCTGCTGATTTAGATTGTATGAAAATGGATGGGTATGATGTAATCTTGAGAGCTAACTGGTTGTCTAGGCATGGTGCTAGTGTAAGTTGCAAGTTGGGTAAGGTGACCTTTAGTGAGCACTCTAAACTTTCCATCTTAGGCATTAGACATTCTAGACACCCATCTCCCATTTCTGCCCTTCGAGCTAATAGGCTAAGAAGAAGGGTTGTATGGCATTTTTAGCTTTTGTTGCCTTGGCTGAGCGTAAGGGGCCTAATTTAGAAGACATTCCTATTGTTAAGGATTACCCTGATGTATTTCTGAATGAGTTCTATGGTGTTCCTCCAAAGGGGGAAGTTGTATTTTCTATTGATTTGATTCTAGGAGCTGCCCCTATTTCTGAGACTCCTTATCGGATGTCTCCCGCTAAATTGAAACATTTGAAAGAGCAATTGATGAAATTATTAGAGAAAGGATTTGTTAGGCCAGGTACTTCACCTTGGAGAGCACCTATTTTGTTTATAAAGAAGAAGGATGGTTCTATGAGACTATGTATTAATTACAAAGAATTGAACTAGCTAACGATCAAGAATAAGTATCCATTGCCAAGAATTGAGAAGTTATTTGATCAGATTTCAGGAGCTCAATATTTATCTAAGATTGATCTCAAGTCTGGTTATCATCAATTGAGGATCAAAAAAGAAGATATTCACAAAATGATGTTCAGGAGTAGGTATGGGCATTATGAGTTTATTGTCATGTCTTTTGGACTAACCAATGTCCATGTAGCATTTATGTAATTGATGAATAGTGTATTCATGTCATATCTTGATTAATTCGTCGTGGTCTTTATTGATGACATCTTGATCTATTATAAGTCTAAAGAGGAGCATGAAGAGCATTTGAGGAAGACCTTACAATTATTAAGAGATAACAAACTATACGCCAAATTCAGCAAGTGTGATTTCTTATTGGAAGAACTCTCTTTTCTAGGTCATGTGATGTCTAAGGAAGGTATTGCAGTTGATCCTTCAAAGGTCGAGACTGTCAAAAATTGGGAGAGACCTATTGATATGACCAAGATCCGAAGTTTCTTGGGATTAGCATGATATTATAGAAGGTTTATCAAGGATTTCTCGAAGATCGCTATACCTTTGACTAGATTGACAAGGAAGGAGAGAATGGATCGAGAAATGTGAGAAGTATTTTCAGACTTTGACAGATTGTCTAACTACTACACTTGTGCTTACTTTTGGTAAGAGGAGGATTTGAAGTCTATACGGATGCTTCTGGAGTTGGCCTAGGTTGTGTACTGATGCAGTATGGCAAAGTGATCGGTTATGCGTCGAGGCAATTAAAGAAGAATGAGGAGAACTATCTTGTACATGATTTAGAACTGGCTGTTGTAGTCTATACTTTGAAGATTTGCACACATTATCTTGATGGTGAGCAATTTATTGTATATTCTGACCACAAGAGTTGGAAGCATCAATTCTCTCAAAAGGAACTCAATATGAGGTAAAGAAGGTGGATATAATATGTAAAGGATTTAGACTTCTCTATTCAATACCATCTTGGAAAAGGTAATGCAGTAGCAGATGCTCTTAGTAGGAAGCCCATGGCATTATTGTCAAGTCTGATACTTAATGAATGGCACTTGTTAGAGCAACTGGCGAGCTTAGACTTAAATGTAAAAGAGAAGAAAGAATAGATCTTGATTGCTAATGTTAGATTACAATCCAAGCTGCTCTCAGAGATTAAAGAGTTGTAAGATGATGATCCTTTGATTGTTGAAATTAAGGAGAAATTGGATCAACGACCGCATTTTTAATTGGTCAATGATGGTTGGCTGTTATTTTGAGAAAGAACTTGCGTGCTGAATTGTGTTGAATTCAAGAACAAGATCTTGGAGGAGGCGCATCGATCAAGGTATATCATTCATCCTGGTACTACAAAGATGAATAAAGACCTAAAGAGGATCTTCTGGTGGCCGAATGTGAAAAGGGAAGTAGCCGAGTTTGTGAGCCATTGTTTGATATGCCAACAAGTTAAAGCAGAACATCTCAGGCCTGCTAGGAAGTTGAAACTCTAGAGATACTAGAATGGAAATGAGAAAGCATTGGTATGAATTTTATTTAATATTAAAAGCTGGTCTATAACAAGGAATGAGCCATTGTTTGATACTCTTCAATTGATAGGTCCTAATATTGTTCAAAATACAACTAAGAATATCCAGATTATTAGGGATTGTTTAAAGGTTGCGTAATCTTGACAAAAGAGCTATGCTGATAAAAGAAGAAGAGATCTAGAATTTCAAGTTGGGGATCATGTGTAACATCCCTAGAAATTTTAAGAAATTTTATAGGATTTTTTTGGGATTTAAATAAAATAATTAAGCATTAAAAAGTCTTAATGGGCTATTTAATGAATTATGGGTTCAATAAATTAATTTGAGAGTACAATTAATTATCCCCACTTAAACTAGGCCCATAAACCCGATTCTAAGATTTTTAAGCCCAAGCCCAACTCTAGAAACATAATAGGGATAATTTCCTAAATTAAAAAGATAAATAAAGAAATAATAGGAATATTAGAGTTTGAATTTAAATAAAATTTAATTTTTAGGCGAGCCAGGCAAATGGCGATCTATCGCAAGACCGCCACCTTCTAAAGGCGGTCCATACAAGACCGCCGCTTCCTATCAGAAATTGGAAGTGATAAACCCTAGTAAATCTAGATTTTTATCCAACCTAAATGTCTGGGATCGATGTGATCTGGCATGGAAACCTATCTAGGACTCCTAGGGATTGGTTCTACTCCAAATTAGGACTCTAATTTGATATAATCTCTCAGCCCTAGGCCAAACCCTATAAATAGGGCCCAGAATCAACCTGCGCGAACCCTCGATTTGGCTCGCGTGGTTCGACGATGAGATGATGTCTTTTAGAAGTTTTTATTCCCTTAAGTATCTTCTAACCCTCTGCCAAATTGCATGTTAGGAGACCAAGCATCCAAAGAGTTAGAGGGATCGGAAGTAGCTGTTTCTCTACAGAACGCACAGGAACAAGCGAGTTCTTCCGACAAAGATCTGAAGGTTAGGGACCTTAGCAAAGGTATTTTGATGTCTAGCCTTTAGAGTTAATTGTTCCCCTTTATGTCTTCTAACTTCCCTATAAATCTCGTGCTAGGAGAATGAGTAGCTAAGGAGTTAGAAGGTCTAGAAGTTGCAGGTTCCACGCAGGACCCGCAAGAACTGGAGCATACTTCCAGTGGAAAATTCTCTATCTAGGGATTAAATCAAAGGTAGGTTATCTCATGAATGGCTCAAATATCAAGTTAGGATTAAAATCCCTCTACTCTTGCTCATTTTCTTGCTTGCTACATGAAGTATTTCATGTTTTTCCATGATTGCGCAATGGGTTTTATATGCATACTATTCCTGCAATGACTCATGAAAAGATAAAAATCCTTGGATTAAGTTGCACCCTTACATGCATCAGATTCATGATAGAATGTTTTCCCTTCAGTTTTATCCCCATAGCATGATGGCTAGCCCTAAATACACCCTCTGCAAATGGGGTTCTGTTTCTGTCAAATGACAGGATGATAGCGGCCAGCTCAGAGACCGCTATCATCAGACGGCGGTCTTACCCTGACCGCTACTTCTATACAGCGGTCTCTAGATGACCGCTACCTTCTTGTTGTTCACTTCAAACAACAATCTGACTAGCCTTCATAAACCGTGTTATATATGTGATTACCTAGGTCAGGTTTCATACTATTTCGTTGTGGTTATGCTTTTACAATATCATGTTTTACAAAGTTTCATGTTTTATTACCATGACATGATTCTAAAGCTTATTTTCATTATATGCTAGTTTTACACATAGACCTTAAAGTTTTGTACTTAAAAGGTTTTTCCTTGAATTTCTACATGTTCAATCGTTGTTTTTACACGATTCACTCTCATCTCCTGTCTTTCCTGGTTAAGTACATAGCCCGTACTCCGGTACGTTGCTATTAGTTTCACTTACACTTGATAGGAACACCTCCTGGACTTGAGATCCACTCCGTCGGATATTCCTTTTGCCGGACTAGGTGATCATGTTTCAAGGCCTCCGTAAGTCTCAGCGAGCCTAAGATTCCCACTAGGACGCCGCGATGGTTGTACCTTTAAAGCCCAAATGTCTAGAGAGCACTTAAGTTCCTGCGATTTTTGAACTCTAATTGCGGCCATCCCATGACCGCCACCTTTAGGTTGCGACCAGGCCAATGACTGCATTCATGTTTTAGCTCGCTTGAGTCGACCCAACTCATCCTTTGGAGTCGACGCAGCTAGATAGCGGTCTGCACAGGACCGTCTTCTCATATAGGCGGTCTCCTGATGACCATTTTCTGCTAAGTCTCGCTTAACCTAAGGTTTGACCCAATGGTTGCTCATGTTCAATTCCCAGATGGTCTTCTGACAATCTGATATCAAAACCTTATTCATTAAGTCATTAATGAACTATAGGATTTTATTAATATACCGTTATGCTGCCGGAATTCCTCTGTAGCATAATGTCCAAGTAATTCATCCTTGACTTCATGGTTTCATTTTGGTACGTTCTTAACTTGATTTTGTTATATTGAAACTATGGTTGAATTGAATATTATTGGCCTACATTATCTTTCTCGTGGAAGTAGCTTGATTTATAACTTGAAGATGCAAGAGCGGGCACGGACGGTGTCCAAGGGCTCGACGCTCGCCCCCTCGATGGATGGCCGGAAACATACTGTAAAGCATGGGGTATGATACTTACTGGCGTCGCATTACGCTGGGAGTACTTTTTTTATAAACCGGTGAAAACCACGAATTCTCACAAAATTTCATTAGTGCATAGCCTACACGATTATGAAAAGTACATTCTCGATACATGCTAGTACATTCTCGTTCATGAAAGGCCACGTTATAAACTTGATTGATCATGCTCCCACATTCTCTTATATCTCTATATTTATCTTGTGATTTATGGCTACTTTGGTTTTGTCACGTGTTTTATCACGTTTTACATTATTACCCTTTTTATAGAGCAAAAAAATGCTAATTATTTAAATTATACCTTCATGTTGATATAAAGATACCTACTGGGCAAGTGTGCTCATTCTCTACTTTTTCCTCTTTTCAAGAGAATCTAGTGGAATTCAAAAACCCAAGGTTGAAGGGGGTCTTGGAATAAGAGATCTATATTGGGTCCAAATTGCATTGGCAGCCAAAGCTCTATGGCATATCATCCATGGGTCTTCTCTCTGGTCAATGTATGCTAAGCAAAGATTTATTAAATCTCACTTCTCAGATTGTACCAAACCCTTCCCCACTGGTATGCCTTCTACTATTTTTTATCAAGCCAAGAATTTAATTATCAGTAACTCCCGTTGGTTTTTAGGGGATGGGGCAGACACTGATTTCTTCAGGGACAATTGGACTGGCAATGGCACTATTCTGCAATCTATGTACTCTGCTAGAATTGCCTGCCCTCCTGAAGGCATCCCTTTAGTTTCAGTCAGAGAGGTCATTTTGGACCCTCACCATTATGCTTGGTCTCTGCTCAATTCAGCTACCCATTTTCCCAATATTCAACTAAACAATGCTGCTGATGTTAAGGTGTGGACAGGAACAGCTAGTGGTCTTTTTTCGATTAAGTCTGCTTATGGTCTTCTCCGCCCTAATGGGATAAACATGCGGGCCTGGACAAATCTATGGCACAATTGCATTAATCCCAGATCAGCAGTTTTTCTTTGGAGAGTCCTTCATCGAGCAGTGCATGTGGACAGCAGGGTGATGGACTGTGGTATTCCTTTCGTGTCAAAGTGCAACTATTGTCAAGCCCCTGCGCAGGAGGATTTGAATCACCTATTCATCTTTGGAGATCTGGCATCTGAACTGTGGTCTTGGATTCTACCTCTGATCAGTGAAAAGGTAAATCTTAGCGGCCATATCACTATCCGGTGCTGGAGCCTTTTAACAGTCACCAATGTTAAATCTCCTTTCAGCTTCATTGGGTTCTATGCTATCATATTGATGTTGTGGGGTATTTGGAAACAGAGGTGTGCTATCAGGAATGATAATGAGGCACCTCTTGGTGGTATAAAGAAAAGCATAATCTCTTCCATCTCATATGTATTGGAGAATATGTGCTTTCACCTTCCTCTGTCTCCAGCTCAAGCAAGTAGGCTCGCCCATTATCATCTTTTCCCTCGGGTGAAGATTAAGCGGCCTATTTTGGTGACCCGAAGTTTAGATATTGATTGGTTGACTCTTCATGTGGATGGAGCTTCAAAATGCAACCCGGGTAAGTGCGGTGGAGGGGGCTGCTTTCGTGATGCTAGTGGTAATATGATTATTGCCTTTGCTTTCCATTATGGTTGTGGTAGCAGTATTCTTGCTGAAGTAAGGGCACTACATGATGGGTTGTCAATCGCTAAGCATGGAGGTTTAAATATAGTAGCTGTATTTTCAGATTGTCTTCTGCTTGTAGAAGCCATCCGTAAAGGTGATGCCCCCAATTGGACAGTGCTACCTTGGTGGAGGACATTGTTGGATCTCCTTCATGACAGTAGTTTGTCGGTGCAGCATGTGTACAGGGAAGGCAATCAAGTTGCCGACGCTTTGGCATCATATGCTTGCGGTGTACAGGACAATTTTGTTTTTACACACATGAGAGACCTCCCACTCATGGCTAGGGGGGCTCTCAAGATGGATAAAGTTGGGTTGCCCACTCTGCGCAATTGTAATTAGTCAAGTGGGTCCCTCCTTTTTTCTTTTGTTTCTCTCCTTTGATGTTGCACAGGGGTATGCCCCGTTGTCATTGTCTTCATTCATTCTATTAATAAAATCATATGGCCACAGGTTTAGCCTGGGGGAGTGAGAACATCCTTCCCTTCTGGGGGAGGGTGCACTCGACCAGATTCTAATCCTGTTGGTTGGTTTTGATCAAAAAAAAAAAAGAGAATCTAGTGGATCGGATTCGGATTACTCGAATGACGGATCCGAGGGTAAGAGTGATTGATGGATGAGCTGAGCCGAGATTGTATAGGTGTCATGAGTCAAAGTTGATGAGTCATAATGTAATCTAGTACCTTCACTGTAATAGGCGGTGAAGTTGATCATGTTACGTAATTTTCCCTTTTCTTGAGTCTAGAGTTTAAAGAGAGTCGAAGTCAAGTGTCGTTTATAAACCTTTATTATTATGATTTAATAAAGTTGAATATTCGAGCTTATTATCTTGTGTTCACTCTTTTTATGTGCGAATGTTTAGCGCTCTGCTTATTTTGCTAGCTTGAGACGTATTGCCGGCTGTTCATGTTCCTGACTTAATTTCTCTACATATCTCAGGACGTGACAGTTAAGTTGGTATCAGAGCCTAGGCATAAGTAAGTCCTAGGGAAAATCTCAAGTCATAGGATAAGTCCAAGGATTAAGGACCCATGCTTATGAACTAGGAAGCAATCTTCCAAACTCATGTAAGATTGGGTAGAGCCCGAGATGAGCAAGTTTTCTAGAAATTAATATCTAGGTTAAGCTCTATAGCTTCCATAGAAAATAACTAATGGTTTATTTTCTCAGGCACCTTACTTACTCAATGGCCGCGAATCGTGCAAACTGGGAAGTTATGCAACAGACTGTTGAGGGTCTCACCCAAGCCCTTCAGACCGTGGCTCAGGCCGACGCAAGGGCAGACGCTGGTGACCTACATCGAACCTTCCGAAGTATGAACCCTATGTGGTTCTCTGGATCATCAAACCCAGATGAAGCGAAAAATTGGATTGATGAAATGGGTCGTATATTCATAGTCATTCAATGCTTGGACCAGGAGAAGGTCCTATTGGCCACCTTCTAGCTAAATAAATATGCGCGTATGTGGTGGAAGGCCACTTCGGCCCATCTTCAAAATGATCAAATTACTTGGGAGGAGTTCCTCGAGCTCTTCCGAGAGAAGTACTTTTCTGAACACGTTCGTTAGAGGAAGGCTACGGAGTTCGCCTCCCTTAGGCAAGGAATGATGTCCGTAGCAGAATATGAGCTACAATTTTCTCGCCTGGCACCTTATGCTCTACACCTTGTGGCTACGGAGCTCCTTAAAGCTAATCACTTCATGGATGGTCTAAGGCCGATTTTTGTCAAACAACTCGGCCCACAAAACATCCGGACCTACACCGAGATGGTCCACCGAGCCCACCTATGCGAGAGTACCTTCGAGAAGGTTGAGAAGTATAAGGGCAAGGGTGAAGACTCTGGCTGCAAGTATGAGAAGAAGGGACGAAAGGAGGAAAGGTTCAGCATCACAGGGTCTTACAAAACCTATGATAACAAGAAGAGGTCCTGTAATGGGAATGAAGGCAACAACAACAACAAGAATAAGAAGGTCAAAGAGGAGGAGAAGCAAGTCATGACGGCTTGCTCGTTCTATGAAAAATTTGGTCATTCGGCCGAAGAGTGCTAGAAGCGTCTTGGCGCTTGTTTACGCTGTGGAAGTCGGGATCATCGTATGCCCGATTGCCCCCTCATGAAAGAACAACCTTCTAATGGCGGGCGTAGGCGATAGGCTCGTCTAAATGCCGTGCTGGATGAGAAAGCACCCAAGGATGATGTGTTAATGGAAGGTATCGTTCAAATTTATTCGCATCATGCCTTTGTGTTATTTGATATTGGTGCTTCTCATTCTTTCATATCTACCGCTTTTACTAAAAACATGCCAGTTTCACCTGTTCCTCTACCTTCGGACCTAGCTATCACAACACCCATAGGTCCTGGAACTAAACCTACAACCCACTACCCAGATAGTGAGGTAACCATAGAAGGCCATAATCTCCCCGCAAACCTCGTATGCCTTGACATGGAAGGCTACGATGCCATCCTAGGTGTAGATTGGTTATGTGATCACTACGCCAACATCCATTGTCGCAATAGGAGAATTTCTTTCCATAAACTGGATCTTCCATGATTCTGTTTCCTTGGCATCAAGTATAGGAAGCATCCTATTCTCATTTCTTCTCTTCATGCTTGCAAGCTTATTTCGCAAGGTTGTGAAGCTTTCCTTGCTTTCGTAATCATTAATTACTTAATCTAATGAAATCATCCTAGGGAAATACCCATTGTGAAAGAGTTCCGCGATATTTTTTATCCAAACTACCAGGTTTTCCACCCGAAAGGGAAGTAAACTTCTCTATTGAACTCATTCTTGGAGCAGCACCTATTTCAATAGCTCCTTACAGGATGTCCCCCGCGGAACTCAAAGAATTGAAGAAACAACTTCAAGAGTTATTAGAGAAGGGCTTCATTCGAACTAGCACATCCCCTTGGGGTGCGCCGGTTCTATTCGTCAGGAAGAAGGATGGATCTCTTAGGCTGTGTATCGATTACCAACAACTAAATCAACTCACCATCAAGAATAAATATCTGTTGCCACGTATCGATGAGTTGTTCGACCAGATTTCTGGAGAAGAATATTTCTCGAAGATTGACCTCAGGTCTGGTTACCATCAGCTGAGGATTAAAGATGAAGATATTTACAAGACCGCATTCCGTAGCAGATATGGACACTATCAGTTCGTGGTGTTGCCGTTCGGGTTAACAATGCCCCTACAGAATTTATGCAACTCATGAATAATGTCTTCAGGCCTTATCTCGACCGATATGTGGTCATCTTTATTGATGATATTGTCATATATTCTAAAACCAAGGAGGAACATGAAGAGCATCTAATGATAGCTTTGCAAACATTAAGAGAACACCAACTCTATGCGAAACTCAGCAAATGCAAGTTCTGGCTAAAGGAGGTTTCTTTCCTTGGCAATATTATTTAAAGGAAGGTATCACTGTGGATCCTTCTAAAGTCGAACCTGTCAAGAACTTGAGTCGACCAACAACGGTGTCTGAAGTTAGAAGTTTTTTTGGTCTGGCAGGTTATTATCGGTGGTTCATCAAGGATTTCTCAAAAATCATTGTCCCTTTGACCCGACTCATAAGAAAGGAGAATCCCTTTGTTTGGTCGAAGGACTGTGAGGAGAGTTTCCTAACCCTGAAGAAACATCTCACCACTGCCCATGTACTGGCGTTGCCGCTAGAAGGGGGTGGTTTTGAAGTCTACACGGATGCGTCAGGCATTGGCCTTGGATGTGTCGTTATGCAGAATGGCAAGGTGATTTGTTACACCTCTAGGTAGCTGAAGCGTCATGACGAGAACTATCCAGTACATGACCTAGAGTTAGTTGCTGTCATTTTCGCCTTAAAGATATGGCGACATTACCTCTATAGGGAGAAATTCACGATATTCTCAGACCACAAAAGTCTCAAATATCTCTTCTCCCGGAAGGATTTGAATATGAGGCAAAGAAGATGGCAGGAGTATCTCAACGATTTTGACTTCTCTATTCAATACCATCCTCGCAAAGTAAATGCTGTAGTAGATGTGCTCAGCAGGAAACCACTAGCAACTCTAGCAAGCCTCAAGAAAGGTATGACTTATCTTATAGAAGATTTTTAACATTTGAATCTAGATATTGATACATAAGAAGAAGGGTGTATGATTTCCAATCTCCGGTCACAACCCACACTAATCGAAGATCTGGTCAAGTTACAAGAAAATGACCCCACATTGATGGAGATCAAAGCTGATATTGATCAACGGACAGATTTTTCTATCTCAACTGATGGAAGGTTATTATTCAAAGGTCGCATTGGTGTGCCGGATCATGCCGACACAAAGAAGATGATTATGGAAGAAGTTCATAAATCAAGATATGCCATTCACCCTGGTGCTATCAAGATGTACCAAGATTTAAAAAGGAATTTCTGGTGGCCCAACATGAAGAGATAAATAGCAGACTTTGTATCTCACTGTCTCACTTGCCAGCAAGTTAAGGCAGAACACTTAAAGCCCGCTAGAAAGCTACATCCCTTAGAAATTCCCGAGGGGAAGTGGAAGAGCATAGGGATGGATTTCATCATGGGTCTTCCAAAGACACGAGGTGGACATGATGGTATAGGGGTGATCATACACCAATTGACTAAATCTACACATTTTCTACCTATTAAAAGTCAATGGTCTATGGATATTCTAGCAGCCCTATACATGAAGGAAAGAGTTAAGTTACACGATGTCCCTATTACTATTATTTCTGATCGAGACCCTCGCTTTACATCACAATTGTGGAAGGGTCAACAACAATCTTTGGGGACCCGACTCAACTTTAGCACTGCTTTCCATCTATAAACCGATGGTCAAACTCAAAGAACAAATCAAGTAATAGAAGATATGCTCAGGGCATTGTGGACACCAAAAATTGCACACCCAGATATCCAGCTCAGCCCAGCATTAACAACGGCACCGAGTGAAGGAGCCCCGGAGGGACTGGTCATCCGGACTCCCCAAATATGCACACTACCGTGAAGCCGTCTCCGGAGTCATGATAGTGAAGAGAAACCAATCACAAAAAAGGGGGGGCCCACAATCCATGGGCCTCGAAGGAAATCAAACGGGCCACAACTCGTGTTCGAGATGGGCTCAAGTGGGATTCAGCGGCACAGCCCAGTCGGGCTTCAACGGCACACCCCGTGGGTGCCCCAGCGGCACACCCAAGGGGGGGGGGGGGGCTTCAACGGCACACCCCCTTTGGGGGGGGGGGGGGGGGGGGCGGTCTTCAACGGCACACCCAGGGAGGGAGACTTCAGCGGCACACAGCCCCCAGGGCCTTCAGCGGCACAGCCCCCAGGGCCTTCAGCGGCACGCCCATCCTGGGCTCCAGCTGTACACCCCCAGGGGCTTCAACGGTACACCCCCAGGGGTCCCCAGCGGCACACCCCTCAGGGTCTTCAACGGCACACCCAGGGAGGGAGCCTTCAGCGACACATAGCCCCCAGGGCCTTCAGCGGCACGCCCATCCTGGGCTCCAGCGGTACACCCCCAGGGGCTTCAACGGTACACCCCCAGGGGTCCCCAGCGGCACACCCCTCAGGGTCTTCAACAGCACACCCAAGAGAGGGGCCTTCAGCGGCACACGCCCCATGGCCCTCAGCGGCACGCCCCTTTGGGCCCTCAGCGGCACACTCTTCTGGGCCTTCAGTGGCACGCCCGTTGGGTGTTCCCGCGGCACGCCCTTTTGGCCCTCCTACGGCACACTTATTCAGCCCACCAGCGGCATAGCGTTAAGCTTTTTCAATGGCTGAACGACGGTGCCCATGCCCTACGCGTCCTTGGCGCGCAATGAGCTCCCTGAGGTGTCAACCAACCGTTGGGCCACGCAGGCTACTCCCCTGACAGCCAGGACAGAAGACGTCAAACCCCATCATGACGGAGCTGCTTCCCGCCTTCGACGGCCGCGCTCAGAAGCTCTCGCGGCTGGGAGTATAAAACGACTCCTGTTCCGGCAAAGACAAAAAAAAAGAAGGAGGCTGGAGAGGAACACACACACAGACAGAGGGAGAGACATACGCAAGAGAGGAAGAGAAGAGAAGGGAGAAGAAGAAGGGCTCCTGCGTGAGTCTCCTCCGACGGCCACCGGGCAGAAGAGAGAGTAAGAGAGAAGGAGGGCTGAATGTAACAGGGGAAGGTGCGGGGGAACGAGCAGCGGATGCTCGTCCCTGCTTCAATCCCCAACACTTTCCCTTCCGTGGTTTTCCTTGTTTTCTTCCTCTCTTCATCTTGTATTTTGGTTTTCTTCCTTGCCCGTAGCCTTGACTCGGGCGTGCTCGGCAATGTATATGGATGGCCACGGCCCCTTGCTTCCCATGAATGAAAATCACCCTCCTTGGTTTTCTCTATTATTTTTGAGTGGTTTACGCCAGTTTTCATGGTGTATGATATGCTGTTCGTTTTTCCTCCATTTCTCTATTTCTCTGATGCTTTTGGAGTCCCCGTAGGGACGTGATTCCTCCTATATGATCCTTGGCCTCATGGGTTCTTTGCCCTTTCCTGTGGCCATCAGTTGTACCTATATGCTCGAGGGGAGGGAGACCCTCCTTCTCTTCCAGGACACCCAGTAGCCAGTAGTGTGGACGCGGGATTTTTTTTCCCCTCTTTGTTGTTATTTTTATTATTATTATTTTTATTTATTTATTTGGTTTATTAGGCGTGCCAGTCACATGTGTGACGATTTCATTGTGCGCTCGACTTGACTTGGTCAGTCGATTGTGAAGTCCGAGTCGGGACCAAAAGTCCGCCATACCATAAAGGCTATGACGTTAATTACGCCCTTCCTAAGAAGGACAACCCTTGATTAAACGCCAAAATAGGAGGCCTCAGAAGGCAGTCAAAATACTAATGTGCGAAATAAAGGCTTCATGCTTATGGAAGAGGACGAATGGAGGGCGGATTTATTTAGTTCAACGGACTAAATCGGGCGGCACAACCTTTAACTTTGAGCCATACCGGGTAAGGATAGAAGACCATCCACGCAGTGGCGGGACGGAATTCGGCTAATCATTAGGGTATTCCCTTTTGACACTTCCACTTGACCGGATGCTCCAAATAGGTTCGTTTCCCCCGAAGATGGAGCCGGATGGGAAGTGTATCGAGACACCCCCTTGACTCATCGGGGTTGATGACATTGGACTAGATTTCGGCAGCATCTCCCCTCAACTTGGAACATGCCCAAGGGGAAATAGGTGATCATCCACGGAGTGCCGGGATGAAAACCGAAAGAGAAAGGCACTGGGCCCTGGCACGGTGTGATGTTGGGGATGGTTCCCCATTTATTTATTCCATGGGGTGTACCTTGTGACCTGTAGATGTCCCTCGAATTAGTGTGGCAGGGTGCTCAAAGATTGGGCAGAGGAGGAGAGGCTCTCGACGCAGCAATGACGAGCATAGGCAGGCTTCCCGGCGCGGGGGAATGGGTTCTCGGCATGAGGTTCCCGGCATGGTTTTAAAGAAAGAGGAGGGAGCTCTCGGCGTGAGGTTCCCGGCATGGTTTTAAAGAAAGAGGAGGGAGCTCTCGGCATGAGGTTCCCGGCGCGGGGGAATGGGTTCTCGGCATGAGGTTCTCGGCATGGAAGGAGGAGGGAGCTCTCGGCGCGAGGTTCCCGGCGCGGGCCGCGCCAGGAGCTATGGCACCGGAAAGGTTTGTAGAGGGTTGTGGGGTTTTACGGTGCTCTGTTTTGGGGATTTTTCCTGGGATTCAGGTAACGGCTAGGGGGTTTTAGGATGCAAACGAGGAAGGGACCGAGGGCTCTACCAAGTTACCAGATTAACATCAAGGAGTCACATGGATAGAAGGGATTCGAGGGATTGAAGTCACCAGGCGTTCGAACCCTCTGGAACAGGCTTTATGCCATTCATATCGCCGACCATCCAGGAGATCAAGAGATGACTGTCTCTGATCCCTGTAATGGCCCCAATGGCTTGGGAAACTTGAGAGGACTATGGACTTCGCAACGTTTAAATCATCGATGTCGTCGAGGGAGAGAGAGGGACAAAGCCCAAAGATCCACGGTAAGGATCGGGGCTCTGTTACCTCCTTCCCATCTGAAACAAGCATGCATATAGGCACAAGAAATCACTAGAATTCTAAGCATCCGAGCAATTAATGTATGCGGGGGATAACATACATTCCGAGAGAGAGAGCACAGGGAGAAGAGGGCCAACCAAAACCATTTCATCGGAACAACCGTGGAGTTGCATTTCACTGTTTCATCGTTTACATCATTCATAGAACAAAGGGGACGGAGAGAAGAAAAATAGACTAATACTCTATCTCCTCGACAACAGGGAGATCTCTTCACTTCGAAAGCGGAACACGGAATCGAAGCTTATACATCAAAAAAAAAGGGAAGCAGGAAGGGACGACGGCAATAAAGGGAAGGGGAGGGCGGAGCATTGACTCCTCTCCCTCCCCTAGCACCCCACCTTCTCCTTCCTTCCGACCTCGCAGCAGCTTTTCTTTTCTTCTCTCTTTTTTTATCTGGCTATCTGGAGATGCCTCTCTTCGCTCTTTTTTTCTTCTCTCTTGCTTTCTTTTTTTCTTGCCCTCTATGTCTCTGTGTTTTTTTTTTTCGAGATGAACAAAGGGGGGTTTTATAGGCACAGCAGCCCCCTTCTCGGCATGACCCTTCCCGGCGCGCAGAAAATGACTTCCCGGCGCGCTCTTGTCAACCGGGGAGGCTTCCCGGCGCCAAGGGATATGGCTTCACGGCCCCCCTATGGGCTTTGGACCTTGTGAGGATTTCCTGGTTCCACCTTAGTGAGCCCATTTGGGCTTTAATATCTTGAACTCTCTCGTTATAAAGTCTGGACTATCAAAGACATACAACCTATCTTTTCATTTGTGAGTTCTTCGAGCCTGTCAGAACAGGTGAAGGTTGATTAGTGAGTTGACATAGTCTTATCAGAATATTTCTGGATATTTTCATCAGTCAGTAGACCGCAGTTCTTCATCAGTACTGTTATCTGAGCGACGATAATACCGGACATCAGCTTGGCCGGGAAGGGCTTCAGCCGGGTGGCAACTTTAGTGACGACTATTCTGTAATTCTGGCTTTGCAGGAATCTCTGAGAGCTTCATGTATGGTTCAATCTTCTCTTTGGTCTCATCTTTATTCTCAGTTATATTTCAGGTGTCAACAAATGCCCCCCACTTGCAGGTGGCGGGAATGCAGGATAAGTGACACGGTGCCTGCAGGTGTATATATCATTCAGCATCTGAACCCATTTATCAGCTTGGCATTGCTAGTCATCTTTCATTTTGCAGCTTGGAAGCATCATTACTTTGGCATTTCTTTTGATTTCTCTCAATTTCTTTGCCTTGAACGCCCTTGGCGCGAGCTTCTCGGCGCACGGCCTTTAGGCACAGCCTTCTCGGCGCGTTGGTTTTTCGGCAGGGCTTATCGGCGCGATCGGTCACAGGGGTTCTCGGCGCGCCTTTTGGCGTATGGGGGGGGGGGGCTCTCGGCCTGCCCTTTTTTTGGCGGGCTTTTTGAATTAGGGGGGTTCTCGGCGCGCTAAAGGCCGCGCCGAGAACCTCTCTTCTACTTCCACTATTTGAGGCGCCGGGAGGTTTTTTCTTCTCATTTTCATCCGAGCTTCCTCTCTCTTCATCTTCTTCTCTTCGGCGCGAGCTTCTCCCCCTCTCGGCCGTCCCATTTTCCTTCCCGGCGTATACTTCGCTCGGTAGGGCACTGTTTTGGGATTAAATCCATTTTGTTCCCGGGATCACTCCCTCTTGGTGGGTGACTCCCTATCTTCTTTGGGCAGACCCTGAATAAGGGGAGATGCTGCCAAAATTTTCACATGGCTTCACACTATAATCTTTATAAGACTGTTTCTTGTTTTAGGACTTTCATTCACATCTTTTCTCTGACTGCAGACATTGCAATGGCCTCCAGCTTTGCAGCTACATCTTCTGGAGCTGTTGGGGCGAGCTCGTCAGCGCACCAGATATATCACGGGCTGTAGTAAATTGGCTGAACGTGCATAGCCTGGACTTCGGGTATGACAAAGTTGCTGCCGTTGACGAATCGTCTGATTCTGAGACGGATACAGTATCAACATCGAGGGTATATTCCACTGCAATGGAGACATGCTTCAGACGGGGCAACGACTATCGGCCGGATCTTCCGAAGGACCGCCACTTAATGCCGTTCATCCGAACCTTCACAGTGGGTGGCATGCGAGACTATCGGATAGCCCGTGCTGTCGAAGCTGCCATCCTTGCCGAACGAGATAGCCTGAAGGAGTCGGTGTACCGCCACAAGGCCATCTATCTTCCCGGGGAGAAGCGTGACTGGGACGCAGTCCTCGGTATATCAGAGCTGGAGCCGGAGAAGAAAATGTTGACCCGGGCCCCAGAATTTACACCTGCCCGGTGGGATAATGCTAGTGGCCGAGTTCATAGGGAGAAGCCTGGCTATGGTCTATTCCTGGCACCGATAAAATGGGGATACCGTGAAGAGCCCTTTGTGTTGAATTGTTCGGCCGTCCAGTTCAAGTATCATCTGGCTGCCGGTTGGTTTGGAGATACCAAGATCACTGACGCCCACCTGTTCCGGGTGGGAGCGGTGGAGTTCACCGAGTTTGTTTTAAAGGAATACGCCCCTCTGCTGATCAGAGCCGGGGTATATCACAGTGTCTTTGCTTCTAGATTCCGCTATCCCATATCCCGAGGGTTATGCTGTGGAATGTTCGAAGTATTCTGCCCTTTGTTCAACATATTTTATACAGCAGAGGGCGAAACATCTCTCGACCTCTGGAGTTTGTCACAGCTTTCTGGTCTGCCTATTGACGGCGAGCCGTATGAAGAGGTCTGCTTGGCAGATTCCGAGAAGGATAGCTCAGATGGCGAAGGCAAGTATTCACTTGGCTATTCCTACCGGTATTTAATGAAGGCCTATCGCTCCATCTGTCTGGCGCATAGTAGAGGATCCTCCAAGGGTTACCATCCTCGAGAGAAAGGCAGCAAGCTGAGGGTCTGGATAGGGCAATGGATTCAGTATTTCTTTGACGGTCCCTTAAAATATGCAGACTTCCCTTCCATGGGTCCGACTGCCAGCAAGCAGATAAGGGCTCCTCGCTATAAGTCAGCGTTGCCATCTTCATTGCGCCGTGTAGGCAATGGTAGTCCAAATCCAGCAGGGGTGGACCCTATCACACATTGCTTGGCTTACTTCACATTCTGGTTGTGCACTTTTGCTCTCCCTCAAGGGGACGAGACAATCATTCAGCCCGAAGCCATATACCCGGCATGCCAGATGGCCTGGGGAATGAGGCTGTCACTTTGCCCAGTGGCCTTGTGTTTAATCTACAAATCTTTGGGGGATCTGTACAAGCATCGGACTCCCCGTTCTTTGAGGACCGTGGGCCCTTTTCATTTCTTCAATGCCTGGGTCTGCAGTCTATTTCCTGAATTGGCTCCTAGAACTCTGCAGGCAGATACAGTGTTACCCAGAATGATTGAATTTGCCAGTGCCGAACCTGGCTCTTTTTCTGATCAGTTGTTCAAAATAAGGGGCCGACTGATAAGGGTACCAGTGGATGCCCCTGGCAGCATTCATTTCTGGAGCTTGGCAGCAGGTTCAGCTCCTTTGGTTCATTCTCAAAGAGAATGTAAGATGGAAGAGGTAGAGACCTATGTTCACCCCGTTTCAGGGGCTAATGCTGTTCGGTCTATTCTGGAGCCGGAGCTGGTTAGATGGGCCATGGCCATTCGACCCAGTGTTTTAGTCTTCAGGAAGGGTGGTCTGCTTCTTCTGGAACCATATTATTCATTTCGCTTCGGGCGGAACTTTGGCTATGACCAGCATATCCCTACATCAGTTGCTCAGTTTCCCCTGGATAGCCGGGCCAAGCACGGATCCGCCATTGTCGGTGATGGCCGGTTGTGGTGGGATTTCTATCATCGCCATGATGGCGCCGTTTTCAGAGTTCCCACTGTTTCCAACCGTGTCCCCCGTGTCACATCAGAGTATATCAAATGGTGGAACATTCGGACCAGCTTTTACAGGGATGGCAGGGGTGCATTCTGGGACGTGGCCGAGCGTTCTTTCCTGAAACAACAGCCCGGGCCGGTATTTGACATCCCCGAGGCCCACCTAAAAAGGATTTATTCACAACATCCGAGGGAGGCCGAGAACTATCTGGCTCAGCGTCGGGTTCTGAAAGAAGGAGGCTCCGAGCCGCCCGCTCCTGTCTTTGCTGCCATTAACGAAGATACTTTTATGAAGAACTTGAAACATCTGTGTCATGTAGGAGGCGCTCGTCTGGAGGCGCAACAGTACCCTTTCCCTGTTGAAGAGCCGCTCCTGACGGTCGTCCCCTGGAAGGGTCCGACAGATAGATTTCATCCCTACAGGATGTTTGTGCGCAGGGAAGATAGGACTCAGACGTACTACAAGCACACGTCTTGGCTATTTGTTCTGTTGAATGTACATGGGTTATCTGCAGAGAGTCCGATAGCCGGCATATTGAATAAGCCATTATTTATTTCTTTTCATTATGTCGACGGCTGGGGCATGGACCACCTCGACTTATTTCGATGTCTTGATTTTCATGGTCATAGCGATCTGGCATCTTTAGTGGAGAAGTGCCAGACATTTGGTGATGTCTGTTGGCTTGTCAAGGAGGCTACTTTCCGCTCCAAGGAGGTAGCTTATCTGTACTGGCCGCTTTCTGTCTTTTATGATGGCCCAGTAGGTATGATCTTTCCTTTCTGACTGTAGTGCTTTCTGTTTGTTATTCAAACTCTGCATCTACTGGTCTCATTGCTTCTTTGACGTCTTCAACAGATAGGCCAGATATAAAGCGACAGGGGCTTTACAGAAAAATCATTGCGCAAGCTGAGAAGCCTGCTTATTTCGAAGTCCCTGCAGCAGCACCGACGACCACTCCCCTGCCTCCGGGCAAGAAGAGAAAGATTTCTGCAGTGAAGACTGCAGTTGGGAAGGCCAGGAAGGCTAAGAAGGCCCATGCTCGGCAGTCGGCTTCAGCAGTGACGGACCCTGGGACCCCTCTTCCTGATATCCCCTCCTTTGATGAGTTTGAATCTCAAAGGGAGGGCACCCAGACGTCAGTCAAGGGTAACATCAACAGCCTGCAGTTGTATCTTTCATCGTCTTTTGCTAAATTTTATAGAAATCTTCGAATCTGACCCCCCCCTTTTTGCACAGCCCAAGAGCCAGTTGTGACACCTTCCGTGGTGGAGACCAGATTGCCTTCCCCCACGCCGGCCAGCGAGGCGGAGGGTAAGTGTGCTTTTTCATCTTCTTTTGCACATTTCGATTATCTGTTTATTGTCTCTCTCACGAACCTTTCCCTACAGTGACGGCCGGTGAGGGGGCTACAGTTACGGGAGCAGCTGGCGATATAACTCAGCCACAGGAGGGCCATAAGACCCAGACGAAATGGGGCCTTATCCCTGTGAGGCGCATAGTTACCCGGTCTTCATCTAGGCAGCCGTTAGGGACGCAAGTCCCGCCCGTGGATAGCGTGGAAATCTCTTCTAGCAGCTCCGCGACCGCTTCCGAGGCAGAGGGAGAAGGAGCAGATTTCAGCGAGAGCGAGACGGAGGGTATCTCCCAATCAGAGGCCCCACTTGTATGTACTGCCATTGTTCCACTGTTCACCCCCTCCAAACTGCTGGTGCCGTCTTCTGAGGAGGAACTACCGGAAGAATTTGCTGGCTTGGACACCGAGGCAGATATAACTCCTCCCTTTGCTGCTTCAGCAGCGAGCTTTCCTCTTCCTTGCACTCCTTTGAGGATATCGACATCACATTAGAAGTGGGTCTCTCTCCTTTTCCTCATTATTGTTATTATTATTTTTTTTATCTGCTGCTTGATGTTGCATTGATCTATTCACAGGAATCCCCTGTTGCTAGCCCGGTAGCGACTGCAGCCTTTGAAGCCATTCTATCTGACACCTTGGCTATTGTTCCTGCTTCGTCAGCCACTTGTGCAGGCGTTTCTGAGATAATTCGCCCTATGCCGGTGAGGGTACAGTCTTCTACAGACTTAGCATTGCTGGACTTGAGGACCTCGGGGAGAGTTCGGCCCTCATCCGGGTCTTGGATTTTAGAGCTGAGACGGACCCAGCTAGGGGTTCTGCCTTTATACCGGCCGCAGTGATGACCATTGCGCCGGAGTTAGCAATTCCCATAACAGTAATTATGGAAACCGAACTTTTGCCTCTTCAGTCCGTAGCCCCTGCCGCCTTGACATTGAAGGAACTGGTCGTTGAAGCGGGGATGGAAGAAGGGGAGGTAGCTGCCACAGAGACCGGAGTATTGTCCATAACTGACCCAGAATCGATCTCCTTGCTCTCGGAATCTGAGGAGGAGGTGCCCCGAGAAGAGGATGCTGAAGATGCGGGTATCACATTGGGGACCCAGGAAGCAGCCGCTCCAGCACTTATTAAAGTTGCCCCTACGAGCATTCAAATAGCAACTCCCAAGGAGATGGAGGTGGAAGGTCTCTTGGTTTCGTCAGGGATTGCAGAGAGAGCTCAGTTGGCACCTTCAGCAGACCTCCCGTCTTCCTCTTCCCAGCCTGATGTTAGACTATGGGCGGATATTGACAGCGAGGTGACTTTCGAAGTAGCTCCAGTTCCTTCTCCTGGCTTCGCTTCATCTGAGAGTTTTGTCTGGCAAAATCTGGACATGCTGCGCCAGCTGGTGGAGTCCCAGCCTGGACTGACTTATCTGCGGCTGAAGGAGATAGCCGAGCGTTTCACCGCTGGTCTACAGGCGATGGGCTGTCCCATGGAAATATGGGCCCAGCGGGTTCTATTGTTGTTAAAGTCTATACATCGCCGAGACTTCTTGGCACATATTATGTCTGACAGACTGGCAGCTTTGAAGTTGCAAAGGAAGGAGTGCAAATCTGAGCTGGAGAAGGTGGACTCTGTTCTCCAGGAGCGCCAATGCCAACTGCAGTCTCTGGCGCAGCGGGAGCAGTTCGTGCGCAGCCGGATAACCATCCTGGAGGCTGAACTGTTTGACCTCCGGGCTGAACTGCCGCAGATAACAACTTCTCGGCCGCAGCTTGCGGAGGAAGTAGCCCTGTTGGAGGGACAGGTGGCATCCTTTCAGGACGAGTCTGCTCGGCTACAGGAGGAGGAGGCTCGACTTCACGAGCTGGGGGCTGCCCCGCACGTAGGGCTTCTGGCCTTCGAAGACATATTCCGGCGCCCGTGAATATCTGTTTCCCCCTTTTTGTAATACACTTCTCCCTCAGGGGCCCTTCTTGTATTCCCTTTTTTTTATTCAATGGAAAGGAATCTTTACAATAGTCTCCTATGTGGTTTGTCCTTTACTTATCGCACCATCAACATTTCACGGCGATTTGGCAGCGGTTTCAGCGGTCCCTATGCGAATAGCCCGTACCTAGCAGGAGAGCGTCCACCCCTTCAGAGAAAGGATGGGGAACTCGCTCCACCGCGCGACGGTATCCGGAGGGTGCTTAAACCCAATCCTAGGGGTAGCTGAATAAAAGAGGTTTAGAACATCGTCTGGAACAAACAGATGGTTCATCTCGGACAGGTTTCAAAGCTGGTCGGGGCAATGTGCCAAACGACCAGTGCAGATTTTATCATCGATATTGGGTTTATATCGACGCAAAGAAGTTTTATAGGTTTCATCAGAATAGACATAAGGTCTAGACTGGGTAGACTTGATCACAGGTGGGACGTGAAAAGGGTATGTGGTTCCCATCAGAATGGGCGCAAAGTCTGAACTGAACAGGTTTCATCATTGGCCGGGCAATGTACCGATCGACCAATGGTTGGCTTCATCATCGATATGGGGTTTATATCGATGCAAAGGGATTTCATAAGTTTCATCAGGATAGACGTAAGGTCTAAACTAGATAGGGTTTCATCATTGATCGGGCAGGGTGCCGGTCGATCAATAGCTGGTTTCATCATCGATATTGGGTTTATATCGATGCAAAGGGATCTCATAAGTTTCATCAGGATAGACGTAAGGTCTAAACTGGATAAGGTCTTATCATTGATCGGGCGAGGTGCCGGTCGATCAATAGCTGGTTTCATCATCAATATTGGGTTTATATCGATGCAAAAGAATTTCATAAGTTTCATCAGGATAGACGTAAGGTCCAAATTGGATAGGGTTTTATCATTGATCGGGCAAGGTGCCAGTCGATCAATAGCTGGGACGTAGGTAGAGGTGTAGGTGTCGTTAGGATGGACGTGAGGTCTATTCTAGCAGGTTCTATCGCGGGTTGGACATGAGAGGATATGCAGTTTCATCAGAACAGACGTAAGGTCTATCCTGGCAGGGTTTCATCACTGATCGGGTGAGGTGCCGGTCGATCAATAGCTGGTTTCATCATCGACGTTGGGTTTATATCGATGCAAAGAATTTCATAAATTTCATCAGAATAGACGTAAGGTCTAAACTGATAGGGCTTCATCATTGATCGGGCAAGATGCCGGTCGATCAATAGCTGATTTCATCATCGATATTGGGTTTATATCGATGCAAAGAAGTTTCATAGGTTTCATCAGAATAGACATAAGGTCTAGCCTGGATAGGATTTGATCGCGTGTGGCATTTTGCTAAGCAATACATAGGTTTCATCAGGATAGACGTAGGGTCTATGCTGGTAGAGTTTCATTGCTGACCAGGCCAGGAGCCGATCGATCAAGAGAAGTTTTAAGAGTTTCATCAGGACAGACCTGGCCAGGCTTTATCAGAATGGTGATGGGTTTTATTATCAGTGGGGCATTTGAAAGAGGCTATATAGATTCCATCAGGACAGACGTAGGGTTTGTCCTGTCAAGGTTTTATCGTTGACCAGGCAAGGAGCCAAACGGTTAACGGAAGGCCTTATCAAGGGAAGGAAGTATGAAATTTCTCCGAATTACCACATTACTGACCCAGGCGCCCTTTCGGGTTTTCACTGGAGCCAGCCCCCTCTTGCTTTTTCCCAGGCGCCCTTTCGGGTTTTCACGTGACGGGGTGCCCGATTTTGCCTGCAGTGCCCTTTTGGGTTTTCACCACAGCTGGGTTTTAGCCATTTTTGCCCTTGTCCAGAATGCCTGAACAAGTATGGCGGGGTATCTCTATTTTTAACCCCATTCTTCATATATATATTTTTATTCTCTCTCTTTTCTTTTGTCATCGTCTTTCCCGGAACTAGAACTTTCATTCTATGGACCATGGGGGCATATGTTTATTGTGGATACATGATCATCGATGTGGGTGTCAACATCAATGCAAAGGGAAATAGGGTTTCATGATCTATCCAGACGAAAGGTCTGAATTGATTTAGAGGATATAGATAGTAGCTCGGGCACGAGGCCATTTGCTGAAAATGTGAGTTTCATCGTTAATGTGGGGTTTAACATTAACGCAAAGGAATAGAGTTTCATGATCTATCCAGACGAAGGGTCTGGATTGATTCAGATAGCTGTGTTGTGTTTGTCAGAGCAGACGGAAGGTCTACCCTGGATGGGTTTTAGCATCGATCAGACAGTCTGCCAACCGATCAATAGCAGATTTCATCATTGGTATTGGGCTCATACCAATGCAAAGATTTCATATGTTTCATCAGGATAGACGTAGGGTCTAAACTGGGTAGGGTTTTATCATTGATATTAGGCGAGGTGCCAATCGATCAATGACGGGTTTCATCATCGGTATTGGATTTATACCAATGCAAAGAAATTTCATAAGTTTCATCAGGATAGACGTAAGGTCTAAACTGGATAGGGTTTCATCATAGATCGGGCAGTGTGCCAATCGATCAACAGCAGGTTTCATCACGGCGGGACGTAAAGAGACTTGTAGATCTAGTTGGAATAGGCGTAGGGCCTAAACCGGACAAGGTTTTATCGCTGATCGGGCAGTGTGCCGGTCGATCAGTATCAGGTTTCATCATCAGTATTGGGTTTATACCAATGCAAGGATTTCATAGGTTTCATCGGGATAGACGCAAGGTCTAAACCGGACAGGGTTTCATTGTTGATCGGGCAGCGTGCCAATCGATCAACAGCAGGTTTCATCGCGGTGAGACGTAGAATAGGTTTCATCGGGATAGACGTAAGGTCTAAACTGGGCAGGTTTCATCGTGGTGGGTCTTAGACAGAAACAAGTGGAAGTGTTTTATCAGAACAGACAGAAGGTCTATCCCGAGGTGGGCTTATTATCGAGAGAATTTTTTTTGAGCAATGCATGAAGGCTTCAACAGAATAGACGTAAGGTCCATTCCGGATGGGTTTAATCGTTGATCGGGCAAGGCGCCGGTCGATCGACGAGGAGTTTTATGGTGGGAGGTGAGGCTTTCTTTGGAATCACCACATTACCGACCCAAGCGCCCTTTCGGGTTTTCGCCGGAGCCAGCCCCCTCTTGCTTTTGCCCACGCGCCCTTTCGGGTTTTCACCACAGCTGGGTTTTGGGCCATTTTTGCACTTGTCCCGAATATAGGAGCAAGTCTGGCGGGGTATCTCTATTTTTAACCTCATTTTTTTTACTTTCTTTTTGTTCTCTCTTCTTCCTTCCTCTTTTTTTTTTTTTTAGAGGGTGACAGGTCGGAATGCCACCAGCTCAAGATGAGGGTAGCTTGGTTAGGGCGGAGTGCCACTAGACCAAGAAAGGGGTAGCTTGGCTAGGGCGGAGTGCCGCTAGACCAAGAACGGGTAGCTTGGCTAGGGCGGAGTGCCGCTAGACCAAGAAAGGGGTAGCTCGGCTAGGGCGGAGTGCCGCTAGACGAAGAAAGGGGTAGCTCGGCTAGGGCGGAGTGCCGCTAGACGAAGAAAGGGCAGCTTGCTTGGCTAGGGCGGAGTGCCACTATACCAGGGAAGGGTAGCTCGGCTAGGGCGGAGTGCCGCTAGACCAAGGAAAGGGGTAGCTTGGTTAGGGCGGAGTGCCACTAGACCAAGGAAGGGTAGATTTGGCCCGATTACTCGGGGAATGTTGGTTGTGCTGTATGATACAGCCTCAGATGTCTTCCGTTGAGTGGCGAGAATTGGATTTCCCCTCGATGGTTAACAACCACGTAGGCCCCTACTTCGTAGACCCTCTGTATCACATAAGGACCTTCCCAATTAGCATTCAACTTTCCTTTTGGGTTGGACGCCATGACTTCTTTTTTCTTGACCATGACGAGGTCACCTTTCTTGAATTCTCATCCTCTTACGAGTTTGTTGAATGCAGTGGCCATGCGGGCCTGATACATTTGGATACTCTTCTGAGCTCGGAGGCGCTTCTCTTCCAATTCAGCCAGTTCTTCTAGTCTTCTTTCTACATTGGTCTGTTCGCCACGGGCCAGGCCATATTGGACTGCCACTCTGAGTGACGGGACTTCCAGCTCTAGCGGAACCACTGCCTCTGAGCCGTATACCAACGAGTATGGTGAGCACCCTGTAGGTGTCTTGAAGACAGTGCGGTATGCCCACAGAGCTTCATACATTTTCTCTTCCCAGTCCTTCTTATTAGAACTGACGACCTTGGCCAGCAAGGTGCAGAGAGTCTTGTTAAAAGCTTCTGCCAATCCGTTTGCCTGTGGATTGTAAGGAGTGGAAGTCCTCCATTCGATCTTATACTTCTCAGCAAGCCGATAGACCTTCTGATTTCTGAAATGACTTCCATTGTCGGATATTATTCGGCTGGGGATCCCGAACCGGAAGATGAATCTGGCGACCAATTCACCAGTCACTTCTCTTAATGCTATAGCCTCCGCCCATCGGGAGAAGTAATCTGTTATGGCCAGTATGTACTTATGTCCGGCCGAGGAAGTCGGTAGTGGCCCGACTACATCAGTTCCCCATTGTGCAAATGGCCAGCTGGGAACTGTAGGGTGCAGAGTTGTAGGAGGCCTTCTAGGCACAGTAGCATGCTCCTGGCATTTCTGGCATGATTTTGCAAATTTACAGCAGTCTTCAAACATGGTGGGCAAATAGTAGCCCAGCTTCTTGATTTCTATCTTCATCTTGGGACCAGCCTGGTGGGCACCTGCTGTCCCAGCATGTGTTTCTTTCATCGCTTGCCAGGCTTCCTCAGTGGATAGACAGCGGAGTAGAATTTTCTTGCTTGCGTCTGCCATTATTCGGAACAAAATTCCATTCCTGAGTTCATATGAATCTTTGATTCTTAGGAGTTTCATGTTTTCTTCTCTTATCTGCGGCAGTTGTTGGTGTAGAAACCACTGCAGCAGGTGCTGTCTCCAATCAGACGCTTATTATGTGCTGATGGTGGCAACTTCGTCTTCTTCGGGGCACCCTTCTAGCATACTGGGGACTTGCCGCCGGTTCATAACGACAATGTTCAGTGTCTTATTTGGTGGGACTGCTAGTGAGCTGGCCAGCTTTGCCAGTGCATCAGCCTGGGCATTGTGTCCATGGCCCACATGCTTGAGCTCAATATGGTAGAATTTCACCACGAGGCGCACAGCTTTTTGGTGGTAGGGATTCAGTTCTGGCTTCCGCACTTCGAACTCCCCTTGGATCTATTTTATTATCAACATCGAATCCCCGAATACTTGAAGCATTTGGATACCCATGTTGAGGCTGATATATAGCCCGATTATCAGAGCTTCATACTCGGCCTCATTATTGGTGCAGGGCTTGTTTATAGAACAGGAAGTATGCACGACCTCCCCTTCTGGTGATTTCAGCACGATACCGGCTCCAGCCCGTATTCTGGTCTTTCCATCGGAGTCTGTCGCTGCTCTAGATGCTCCATCAAAGAATAGTTGCCACATAACTGGCTGAGCCTGGCAGGCCTCGAGTGTCTCATCATCGGGTAACTCGGTCCCTAGCATATCATTTTTCGGCACAAGATGCTCTGCGAAGAAATCAGCCACGGCCTGTCCTTTTATCGCCCTCTAGGGTGTATAGGTAATATCGAATTCCATCAGGATCACTGCCCATTTGCCCAACCGGCCCTTCAGTACTGGCTGAGTCAATATGTATTTGAGCGGATCTGCTACAGATATCAATCTGACTTAATGTGACAACATATAGTGTCGGAGCTTTTTGACAGCAAAGACTAATGCCAAGCAAGTCTTTTCTATGTAGCTGTAGCTTTCTTCAATTCTAATCAGCCTCCTACTTAGGTAGTACAAGGCTTGTTCTTTGTCTTCTTCATTTATCTGTGCCAGCATTGCCCCCAGGGAACAGTATGTGGCTGCGATGTATAGTATTAAGGGCCTGCCCTTAACGGGTGCCCCCAGCACTGGAGGGGTCTTGAGATATTCTTTCAGCTTCTCAAAGGCTTCCTGACAACCATCGTCCCAGAGGAACGACACATCTTTCATCATGAGCTTGTGAAAGGGGTGGCATCTTCCCGACAAATTTGATATAAATCGTCGGATATAGGCCAGACGCCCTTGCAGAGATCTCAGCTCGGACAGATTCCTTGGTGGAGGGAGTTCCTGGATAGCCTTAATCTTGGATGGGTCGATTTCAATGCCCCTATGCCGGACAATAAACCCGAGAAATTTTCCACTGGACACGCCGAAGGCACATTTCATGGGATTCATCTTGAGTTCATATTTGCGCAGCCTCTGGAATACTACCCTCAGGTCTTGCAAATGGTCTTCTCTTCTTTTAGTTTTTACTACCAAATCATCAATGTAGCACTCTACTTTCTTGAAGAGCAAATCATCAAAGATCTTGGTCATAGCTCTTTGATAGGTAGCGCCGGCATTCTTGAGGCCAAACGGCATCTTTTTGTAGTGGAATATACCCGTCAAAGTGCGGAACGTAGTGTGCACTCTGTCTTCTTCAGCAATCCAGATCTGGTTATATCCGGATGACCCATCCATAAATGACAGGGCTTCATGACCAGTAGTCGCATCGATCATCACTTCAGTGATTGGCACTGGGAAATCATCTTTCGGGCAGGCCTTATTAAGGTCCCGGAAATCAACACATATTCTGATCTGCCCATTCTTCTTCTTTACGGGCACTATATTGGCTAGCCATGTAGTATATTGGTTCTCTTCAACAAAGCCCACATCGATTAGCTTGCCAACCTCTTTGTTAATCTGATTTATTAATTCAGGGCGCATTCTCCTGGAAGGCTGCTTTACAGGGCTAGCCTCTGGGTTTATTGCCAATCGGTGCTGCGCCACATCAGAACTCAGTCCCGGCATTTCATCATATGTCCATGCAAAGCAGTCTCGGAATTCTTTCAAGAACTGTATATACTATTCCCTGGTAGCTGGCTCCAGCAGTGCACTGAGGAATGTCGTCCTTGGCTCATCTGCGGTCCCCAGATTTATTTCCACAAGCTCATCGACGGTGGCCTGACCTCCATCTTCGACCTCGGGCAAGGCTTCTTGCAAGTCAATGAAGCCTCCCGGGATATAATCTTCTTCAGTTTCATGATTTTCTATTTCATCATACCGGTTATCAGCGGGTGCTGGCTCATCATATACGGCCAATATTGTTGTATTCTGTTCAGTCTGCCCCGAGGACGTAACTGGATCAGCAGGAAACTCAAAGATGGAGTCTTCCGCCCTTAGAGGCTCTTATGATGCAGACTCCCTTGAGAGATCATCATTCTGTAGAGCCCGGACTTCTTCCAGGATGCGCTCAAACTCCAGGCATTCCCTCAGCTCTTTAGCTACTTGGTCTTCATCCGGGGTTCCCGTGTCAAACTTTGCTTCAGCATGGAACAGATCCTCTTTGCAAGGTAGGTCTTCCCAGCACCAATCTTTCTTTGCTTCATCAGACGTCCCCGTCTCCGGCTGACTGTCTGGGGCTTCATTGTTCATTATGGATTGATAAATGATTTCTTCATCTTCCGAGGGGTACTTGTCATATCCTACCTCGGGAGGGTCTTCATGCTGGTAGGAGACAGAGATGACGTCCACCTCAGCTTCATAGTATTCTTGAAGGGTATAACCCAATCCCGGGTGCTGAGTGATCTTCCTCAGTTCTTTATTATCCCGGGGCGGATCCCATAGCTCCTGGAACGCCTTCTTTTGGGCAACAGGTTGTAGTGATGGCATATGCATTTTAGAGAACTTATGTGAAACCCGCTGGGTAGTATAGTCCAAGCCTGTGATCAGCACCATCCGGTTTGCAGCCTCTTCAGGGACCATGCAGTCTTGATCATCTTCCTCGACTGACTCCCCGGTGTAGAATATGGTAGGAGGCTCGCAGAAGCGAGGGATTTCCATAGTCTTCAGTGGTAGCACCGTCTGGTACTCTAGGCTGGCGATGGGCTTGACTAAACCCTGCGGAACCTCCACCTGTGTGTACTTTTCTTTCATTTCTTTAGCGATATCATCCGGGTGAATGCTAGGAGGGGTGATCCGGGCAAAGTCACCAGCATAAGAGATGTGAGATACCTCATGCTTTTTAATATAGCCCTTTGGTGGCGGGGGAGACCAGTTTCTTACCTTCGTCACCGGCTTTTTCTGGCTGACCACAGCCTCTTTCTCTTCACAATTTTGCGACACCTCGGTGTAGTAGGATGCATCGAGCATATGACACTCGAATACTTCGAAGGGGTGTAGATCCGCAAACACCCTCTCTTCTTTTCCTTCATGGCAGTATTTAATGCACTGATGCAGCGTGGACGGCACTATCTAATATTCATGCAGCCACGGTCTCCCCAGCAGGGCCTTATATGTGGTGTTGGAGTCGATTACATAGAATCGTACCACGGTAGTGAGATCCCCCAATGTGAGGTTAAAATCAGCCACCCCAAGGGGCGTCTCACATTTCTGGTTGAATCCCGCAATTTTCATGTCTCTGACCTTGGTAAGCTGGAGATCAAAGTAATATTTTTGGTAGATGAGGTATGGGAGGATGTTCACGGCAGCCCCGGGATCTATCAGTATCCTGTTCAGTGGCTGACAGTTCAGGGAGCCCCTCATATACAGCGGTCTGTTATGGCAGGAATTCGGAATCAGCATGTCATCCTCTGTGAATGTGACTGACGGCCCAGAATTTACTTCTGTCAAGAGTGCTTCATATCGTGCCGGCGACTGCAAGGCATCGACAATTGCTTGGCGAGCCTCTTCACTCAGAGAGAGGATCTCCCAGATAGAGAATCTGGTAGGGAGCTTCTTTAGCATTTTCATGATCCTGCTGCCCACCCTGACATTAGATAGTCTCATTTCTTCCGCCCATCGGGGTCTTGGAGGTTCATGTGGTGCTCGTGGCCTCTGCTGACCAGTGCTGGCTTCAACCTCTGGACTGACTTCTTGGGGGGCTTCTTCTATAGCAATGGCCCCTAGTGCCGTCGGAGAGTTATCCTCCTCTTTCTCATTCTGCTTGTAGGCTACATATGCCGACTGCTGAGGTCTCTTGCCTTTATCTAGCCCAGCCTGTATCGACTGCCCATTTTCTAGACTGGATAGAAATTCCAGAAATGTTGGAATTTGACCTCCCTTCTGTTAGCGCAGCGAGAGTGATATAGAAGGGGGGGATGAATAGATCACTCCCAGTTTGTAAAGCTTAGGCGAGAAAATAAATCTACCGCTTATGCCCCTTCTAAACAAGCACACAAAGAATTACAAATGCAGGTACCAATCAAGATCGAATAAGAAAAGGATGATAAGAGCTGAACACACAACTAGTCGAAGAGACAAGCAGATAGAGAGCGCTGATAAAGATCGCAAACCACAGAGAAGACAACCGGTTTTTAGGTGGTTCGACTGCAGTCCGCAATCTACATCCAACCCTCACTCCAACTAGAGTGAGGATTCCACTAGCCACTGCTAGAGCACAGCAGACTCAGTCTGCGAACAACTTGCTGCCAAACAGCTTGAAAACCCAAGGGAGACAAATCCCTCAACCAAGCTTTGCTACCCACAGAGCTTGTAACCTGTTCTAGCACCCAGCATGAACAGAACCGGAGAGTGCCTCTCCCTTCCTCCACACACCGGAGGGAAACAGATCAGAAATAGACGAAGAACACATAAAGAAAATCAGAAAAGGAACTAAAGACTGATCGAGAAAACATTCGATACTGAGAGTTAATACAAATGTAGCTTCCTGGGAAGCAATTTCAGAAACCCGATACTGCAAACTCTCTTTCTCTCTTCACTGCTATCTCTCTTTTTCTTTCTCTTTTTTTCTTTCTCTTTACTGGTGGATTGAGCTCTCTGCAATACTGCCTTTTCTTTCTTGGCTCTGATCTCCTTCATCGGTGGACGAAGGTTTCTATTTATAGCGGCAGCAGGTGGATAGGGCACAAAACGCGTGTGCCTCCCACGCTCGATCCAGAACCTTCCTGCCACGTGACCTTATTGGATTGGTTCCTTTTGTCTTGGATCACGTGCACCCCCTTTATTAGGGAATAATCTTCCTCGTACCTGTAAGAAGATAAGAACCATTAACACGCAGTATGGCCACTAAAACTAAAGCTGCATGAGGTATATGATAACAGCACGACGTGACCAGTACACGAGATAGGAAAAGAACGACACGAGGTACACTGTAACAGAACAGACACAACGAGGAGAACGACACGAAGTGAAACAAGAACGACACGGAGTACATACGATGACTACAGCACGAAGTAAAACATCATGATATAATAACCAGTAATGAGAACGGCACGAGAACAACATGGAGACAAAACAGTAACCGACACGAGTTGAAAACAACACGAGGTAAAAAGAAGAACGACACGAAGTGGTTGCAACACCAAGCAAGACATAAAAGATGACACGAAATGCAACTAGAGGACAGAGAGAAGCGACACGAGGTTCACACAGAAACGACACGAGGTGGCACAGAAAGCAACACTAGGTGCTGTAATGTTCTGCACGCAGTGGAACAAAAATGACACGAAGACACAGAAACAACAGTAACTGACACGAAGTGTGGTTACTAAACAGGAACGACACGAGGTCTACAGGGAAACGACTCGAAGTTCATCAGAACTATTAGAGCTGCTTCAGAAACACGACACGAAGGCATGATACGGAATGACACGGAGTGTGGTCAAGGTGAGAAGGACACGAAGTCTAAAGAGTAAAACAACACGAAGACCAAAACTGAAACCTACACGAGGTGAAGTCACAAAGCGACAAAGAGAAACGACACAAAGACAGAGACCACAAGGATAAAACAACATGAAGTATTACCTCATACGAGTTTTCCTGTCAAGCATGGAAATCAACACGGAGTGTTGTACGCTCAGACGACACGAAATCATTTCGTGTTGGTGAGGGAAAGCAACACGAAGACAACAATGCTACAGAGCAATGTCTAGACTTGAAGTTCAGTTGAGTGTACAGACTTCACCAATGAATCACTCACTGTACAGACTTGCTATAGTAGTCTGATGTACAAACTTTGATGAACAGTCCAATGTATGGACATTGAAATCGAAGACCAATGTGCAGACTTGACAATGAAGACTAGTGTGCAGACTTCAAGTTTAACTGTGGATGTACAGACTTAAAGAATAAGCCAGTGTATAGACTTGAAGATTGAAAGCGATGTACAGACTTTGATGACCAACACCAATGTATAGACTTAGGAGCATAAGACACGGCTGTACAGACTTCGCCTAAGACGCTGTACACACTTAGCCTAAGACAATGCATAGGCTTGAACGAGAGTCCAATGTATAGACTTGCATGATGCACAATTACAGAGTCCAGTGTATAGACTTTGCTTCCCAGACATGATATATGCAGAGACATGATATCTGACAGAATGCAATGCACATATATAAAGAGCAAATGCCATCAATGCTAGACATCATCATTCATGTTGCTATCAATATGCAGAATTCTCAAGAATAATAATGCATAGAAATGCACTTATAGTGTGAGACATCATCAAAATCATAGGGACACAACAATCTCCCCCTTTTTGATGATGGCAACACTATGAATCAGGCAATATCAAGGTTTATCAAGATTTAACATGAAATCAATGCCAGCGCAACAACAGATTAACTTCAAGGCATGCTCATGCAAATGAATTAGACAAACCCTACAACTCACTCTCATTAACTCACTCTCATTTCCCCCACAACTCATAATCAGGAACTTCCCCTAGGCGACTAGCCACAATCAACTGATTAAATCATTGATATAGCAGAACCTCTCTCCCCCTTTGACATCAGCAAAAAGAAATGCAGAAGACATAACAATGCTGGAGACATGAAGAAGAAGTGCAGTAACGATCTTAGTGCAGAAAGTCACGAATAGGTCTTAAGAAAATAAGTGAGGTTCTAACATCAAGAGAAGATTCTTTAAGCTTCAGTACACAATGGAGAGATAGAATTATGAAGAGTATATCAGCATACATAGTGTATGATGTAGAGCAGGAGTTGACAAGTATGGCCAAATGGAGCTGATCATTCAACTATTCCACAAGACAGCAAGAGTCTAAATCAGAGAGGTGTTCTCAAGGTATTGAGGACAAGCAATCCATTAGTTGCATAACAACAAGGAATGCTAGTTGGAGATGATTTCCAAGAAGATCAATGAGTAAGTTGGTAGATCACTTCTTTTGACATTAGGGAGACACCTTGATCAGAGGCCTGAATCCCCAGTTACTCAGAGTGAGTTCCTCATTACTTCCCTTTTTTTTTTAAGGAACAGAGTTAGTAACTGTGGCTTTTGACATGAGGAGACACCTTGATTAGAGGCCAGAGTCCCCAGTTACTCACCAGCAAGCCACCATTGCTCTGTCATGACTTTTCTTTTATATTAAGTATCTGACACCTCATGACTTGGGAGAAATATTCATTTCATTGATGAAGCTCCCAGTTTCTCAGTGATCAAAAACAGAACATGTTTGTTCAGTTAAGCCCTTGAGTTAAAGAGATAGAATGATTGAAGACAATACCAAAAGAGAAGTACTTTTCTTGTATTGAGTCTTGAAGTCTAGATTTCAAGTTGATTGGGTCAGATATCAAGACATACGTGTTTTTGGCCTGAACCATAATCAATGACAATGTAGGAAGATATACTTTATGCAATTAGTCCAGGTCTCTGTGTGAGTGCCAAAGAAAAGATTCTAATTGGATTTTAGAGACACTGACTTATTGACTTAAGAGATAAGTGACACTCTACTGTCTGAGAGAACTACACTAGATTAGTCATGAAAAACCAGCAGAGATACTCATCTGGACACTCCTTTTGAATTTGTCAAAGCACTTCTCTTCTCACATTACAACTTAGCTCCCCCTAAGATATAGCAAACCTCAATAAAACATTTCAGCAAAATCTCAAGGCTTCCCTCAAATTAGAGTATTCCTGAAAGCTAACCAGTGAGCATTCCGAACTCCCCCTTAAACCAGCAAGCAAGAAGGCTAACCAACAGATAGACAAACCTCCCCCTCACAACAGGAACAGGCTTCATAATTAAGACACTTTGTATAAGTCTAACTCTCTTCTTAATGTAGTGAACTTTTCATTATCCATAGGTTTTGTGAAAATATCAGCAATCTGATTATCTGTTCCTACATGAATTAGTTCAAAGTTATTCTTAGACACCTCATCTCTTATAAAATGATGTCTTATCTCTATATGTTTTGTTCGAGAATGCAAAATAAGATTTTTAGCAAGATTGATGGCACTTGTATTATCACAGTAAATAGGTGTGCACCCCAGGTCTACTTGGTAGTCCTGAAGTTGGTGTTTAATCCATATTACTTGTGTTCCACAACTCCCTGCAGCCACATATTTAGCTTCTGCAGTGGAGAGGGCCACAGAATGTTGTTTCTTGGAGCCCCAAGATACTAAACACCCACCCAAGAATTCACAATGGCCACTTGTGCTTTTCCTGTCTAGTTTACAGCCTGCATAGTCAGCATCTGTGTATGCTACTAGATTCAATGTGCGAGAAGCAGGAAACCATAAACCAAGGGAGTGACTAGCTGACAAATATCTGAAGATTCTTTTAACTGCAGCTAAGTGTAGTTCAGTGGGTCTAGACTGATATCTTGCACACATTCCTACACTGAATTGTATATCAGGTCTAGAGGCTGTTAAGTAAAGAAGTGATCCAATCATACCTCTATAAAGTTTGGCATTTACTTCTTTACCTGTCTCATCTGCATCCAATGATGTATTGGTGCCCATGGGTGTAGTAATGTGCTTTAAGTTTTCCATGCCAAACCTTTTGAACAATTCCATTGTGTATTTGGTTTGGTTGATGAAGCACCCATCTTCTAGCTGCTGTACCTGCAATCCAAGAAAATATTTTAGTTCACCAACCAAGCTCATCTCAAATTCAGCAGACATCATGGTAGAAAATTCATCACATAGTTCATGGCTAGTTGATCCAAATACAATGTCATCTACATATACCTGAACTATGATGAGATCTTTACTCATGCCCTTGGTGAATAAAGTCTGATCAACTTTACCTCTTTTGTAGCCTTTGCTGATCAGAAATTCAGATAATCTTTCATACCAAGCTCTTGGAGCCTGCTTTAGACCATACAAGGCTTTGTTTAACCTGAAAACTTGGTTAGGTTGAGGAGAAAATTGAAATCCAGGAGGTTGTTCAACAAAGACTTCTTCTTTAATAACTCCATTTAAAAAGGCACTTTTAACGTCCATTTGTTGGAGTTTGATGTTCTTTGAGCATGCAAAGGCAAGCAACAATCTTATGGCTTCCATCCTAGCAACTGGTGCATAAGATTCATCAAAGTCTACACCGAATTCCTGACAGTAGCCTTTGGCTACTAGTCTGGCCTTGTTCCTCGAGATGATTCCATCTTCATTTATCTTATTTTTGAACACCCACTTGGTTCCTATGACATTAATACCATCTGGTCTTGGGACAAGCTCCCAGACATTGTTCCTTTCAAACTGACCTAATTCCTCACTCATAGCATTTACCCAACCTTGATCAGCTAAGGCCACTTCTACTGTTTTGGGTTCAATTTGTGAGACTAAAGCAATTAGGTCGTCATTATTCACTTTTCTAAAATGAGATCTAGTCCTTAGAGGTTCTTCAGGATTGCCTATGACATTATCTAACGGATGGTCTTTAAGGAATCTAATATTTTTTGAAGACTCACCTGTTTCTCTTTGACCTTCCTGATTTTGGGAATTTGTTTCTCCATTCTGCTGAGTCTTCTCTTCTTCTTGTTGGTTTTCCAGAAAATCTCCACCATGATTGGAGTCCCTGTCAAGATTTTCAATATTAGAAACATCTTTCTTTTCACTAAAAAGAATGTGTGGAGATTCTTCCACTTTCTGATCTGATACATTAAATACCCTATATGCCCTTGACACTTCTGAGTAACCCAAGAATATTCCAGGTGAACTCTTGGCTTCAAACTTGTCTAAATCTTTCTTATCATTGTTATGAATAAAACATTTTGCTCCAAAAATTCTGAAATGAAACAAGTTTGGTTTCTTACCTTTTAGAAGCTCATAGGGTGTTTTCTTGTGTATGGGTCTTACCATGGCCCTGTTGATTATGTAGGTTGCTGTATTGGCCGCTTCTGCCCAAAACCTTCTAGGTAACTTACTTTCAATCAACATGGTTCGGGCCATCTCCACCACTGTTCTATTTCTTCTCTCCACGATCCCATTCTGTTCAGGTGTCCTGGGAGAGGAAAACCTGTGAGTTAGTCCTTCTTTGTCACAAGTTCAGTAAACATGGAATTTTCAAACTCACCTCCATGATCAGATTGAATAGAACTAACCTTGAACTTTCCTTCTTGTTTGACCTTATTGAAAAATAGATTAAACTTTTGAAATGCATCACTCTTATTTGCTAAGAAAAATATCCATGAGTATCTGGAGAAGTCATCTATGATGACATAGCCAAACCTGTTACCATTAAGACTCTGAGTTCTGGTTGGACCGAAGAGATCCATATGAAGAAGTTCCATTGGTCTAGAAGACAATGGCTCAGATCTTAATTTGAAAGAGTTTCTGGTCTGTTTGCCTAGAGCACAGGCATCACATGATTTTGAAATGGAATTAAATTTAATTTTAGGCATGCCTTTAACTAAATCAAGTTTGACCAGTTTATTTAAAGTAGAAAAGCTAGCATGACCTAGACGTCTATGCCATTCAAAAGCATCAATTTCAGAGTTAGCAGACAAACAAATAGTAGAGTCAGATTTCTCATTTAAGTCTACAATGTAGACATTATTAATCCGGTTGGCTACAAATTTAACCTCATCAGAATTTATTTCAAAGATTTTGCATGAAGTATCATCAAAAACAACCTTGTGACCCTTGTCACATAACTGACTGATGCTGATCAGATTATGTTGTAGCCCTTCCACAAGTAAGACTTTTTCAATGGAGTTTGTGGAAGACTTACCTACTGTGCCAACTCCAATTATTTTACCTTTGTTCTTTCCTCCAAACTTGACCAGACCTCCTGGCTTCATCTCTATCTTACTGAACTTGGATCGGTCTCCTGTCATATGCCTGGAGCAGCCACTGTCGAGGTACCACTTGTTGTCTTCAGCTGCCAGGCCGACCTACACAAGTATATCAAGCAGAGTGATTTGGAACCCAAGATGAGTTGGGTCCAAGTACATTGTTTAAATCTCTGATCAAGTGTTTGGGTACCCAGATTTGTTTCAGCATGGTTTTCTCTGGCACCCTCCTTTCAGGTTTATTAAAGTTCAATCCAGCTAAACTGGAGAAATGAGTTCTATTCCTTTCATCGGTCTTCCTATTCCTAGGAAATTTCCTGTAGGCTTGTTGATTGGTATATCTTTGACCATGAAAGTTGTTCCTCCAGTAGGTCTTGTTTGGACCCATCTGATTGTTATAACTTAGCTTTTATTCTGATTTGTTTTCTTGGTCCAGCTACCATTTGTGTTCTGGTGAATGGACTTAATGTTATTCTTCATAAAGTTCATTCCAATCTTGAATGGTTGTCCAGTACTGGTTGTTGTGTTCTCTTTAGGACTTTGAGTTTTCTTAGAGCTGTTTGAGCTGGATGGTGTGTCCAGCTTTTCTTTTCCCTTCTCTGGACAGAAGGTGATAGTCTTGAATTGCAAGGGTCTCTTGTTGGTTGGGTCATAGCCTAGACCTTCCTTATTGAAATTGACCCTAGTTCCTAGTATAGCATCTAGGCTAGTCTTTCCTTGGACAAACTTCTCTAAGACTTTCTGTTTGTCTTCCAGCTCCTTTTGAAGAAACTCTGAATTCTTTAGGAGTTCAGCATTTACTTTCTTCACAGCTTCATATTTCTCTGAATTCATTCTGATTTCACTCATGCTTTCTTCAATTTTAGTTTTGAATTCATTGAGCTATTTTTTACTTTCTTGGATTTCTCCCCTAAGCTTATCATTCTCTTTCCTTTGTGAGGTCATTTCTTCTAGTTGTTCTTTCAGCTTTGCATTTTCCTCACAGACCAGAGTTTGTTCTTCAACATTTGTGTTAAATTTTCTTTTCAGAACTCTGTGCTCTTTGCTAAGTGAATTAAATTTATCTAGCAAGTCACCATAAGCATCCTCCCAGTCATCAATTGAGAAATTTTCAAAAACATTTATTACCTCCTCTTCACTGTTTGCCATAAGACAAATTCCTTCTTCATATTCCTCCGAGGAAGTGTCTTCGGGATTTTCTTCTTCCTCGCTCCATGTGCAGACCATCGCCTGTGGCTTTTTCTTCTTCTGCACCTTTGTGAACTTCTTCTGAAGATAGGGACCTTTCTTCTGGAGTTCTGGGCATTCGCCTTTCATGTGTCCCTGTTTGTTACAGTTAAAACAAGTCAGTTTCTTAGGATTTCTATCCCTGTAATTGGTAAACTCAGCTTTCTTGTTAAAAGAGTGTGGGTTCTTCTTCCTGAAGGTCTTCCCCTTTGTCCTCAGAAACTTTCTGAACTGACGAGTGAGCATAGCCTGCTCCCCCTGGTCGAGATCTGAAAGACCTTCAAGCTCGGACTCAGACTCGGGGCTACTGCTGCTGCTCCCACTTTTACTACCCTTGTTGCGGGAAGCTCTTAGAGCTACATTTTTACCCTTCCTCTCACTACCTTCTCCACCTCCTTGGAAGTTCATCTCATAGGTCATCAGGGATCCTATGAGTTCATTCACAGTTAAGACAGTCAAATCTTTTGACTCCTCAATCACAATGGCCTTAGTGTGCCATGCCGGGGATAAAGATCTAAGGATTTTCCTGACTATATCTGCCTCAGCAAGATCCTTCCCTAGCCCTTTAAGAGTGTTAGTGATCAAGGATAACCTGGCATACATTTCGGTTATATTCTCATCTGCATTCATCTTAAACATTTCATACTTGGAGGTGTAGAGATTTACCTTCGAGGCTTTCACTTGAGCTGTACCTTCATAAATTAATTGCAGCTCATCCCACATTCGCTTGGCAGTTCTGTATGCAGATATACGAGCATATTCCTCTGGATGAACAGCACACTGGATTATGTTCAGCGCCGTCCAGTTGAGTGACGAGAGCTTCACATGATCATCTGTCCAAGCATCCTCGTTTGGTGGCAGCTCATATGGCCCCACCGTGATTACTCTCCACAATTTATGACTCTGAGCTCTGATGAACACTTCCATCCTGTTCTTCCAAAACAGATAGTTACTACCATCGAAATAAGGAGGGCGACTAATGGATTGACCTTCGGCCATGAAGGTTCTAGGACCACCACCATTTCCTTGACCGTTCGTCCACATGGCGTAAACCCGCTCTGATACCAAATGTTAGCGCAGCGAGAGTGATATAGAAGGGGGGGGATGAATAGATCACTCCCAGTTTGCAAAGCTTAGGCGAGAAAATAAATCTACCGCTTATGCCCCTTCTAAACTAGCACACAAAGAATTGCAAATGCAGGTACCAATCAAGATCGAATAAGAAAATGATGATAAGAGCTGAACACACAACTAGTCGAAGAGACAAGCAGATAGAGAGCGCTGATAAAGATCGCAAACCACAGAGAAGACAATCGGTTTTTAGGTGGTTCGACTGCAGTCCGCAATCTACATCCACCCCTCACTCCAACTAGAGTGAGGATTCCACTAGCCACTGCTAGAGCACAGCAGACTCAGTCTGCGAACAACTTGCTGCCAAACAGCTTGAAAACCCAAGGGAGACAAATCCCTCAACCAAGCTTTGCTACCCACAGAGCTTGTAACCTGTTCTAGCACCCAGCATGAACAGAACCGGAGAGTGCCTCTCCCTTCCTCCACACACCGGAGGGAACCTGCTAATGACAACCCGTCACTAGCAACACCAGAGATCAGCGATCTCTCTTCCTCTGCAACCCAGAGGGAAACCGGAGATAGACTCCCTTCCTCCACACACCGGAGGGAACAGATCAGAAATAGACGAAGAACACATAAAGAAAATCAGAAAAGGAACTAAAGACTGATCGAGAAAACATTCGATACTGAGAGTTAATACAAATGTAGCTTCCTGGGAAGCAATTTCAGAAACCCGATACTGCAAACTCTCTTTCTCTCTTCACTGCTATCTCTCTTTTTCTTTCTCTTTTTTCTTTCTCTTTACTGGTGGATCGAGCTCTCTGCAATACTGCCTTTTCTTTCTTGGCTCTGATCACCTTCATCGGTGGACGAAGGTTTCTATTTATAGCGGCAGCAGGTGGATAGGGCACAAAACGCGTGTGCCTCCCACGCTCGATCCAGAACCTTCCTGCCACGTGACCTTATTGATTGGTTCCTTTTGTCTTGGATCACGTGCACCCCCTTTATTAGGGAATAATCTTCCTCGTACCTGTAAGAAGATAAAACCATTAACACGCAGTATGGCCACTAAAACTAAAGCTGCATGAGGTATATGATAACAGCACGACGTGACCAGTACACGAGATAGGAAAAGAACGACACGAGGTACACTGTAACAGAACAGACACAACGAGGAGAACGACACGAAGTGAAACAAGAACGACACGGAGTACATATGATGACTACAGCACGAAGTAAAACATCATGATATAATAACCAGTAATGAGAACGGCACGAGAACAACATGGAGATAAAACAGTAACCGACACGAGTTGAAAACAACACGAGGTAAAAAGAAGAACGACACGAAGTGGTTGCAACAACAAGCAAGACATAAAAGATGACACGAGATGCAACTAGAGGACAGAGAGAAGCGACACGAGGTTCACACAGAAACGACACGAGGTGGCACAGAAAGCAACACTAGGTGCTGCAATGTTCTGCACGTAGTGGAACAAAAACGACACGAAGACATAGAAACAACAGTAACTGACACGAAGTGTGGTTACTAAACAGGAACGACATGAGGTCTACAGGGAAACGACTCGAAGTTCATCAGAACTATTAGAGCTGCTTCAGAAACACGACACGAAGACATGATACGGAATGACACGGAGTGTGGTCAAGGTGAGAAGGACACGAAGTCTAAAGAGTAAAACAACACGAAGACCAAAACTGAAACCTACACGAGGTGAAGTCACAAAGCGACAAAGAGAAACGACACGAAGACAGAGACCACAAGGATAAAACAACACGAAGTATTACCTCATACGAGTTTTCCTGTCAAGCATGGAAATCAACACGGAGTGTTGTACGCTCAGACGACACGAAATCATTTCGTGTTGGTGAGGGAAAGCAACACGAAG
This sequence comes from Amorphophallus konjac, assembly GCA_022559845.1. NCBI lineage: Eukaryota > Viridiplantae > Streptophyta > Magnoliopsida > Alismatales > Araceae > Amorphophallus > Amorphophallus konjac. Next base: position 493,188,161 of record CM040121.1, read on the forward strand.
ACAACAATGCTACAGAGCAATGTCTAGACTTGAAGTTCAGTTGAGTGTACAGACTTCACCAATGAATCACTCACTGTACAGACTTACTATAGCAGTCTGATGTACAAACTTTGATGAACAGTCCAATGTATGGACATTGAAATCGAAGACCAATGTGCAGACTTGACAGTGAAGACTAGTGTGCAGACTTCAAGTTTAACTGTGGATGTACAGACTTGAAGAATAAGCCAGTGTATAGACTTGAAGATTGAAAGCGATGTACAGACTTTGATGACCAACACCAATGTATAGACTTAGGAGCATAAGACACGGCTGTACAGACTTCGCCTAAGACGTTGTACACACTTAGCCTAAGACAATGCATAGGCTTGAATGAGAGTCCAATGTATAGACTTGCATGATGCACAATTACAGAGTCCAGTGTATAGACTTTGCTACCCAGACATGATATATGCAGAGACATGATATCTGACAGAATGCAATGCACATATATAAAGAGCAAATGCCATCAATGCTAGACATCATCATTCATGTTGCTATCAATATGCAGAATGCTCAAGAATAATAATGCATAGAAATGCACTTATAGTGTGAGACATCATCAAAACCATAGGGACACAACACCTTCTTCTCTTCCTGGTATAAGCTGGCAGGGGGAGGAATCTGGACACCCCGCACCTCTGGTTCAGGAATCTGGTAGGGTTGTTCCCCTCTGAACATAATGTTATGATTAGCTGGTGGTGGGCGGCCCCACCTTCTTCCGGAGCGTGTTGCATGTGCTGAGGGTGAGGCCTCGGCATGGTTGGCCTCTAGCGGGGCATTTGACATTTCATCCTCATCACCCTCCCCGGGTGAGGTAAAGAGTGCCGACAGGGTGTTACATTGTACTGTCACGACCCTCTTTCCCTTCTTGGACTTGGGACGTCTCTTCTTTTTCTGGGCATTTGGCTTTATTGGCCCCTGCCCCCAGAAGGGTTCAGTCTCAGCTTTTTCTTGTTCTGCCTCTGACTGCTCTTTAATTTTTAATTCTTCGAGCTGTTCCCAGAGTATACAGTCTTTCACCAGCAGGTGCACGGGCTTCTTCTGTTCATATTCATCGAGCCCATTAATATACTACTGTAAACGCCTAGCTGTAGGACTTACTTTCTTATGTGCAGGTAGGGGGACTTGTCTTCTCCAGTTATGAGTGGGAATCCGGATGACTGGCCCTGTCTCAGCTGTGCGCCGTACTGGCTTTACTGGAGGTTGTTCGGGCCTTGGTGTGACACCGCGGATAACTGCTCCATTGGTATTGGCTGCGAGAGTCTTCTTTCTGTTCTTTATGGGTTTCATCTGCCATCCTTCCTGATCCCTCAGTGGGGTGAGGAAGCAAGCTTCATAAGTATGCCTGGTGCATTCCTCGACGGCTTCCTTAGGCAGCTGTTGGTAGATCGAAATCATATTGGCGACCATTTTTAATGCCGGAGGCTCATGTGGACGAGGTGGCTCTACCTAGTAATCTCCCAGCTGTAGCTCACCCTTTTTGACCATGCCTTCCATAATATCTTTGAAGACGTAGCAATCTTCAATTGCGTGCCCCAGCGCACGGTGATATGGACAGAACAGTGGATCACCTTTCTTTGCCGCGTCCTCGGGTCTCTTTGGCTCAGGCAATGTTACCTTGTTGAACTTGTATGCCCAGTTGAATAGTGCGGCTGTCTTATCTTTCGGGAAAGAGTACGGCTTTCCCATTTTGTTTCTGAGAGAGACCTTATCTTTTCTTTCTGCTGTGTCTGCTGGCGGGGGAGCTTCATCTGCCCCCTTCTTCCCTTTCTGTTGCTCGAAGGTTCTGAAATCGACGGTGTTAGCCTCAGAGTGCGATGGTCGTCGATCATTAGATTTCCCTTTCGGCACAGTTGGAGCATTGGCCGTCGGACGCTTAGACAGGAACGTCTCGACCTCCGCCACTATATTATTCAGCCGGTCAAATGTTCTGACATCTGCACCAATCATCTTTTCCAGTACCTCTCTCCTGAGGCTCTGCTTACATATTTGCACTGCATCTTCTTGATGAGGAGGTCTTCTGCATCTCATAGCTAAGTTCCTCCACCTTTTGATGTAGTCCAGTGCTGTTTCATCTTGCTTTTGCCTGGTTGCATATAGTTCTGCTATTGTAATTTCTTTTTCCGTGACGTGAAATCTGTCGCGGAACTTTCTTTGCATATCAGGCCAATCGGTCACTGACCCAGCCGGCAGGCTTGAATACCATTCAAAGGCTATCCCGGTGAGGGATGAGCCGAAGAACTTCAGCAGATAAGCTTCATCAGCTGCCAAATCACCCATAATTGTGGTATAGTAAGCTATGTGCTCCCTGGGAGAGCTCTGGCCATTAAATTTCTCAAACTTCGGCGGCTTACTGACGCCTGGCTGTAGTCTCTTAGCAGCATACTGGGGAGGATACGGTACCCTATACACATCATAGGTACTAGCATCATCACCAGTCTTTTCAGACAGCTTCATCTCCACAATCTTTTCAATCATCAGCTTCTGGGCTATGGCTGGATCTATGTTTTCCGGGAAGAAGTGAGCTTGTTGCTGACTGTAAGGAGTTGTCATCACAGTTGCGCGCAAGGTTGGCGCGGCAGGCTGCGTCTGAGATATAGAGGGCTGAGCTACCGTCTGCTGCAGAACGGGTTGGCTCGGCGCTTTGCCCTTATCAGTCGGGAGAGGATTAGCTGGAACAGCCATTTCGGTTGAGCTGGCAGTCTGCCCCACATGCTCGGCTTGCTTGGAGACCGGATTAACCTCATGCCTCTCATTTAGCTATCTTCTGAGAGCATTGATCTCTTGTTGATATCTTCTAAACATCATCTGGATCATGGGATCCAGGGTTGACGGGATCTGTAGATCTTCTGAAGTCCCTTCAGCATCATCGACGAAGGGATTATCTTCATCTTCTGTTGTCACCACATTAACTGTCATAGTGGTGATCTTGCGGACTTCATCATCAGTCTTCATCTTATCTTTGGCCGCCTGACTTCTCCTTGCGACGGGACCTGGTCTGTTGCCAGTCTGAGCAGTTCATCTGGCTGTGTCGGTAACATATCCTGCCCTTTGACAAGCCCGGACATATTGCAGGCAAAGATCTGCATCTTTTCCCTCTGCCTGTAGACTTTCCTTCTCACCTGATCGGGGTATTTGAGCCAGTCAAAGACTGATATTCTTTCTCTAGCTTCTTCCCTATGCAGGTCTTCTTTCCCATACCCGGCTCTGTGGCCTTCTTCATAATCATTGGAATCGGAGGAGGAGACTCCGAGCATCACTTCTTGAAGGGTTTCTTCTTCTTCTTCATCCATGGTGCCCAAGGCACGGGATAATCTTTGCTGCCCGAGGGCGGAGTTCCCCAGGTAGTGAAAGTAGTCTTGAGCCACTTGTTTCATCTCCTCTTGATTGTGCCTTCGTGGCTCTGGTTGGAGCATCAATCTTTCCTGGCTCTTCTGCTGATAAGCCAGTCTCTCCACCTGAGCAGTCAAGTGCTCGGCTCTGCAGTATTTGAATATATCGGCCTGTCTGGCACAGGCTCTTGGTCTTCTTAGAGTGGCAGCAGCGACTGGTTCGCTTATTCTCATTTCCTCTTCCTCCCTGAACCTTCTACTCCCATCTTGGCAGCGGTTGGCAGCAGCAGCATAATCCTTCCTTTCCCATCTTTTGCCCCCAGCCATGGGGTGGGTGACCGTGAGGTCTTCCTTCTGCTGATATCTTCTGTCCCTCATCCTGGGGCGAATAGTAGTCAGATTTCTTCCTCCATTCTCTTTCTCATCCCTCCTACCCCGAGCCCTAGGGTGAACAGCAACAGCATTTCTTATGTCTCTTCCTTCTCCTCTTCTGCTTCCTGCCCTGAAGCGGGCAACAGTGGTATCAGCAATGTTCTCTTCCTCTTGAGCTGGGACCCAGCTCTGGGTTTTCTTCGGCCGCCAAATCTGCCTGAACTTGGGCGGCTTTGGTGCCAGTGACTTTCTCTCCTCCTCTTTCATGTCGACCCTCCTGGCAGCTAGTACCCGGAGTTCAGGCAGATTTGGCGGCCGAATGATGATGTCTAGCATTGATGGCATTTGCTCTTTATATTTGTGCATTGCATTCTGTCAGATATCATGTCTCTGCATATATCATGTCTGGGTAGCAAAGTCTATACACTGGACTCTGTAATTGTGCATCATGCAAGTCTATACATTGGACTCTCATTCAAGAGGGGGGGCCCGTTGGGCCTCCTATTTTGGCGTAGAGATGAAGGGAGACTCGGTCCCACCGGGCGTGCCAGACTTATGGACGCGGGATTTTTTTTCCCCTCTTTGTTGTTATTTTTATTATTATTATTATTATTTATTTATTTGGTTTATTAGGCGTGCCAGTCACATGTGTGACGATTTCATTGTGCGCTCGACTTGACTTGGTCAGTCGATTGTGAAGTCCGAGTCGGGACCAAAAGTCCGCCATACCATAAAGGCTATGACGTTAATTACGCCCTTCCTAAGAAGGACAACCCTTGATTAAACGCCAAAATAGGAGGCCTCAGAAGGCAGTCAAAATACTAATGTGTGAAATAAAGGCTTCATGCTTATGGAAGAGGACGAATGGAGGGCGGATTTATTTAGTTCAACGGACTAAATCGGGCGGCACAACCCTTAACTTTGAGCCATACCGGGTAAGGATAGAAGACCATCCATGCAGTGGCGGGACGGAATTCAGCTAATCATTAGGGTATTCCCTTTTGACACTTCCACTTGATCGGATGCTCCAAATAGGTTCGTTTCCCCCGAAGATGGAGCCGGATGGGAAGTGTATCGGAGACACCCCCTTGACTCATCGGGGTTGATGACATTGGACTAGATTTCGGCAGCATCTCCCCTCAACTTGGAACATGCCCAAGGGGAAATAGGTGATCATCCACGGAGTGCCGGGATGAAAACCGAAAGAGAAAGGCACTGGGCCCTGGCACGGTGTGATGTTGGGGATGGTTCCCCGTTTATTTATTCCATGGGGTGTACCCTGTGACCTGTAGATATCCCTCGAATTAGTGTGGCAGGGTGCTCAAAGATTGGGCAGAGGAGGAGAGGCTCTCGGCGCAGCAATAACGAGCATAGGCAGGCTTCCCCGCGCGGGGGAATGGGTTCTAGGCATGAGGTTCTCGGCATAGCTTTAAAGAAAGAGGAGGGGGGCTCTCGGCGTGAGGTTCCCGGCGCGGGGGAATGGTTTCTCGGCATGAGGTTCTCGGCATAGCTTTAAAGAAGGAGGAGGGAGCTCTCGGCGTGAGGTTCCCGGCGCGGAGCTATTCATGGCACCGGAAAGGTTTGTGGAGGTTTGTAGGGTTCTACGGTGCTCTGTTTTGGGGATTTTTCCTGGGATTCAGGTAACGGCTAGGGGGTTTTAGGATGCAAACGAGGAAGGGGCCGAGGGCTCTACCAAGTTACCAGATTAACATCAAGGAGTCACATGGATAGAAGGGATTCGAGGGATTGAAGTCACCAGGCGTTCGAACCCTCTGGAACAGGCTTTATGCCATTCATATCGCCGACCATCTAGGAGATCAAGAGATGACTGTCTCTGATCCCTGTAATGGCCCCAATGGCTTAGGAAACTCGAGAGGACTATGGACTTCGCAACGTTTAAATCATCGATGTCGTCGAGGGAGAGAGAGGGACAAAGCCCAAAGATCCACGGTAAGGATCGGGGCTCTGTTACCTCCTTCCCATCTGAAACAAGCATGCATATAGGCACAAGAAATCACTAGAATTCTAAGCATCCGAGCAATTAATGTATGCGGGGGATAACATACATTCCGAGAGAGAGAGCACAGGGAGAAGAGGGCCAACCAAAACCATTTCATCGGAACAACCGTGGAGTTGCATTTCACTGTTTCATCGTTTACATCATTCATAGAACAAAGGGGACGGAGAGAAGAAAAATAGACTAATACTCTATCTCCTCGACAACAGGGAGATCTCTTCACTTCGAAAGCGGAAAATGGAATCGAAGCTTATACATCAAAAAGAAGGGAAGCAGGAAGGGACGACAGCAATAAAGGGAAGGGGAGGGCGGAGCATTGACTCCTCTCCCTCCCCTAGCACCCCACCTTCTCCTTCCTTCCGACCTCGCAGCAGCTTTTCTTTTCTTCTCTCTTTTTTTATCTGGCTATCTGGAGATGCCTCTCTTCGCTCTTTTTTTATTCTCCCTTGCTTTCTTTTTTTCTTGCCCACTCTGTCTCTGTGTTTTTTTTTTTTTCGAGATGAACAAAGGGGGGTTTTATAGGCACAGCAGCCCCCTTCTCGGCATGACCCTTCCCGGCGCGCAGAAAATGACTTCCCGGCGCGCTCTTGTCAACCGGGGAGGCTTCCCGGCGCCAAGGGATATGGCTTCACGGCGCCCCTATGGGCTTTGGACCTTGTGAGGATTTCCTGGTTCCACCTTAGTGAGCCCATTTGGGCTTTAATATCTTGAACTCTCTCGTTATAAAGTCTGGACTATCAAAGACATATAACCTGTCTTTTCATTTGTGAGTTCTTCGAGCCTATCAGAACAGGTGAAGGTTGATTAGTGAGTTGACATAGTCTTATCAGAATATTTTGGATATTTTCATCAGTCAGTAGACCGCAGTTCTTCATCAGTACTGTTATCTGAGCGACGACAATACCGGACATCAGCTTGGCCGGGAAGGGCTTCAGCCGGGTGGCAACTTTAGTGACGACTATTCTGTAATTCTGTCTTTGCAGGAATCTCTGAGAGCTTCATGTATGGTTCAATCTTCTCTTTGGTCTCATCTTTATTCTCAGTTATATTTCAGGTGTCAACAAGTAGCCCTTGGCTTTCCTCCACTGGTACGCCCCTTAACTTCCCTTCACCGATGGCCCTCAGCCCTAGGCCGGCACATCCTTGGCCCTTCCCAGCTGGTGCATCCTTGATTTCTTCAGCCTAACACCTTTCCGGCATGCCCTCTCAGCCCTTTGCCGGTACACCCACAGTGGCCCTCAGCGACACACTCTTTCGGCCCTTGGCCGGTACACCCCATAATAGCCCTCAGCGGTACACCTCCCCCTTTTGTGCCTCAGCGGTACGCCCTTAGCCTTCCTAGCCCGGCACACCCTATGCTCGTCCTTGGCCGGTACGTCTTGGCCAATCCCCCGTCCACCCTGTCCAGTATTAGAAGCCTCCCGTTCATCATTTTCTTCATGTTTTCCGAGGTTCTATAAAGGTGTTGCCGCCTCCGGGCGCCCACCTCCAGTTGTCGGGTTCCGCCACTCCGTGTGGGCGCGTTCCCTTTATCTCCCTTACGCTCGGGTCAAGGGGAGATGCTGCCGAAATTTTGTCAGAAAATAACAACATGTTAAAAGGGCAAAAGGAAGCAACAAACGAATAGAACGATCAACGATAAAACTTTTTGACTAATCGAGCCACTGCCGGTAGCGTGAGAAGAACTGAACCAAATAACGACATAACATATCAGACGTCTAACTTGTGAGCAAAAAGGCTGAACAGAACCAAGGAAATGAGAAGCTTATATAAGACTATGTAAAAATCTATAAACGAATAAAAGAAAAGCCTTAAAAACAAATAATAGAAGATTCCAACCTTCACCGACACGCTCTATCGTGCCCCCAGCGGCACACTCCAATAACCTTCAACGGTACACTTATCTGGCCCTTCACCATCATACCCTGCCTCCACTCTTCAAACACCCTGCTCCGGCACGCTGGTTTCCACCTTCCCCGGCACACTCTTTTAAAACCCTCAGCGGTACGCCCTTTTCAACCTCCAGCGGCACGCCTTCATTCTTCAGTGGTACACCCTTTTTGCATCCAGCGGCACACTCCATTCCCCAGTGGTACACCCCTTTCCATTGTCTCTTCCCCCTTTCGCCGGTACACCCTCATCCACCATCTCAAACTCAATGTATAGACTTGGCAGATTGACGTACAAACACAGCAATGAGCAATGTACAGACTTCGAGCCGCAATCAAGGGACAATGTATAGACTTTGAGCTGTAACGTATAGACTTTGAACTGCGGCCAATGAATAATGTATAGACTTTGAGTTGGCCAACGTACAGACTTTGGACTGGCCGATGTATAGACTTTCACGAGCAATGTATAGACTTTGAGCTGCAACGTATAGACTTTAAACTGCGGCCAATGAATAATGTATAGACTTTGAGTTGGCCAACGTACAGACTTTGGACTGGCCGATGTATAGACTTTCATGAATAATGTGTAGACTTTGAGTTGGCCAACGTACAGACTTTGGACTAGCCGATGTATAGACTTTCACGAGCAATGTATAGACTTTGAGCTGCAACGTATAGACTTTGAACTGCAGCCAATGAATAATGTATAGACTTTGAGTTGGCCAACGTACAGACTTTGGGCTAGCCAATGTGTAGACTTCGAGCTGCAACGTACAGACTTCGAACTGCAGCCAATGAATAATGTATAGACTTTGGGCTGGCCAATGTATAGACTTTGAGCTACAATGTACAGACTTTGAGCTGGCTGATGTATAGACTCTAATAAATGATGTATAGACTTTGAATTGCAGCCAATAGCCAACGTATGGACTCTGAACTGCAGCCAATGGCCAATGTACAGATTTCCGAGCTGGCCAATGTGTAGACTTCAATAGACGACGTATAGACTCTGGGTTAATGAATACAGCCCATGAACAGACTTTGAACAGTCGATGTATAGACTTCGTGTCGCAATAGCCTGTCAACGTATAGACTTCGAGCCTTCCCCGGTGCACCCTCCTCTCCCTTCACCGATACACCCTCCAATCATTGCCCTTCAGCGGCACCCTCCTTAAGCCATTCAACGGCACACATATCCAGCCCTTCGCCGGCACACTTTCCGCCCTCCTTTCCTCAGCGGTACACTCCCTTTAGCCCCCCTTCCAACCCGCCAAGGGTCAACTCTCCCCAAAAAAAATAATACATGAATATATATATATATATATATATATATATATATGTATGTATATATGGGCATATAATGACAGAACTAACAAGCCAATAAAAATCATGATGAATAAATAAACCTGAACAGATCCGTATAAAAAAAAATGAATGAAATAAGTGACAATAATAATAAAAAAGGGAGTAATAATGACAGTAAGCAAGATGAGGGAAATCACCCGGAACAGATACGGAAAGAGGAATAAGCAATGGAGTAACAGGAACAATAATGATAAAACAATATAAGGTATTAATAATTCTACATTGCAGCCCCCTCTCTCCGTGACTCGACGCAGAAGGAACAATAGTGCCGCCCTCTCATGCCAGGCCCGAGTCTTGGGAATCATCCTGACACGGCCAGGCCCCGACCTAGTCTCGGGTCGACATTCCAGTCAGACCAGATTCGCTTCTCGCCCTGGATCCCTTCCGAGCCATCATTAAAATTGTCGTGCGTTCGACAGACATTTGAACAGGTCCACCTCGGTTTCCGTCGCGTTTCTATCACGGACCCGAGTCCGAATATGAAAAGGTCCGCGAGTGACCGACATGGCCAATGGCTCATATCCTGATGTGGACTTTAGTGTGATTTATTCCTGCCCCCTTCTCGCGCAGTTAGTATTATTTATTTTGGCCGCAGGGCCCCTAATTTTGGTAATTAATCAAGGGTATTCCCTCGTATGGGGGATGTAAATGACGTCGTGACCTTTATGGCATGACGGGATCTGGTCCCGACACGAACCACACAATCGTCTGACGACGTCAGATCGAGCGCACCATGGGCTCTTCGGAGCCCGAATAAATTGTCACTTCGGTGACTGGCACGCCCACGCACTCAATAGACGAAACACCCGCCTGAACAAGCGAATTTTAGTGCGTCCACAAGTCTGGCACGCCCGGTGGGACCAATCCACCCTTCATCTCTTTGTCGGAATTAGGGGACCTGCGGCCCCCTTCTTGTGATACTAATTGCGTTACTTTCTTAAATGTAGGAAAATCGCATCATGGTGCCGATGATGGCTGTCACTTGCGGCCCTCAAGTCGTTGACAACCATGTTCGAGGCGGCTACCTAGCAGTCCCCCTCAACTTCGGGAGCTTCCCTCCCACTATGGGCTTCCCCAACTTCTTGGGGGTGGCTTTTGCCAACATCCTCGAGGTGAAGGCGCCTGAGGAGTCCCAGATCAACGCTCTCGCTCCGGGGGCCACTAAAGCTGCTACCGGTCGAGCTGTGGCCAAGAACAACGATGGCGTCCCAGCAACGACGCTAAGCTGCAACGTGCACCACGTGCACCAAACCACCGGCCCATCCCACCAAGGGTCGGCATCCTGCCGAAGAAGGCTCCGGAGGAGCAACGCCGGCGCCAGCTCTGGGCGCCGCACGTCCAACTCTGGGAAAACTATGACTGTCGGGGCCCTCCGAGTCCGCCTGGACGGGCAGAGGTCCCAGGTGACACCGGACCGTGTCGTCCCGACTGTCCCAGTCCACAATTCCTTTCAAGGACTGGAGAAGCTGAAGGGGAGGGTGACGCCCGCTGCCGTGGCCGCCTCACCGAAGACTGCGCCGGTGCACAGTCCGGCCAAACTGAAGCAAGTCTGGGTCCCCAAGGAGGTCCAACCCACTGCGCCCGCCCAGGCGGGACCTAGCACTTGCCGCCCGAGACGGGCCCGAGGAGGTGAGCAGGTCGAATTCACGACCCCGGCTCGCCGACCTGCACCTGTCATGACGGTGCTGCCCGAGAAAGCTCACCGCCGTCACCGCGGGCGCCGACACAATGCCGCCCGCCCGGCACTCAGGGCCTACTCTCCTCCTTCCGCTGTCATCGACATGCAACCGCAGGCTGCTCTCCCTGACCAGGAGTGGGAAGGAATCGAGCAGGCTATGAGGAATTACCTCTGAGGCCCGGGTAGCACCCCCGCCGGCCGCCAGAGACTGCTGGGGGCAATGGCCTCTGCTTTCCAGGAAGAAGGAGCCCGGCCCGCGCCCAGCGCAGAATCGAGGAACCGCTCGGAGGAGCAGCGCCAGTCCCCTGTCCGGGAGGAAGCGCCGCTCCGACGGTCGGTCTTCGACAGGCTGGTGTTCCCGGGAAGATCATCCAGGAGGGCGACAAAGAGAAACAAGAGATGGCAAACCTTCACTTGCAATATGGCAGGAGTTCCCGGTCGATATGGGGCTTTGCCTGCCGATCCTGAAGAAATGGCCAGACTCGCCGCCAGGCCGGGACCCCTTACTAGAAGAGGGAGAGCGGCAGGCACGCGGCACCCACAGGCGCCGAAGGGACCTTACCTGAAGAGCCCCTTGCAGCCCTCACGGCCAACGTGGTCACCACCGGCGACACGAGCGGCGGACCCTCCACATCATCCGAGGATGCCCCGACCGAAGAGACGGGGGCATGCCCCGTCTCCCCACAGCTGACCCTGCAATGCTGCTCATGATGCAGCGGTTCCAGCAAGAAATTGAGTCACTTAAAAAGTAATTGAATGAATGGAACACACGACCCCCGATGTCCTGGCAGACCGAGGTTTTACCCGAAGCGCCCAGGGACAGGGGGCAATCTTCAGAAGCAGCCCTTCCAGCAGCCCTCAACCCTCTCGGGGACGCGTCCCTTCAGCAGGCACACCGCACCACACCGGCCCCGCCACAGGCCTCACTTTCCCAAGGGTCCCTCATGGCCCCCCAGGCGACCGTGCTGGCCACCCCGAGCGCGCAGCCCGCCCATTTTTATCCTAGTCCGGTCGACCCGGCAACAGTTAGCCGGTTGATGCTGGAACAGATGATAGACATGAAACTGGCCGAGAGAGGTGACGGGGATCAGGCGCTGTTTGACGTCTACCGGGTGCCCTACCCGGCTCACCATGCTGCAAAGAAGTTGCTGGTCGGCGTCACCAAGCCACCCAAGTTCGAAAAGTTCAACGGGCAAGGGTCCCCCAGGGAGCACATTGCTTATTATGTGAACGTCATGGGGGACTTGGCTGTTGATGAGGCCTACCTCCTGAAGTTCTTCGGCTCGACACTCACCGGGCTTGCCTTTGAGTGGTACTCCGGCCTGCCACTCGGGTCTGTCGCCGATTGGTCCGACATGCAAAAGAAGTTCAAAGAAAGATTCTATGGTGCAGAACGGGAGGTCACCGTGGCAGAACTTTATGCCACAAGATAGAAGAATGACGAGTCGGCCCTCGACTATATCAAGAGATGGAGGAACCTCAGCATGAGGTGCAGGCGTCCCCCACACCAGGACGATGCGGTGCAGATCTGCAAACAGAACTTGAAAAAGGAGATCCTGGAAAGGATGATTGGCACTGAGGTCAAGACATTTGACCGCCTGAACAATGTGGTAGCAGAGATCGAGGCATTTTTGGCCCGATACTCCTCCACCCCGGCCATGTCAAGACAAAGAGCCAGGCAGGCCGAGAAGAAGGCAGCTCCCCCTGAGGTGCACACATTAGATTTCCAGGCTTTTGAAAAGCAGAAAGAGAAAGCCAAGGGGGCTGCCAACCTTCCTCCGCCCAGAACCACAGAACGGCGGGAGGGCCCCTCACTAAGGGAGAAGATGAGAAACAAGCTATATTCCTTCGCCCGGGACAAGTCCAAGCTCCTGTTCGAATAGGCAACCAGCTACAACAAAATTACACTGCCAGAGCCGAAAAGGCCCGGCGACCTAAAGAAAAAAGACGACCCGCGCTTCTGCCTGTACCACCGAGTGCTCGGGCATACCATTGAAGACTGCTATGTCTTCAAGGATGTTATTGAATCCTTAATCAAGAATGGGGAGCTGGACATGGGGGAGCATAGAGTAGACCCCCCGCAACCGCATGAGTTGCCCAGCATAACCTCCCCTGTCAACATGGTCTCGCTATACCAGGAGTTGCCTAAGGAGTGGGCGGAGGCCTACGCCCGCGCCACTTATGAGACCTTCATCACGACCCCGGCTCAAGATCAAGGAGGTTGGCAGACCGTACCCAAAAGAAGAATAGAAGAGCACGCGTCCCTCGGCCCACCCCAGGAGTTCATCTGAGGGATGTGACACCCTGCCTGCACCACCCCCGGCGAGCCCGGTTTGCCACGACACGGCCCCTCGGCTGGTCATGAGGCGGCCCACTCATAACAAAAAGAGCTCTGTCCCGCTGCGGATGCGTCAGAAGACCAGTCCGGCGGTCGAAAGACTCCAGGCTATTATTGATGGGCTCGAAGATTATGAACAGCCCGAAATCCAGCCCGTGGAGCTGAAGGAGTATGTCCCATGGGAGGAGTTCAAATCACTCGAACTGGCTCCAGGGGCAGAAGCTGAAGCAGAGAAAGAGCCTCCCCTATGGGCTGAACTTCCCCAAGAGCAGCCATCCGCCGCAGCAGGAAAGAAGAAGAAGAAGAGAAGACCCAGGGGCAAGAAGAAGAAGGAGGTCGTCGTCGCCTGCGACACCCTTTCGGCGTTATTCAACACTGCCCTTTCCCTAGAGGAAACAGAAGAAGAGCCACCCCATGAGCCGCCAGAGGTGAATCAAGCTGAAGTCTCCACTTCCCAACATGCCACTAGGTCGGGAAGAAAGTGGGGGCGCCCTCCTCAGGATAACCTCAACATCATGCTCAGGGGGGAACAGCCATACCAGGTTCCCGACCCTGAGGTCCGAGGCACCGAGATACCTCCTCCGTCGGGTCTCTATCCCGGAGGGGCCAGAAGCCAAGGCACCCCTTCATTCGCCGAATTCCTATTAGCCCGAACGGCAGGGCGGGCGCACTCCCAAGGGTCTCCTTCGACCAGAGAAGCAAGCAGTTCCCAAGCTCCATCTGTGGCGGCTCCCCCTCAGCCGGAAGAAGAATTTAACGGCATCCCAAACCTCGCCGAATTCATGAAAGAAAAGGAGGAGGCCCCGCCGGCCCCACAGGCTGTGACGGACCCGCAGAGGAGGCATCCCCTGATCTGACACCCCAGCTCCAAGGTGGGGGCAGGCGCGGTAAGCCCGAAGAGATGAAATTACTCAAGGTGCGGGCTGCCGACCGAATAGTCAGACACCTCAAGAAGATCCCGACCCGGTTTACCGTGTGGGAGATGCTGTCTTTGGACGAAGAAACACGGCAAGCCATCATTGCCGCACTCCAGACGCCAGCACATCTTGAAGCTTGCCTAGCAGAGATATCACCTGAGGTGGCCATGGCTTTCACAGAAGATGACATGCTCCTGCCCACCTGCAGCCATAACAGACCCCTCTACATGAAAGGGCAGTTGAACGGCCAGCCTATCAACAGGGTCCTGATCGACCCAGGGGCAGCAGTGAATATACTCCCTTACCGGGTGTACCAAAAGCACTACTTTGACGTACACCTGGTTGAGGTCAAAAATGTCAAGATTGCTGGTTTTAACCAGAAATGTGAGGTCCCCATGGGGGTTGCAGAATTCAACTTGACTTTTGATGATTTCACCACCAAGGTCCAGTTCCACGTCATCAACTCCAACACTTCCTACAAGGCATTGCTGGGACGGCCCTGGTTACACCAGAATAGAGTGGTGCCCTCCACCCTGCACCAATGCATTAAATACCCTTGCGAGGGGAAGGAAGTCAGGATCTTCGCCGACCTCCACCCGTTCGAGGTGTTCGAGTGTCATTTGTCAGACGTCAATCTATACTTAGAAAAGGCGAAGCAAACTCCCCAAGCCGCCCAAGACAAGGGAAAGAAGAAAGTGGAGTCGGGCAGTTGGTTTCCTCCGCCGCCCCCAGGTTATGTGGCTCCTCCACATGTACCATTCATTACACAAAAGGGGGGGGTATTTAAGGCAGCCCCTCTCCCCATCTACTCTACACCGGGGACGCCTTGCCTCGAAGACCTGCTGGAGGATGTCAGAGTCCCGCCAGGGATCATCAAGCCCATTACAGAAATTGACTGTCAAGCGGCCGAGCAGCTGAGAACTTTTGAAGTGCCTAACCCGGAGGGGCCATCCACTATCTTTTATGTTGCCGGGGAAAAGCCAGTCAGGGAAGACGATGATTGCCGATTTCCTGACGAGTTGCATGACCCGCACGTCCCCATTGCGGGACTCCCCCACATGACGACCAGGCAGCCAGAATGGTCAGAAAGCAAAAGATTCCCCCCTATCAACCCTCCAGCCGGAAGGAAATGTTCGAAAGAATGTGGAACCCACCAAACCTGGATCGGCGGTTGCTGCAAATCACCAAGCACCCCGGTCTGGGCTTTTCACTAGAAGATTATTACGAAACTGATGTGATATCGGTTTCGGCCTTGTCCGGCGACGACCCCGCGGAAGCTGCAGATTTGCGGGAAGCCCACCAAGATGTACATTTCAGGCCTCCGACTGAGGAGGCGCAAGATGAAGAAGTGTTCCTTTGGAACCCTCTCCGCCGCCGCTGCACGGGGAAAACCTCCTCTTTCTCCGACAGGCTAGCCTCGCAAGAGCACACCGCTGAGGCGCCCTCACTCGGCCTGCTGGCGAAGCAAGAAGCAGAAGCATGGGTCATGCTCCAAATTCCCCTCGATATGACCCCGTCATGTACGCCTTGTACCATAGGCAGCAACGGGAGATCGAGATGTTAAAAGCACGGCTGGCTGAGTTGACCTCGCTAGTTGCCGACCTCATCCAGGGTTCTCTCCGCCCGTGGGGTGGCTACATGTCTCGACCCCGAGACACCAGTCCCGATGTCCCCGTCTGGTCAAGAAGGGAGACAAGAGACACGGCAAGCCCATTAACCGGGCGGCCAACCAGGCGAGGCCTGACACTCCAAGAGAAGCTGCAAAAGCCCTACTCTTTCCCAAGAGAGAAGACTCGGGGTATTTTTGACTGGGCCTGCCATTACGGCAAGGTCTCCCTCCCACGGTCCAAGAGGCCGCAGGACACCCGAAGAAGTGGGGACCCACTGTTTTGTCCCTACCACCAGATACTGGGCCACGCCATCGAAGACTGCTATGTCTTCAAAGACATTGCTCAAGACCTCATTGACAGGGACGAGCTCAGAATGGGAGACTATGTGGTAGCCCCACCACGCCCCCACGTGGCGGACATCCCCAGAAGAGGAGCCTATACACTATCCATCCAGTACCAGGCGCCTGAAGATGCGGCTGCCCCGGCCCCCGCCGGAGCTATCTATGATGAGTACACAGAAGACCCCGAGGTGGCCCTGTGCCTTTCTGCACCAGCAGACCCCACGGACCCGACGGCTACGATCCAGGAGGACTGCGCGGCAAATGCAGCCTCCGCGCCCCTTCATGAGGAACAAGAAGAGGGGGATGGCGTCCTCGAGCCCGAAGATAATGAAGATCAAGACTTCGTCGATTTGTCGCCAGCCCCGCCGGAAATTGAAAATGGCGGCCAGGCCACAGTCGACGAATTGATTGAGATCAACCTTGGCACAGAAGGTGACCCTAGGCCGACCTTTCTGAGTGCTCTTATGCCCCCCACAGGAGAGAGAGCAATACACAAAGTTGCTGCAAGAATTCCAGGATTGCTTTGCTTGGAACTATAAAGAAATGCCTGGGCTCAGCCCCGAGGTGACTCAGCACATCTTGGCCATTGATCCCACGGTGGAACCAGTGAAGCAGTCTCCCCGGCGTATGAGGCCGGAATTGATTAGCCAGATCTGCAAGGAGGTCGACAAGCTCATAGATGTCGGCTTCGTGGCGGAGAACCAATACACCACTTGGTTGGCCAACATCGTACCGGTGAAGAAGAAGAATGGACAGATCAGGATTTGCGTGGATTTCCGCGACCTGAATAAAGCCTGCCCAAAAGATGACTTCCCGGTGCCTATCACCGAAGTGATGATTGATGCAACCACTGGCCACGAGGCCTTGTCCTTTATGGATGGATCGTCCGGCTATAACCAAATTTGGATAGCCGACCACGACCGGATTCACACGGCTTTCAGGTCGCCCAAGGGGATATTCCACTACAAGAGGATGCCCTTCGGCCTCAAGAATGCCGGTGCTACATATCAGCGGGCGATGACCAAGATCTTCGACGAGCTGCTGTACAGCAAGGTCGAATGCTACATTGATGATCTAGTTGTCAAAACTAAGAAGAGAGCTGAACATCTGAGCGACCTCAGGGTCGTCTTCCAAAGGCTCCGGCTGTATGGGCTGAAGATGAACCCTATGAAGTGCGCCTTTGGCGTGTCCAGTGGTAAGTTCCTCGGCTTTATTGTCCGGCACAGAGGGATCGAGATTGACCCCTTCAAGATAAAAGCCATTCAGGAGTTGCCCCCTCCGAAGAGTCTAGGAGAGCTGAGGTCCCTACAGGGCCGTCTAGCCTACATCCGCAGGTTCATCTCCAACCTGTCGGGGCGTTGCCAACCCTTTCACAGACTGATGATGAAGAATGCACCCTTCAGCTGGGGTCACGAATGCCAGCACGCGTTCGACCAGCTAAAAGAGTACCTGAAGACCCCGCCAGTCCTGGGGGCACCTGTCAAAGGCAGACCGCTTATTCTCTACATAGCGGCTACCGAATATTCACTGGGGGCAATGCTCGCCCAGAATAATGATGAGGGAAAGGAGCAGGCGCTCTACTACCTCAGCCGGAGATTGGTGGGAGCGGAGGCCAAGTACACTCCGATAGAGAAAGTCTGCCTTGCTTTGGTCTTCGCAGTCAAGAAGATGAGGCACTACATGCTGTCCCATGAAGTGAGCTTAATATCCAGGGCTGACCCCATCAAGCACATTCTCTCCCAGCCTGTCCCGAAGGGGCGCCTTGGCAAATGGGCCGTGCTGCTCATGGAGTTTGACATCACCTACGTGCCGCAAAAGGCCGTTAAGGGACAAGCCGTCGCGGATTTCTTCGCAGCACACCCTGTGCCCGAAGACTCCCCGTTGGCCACAGAGCTACCCGAGGATGAGACACTGGAGGTGGATCATGTCCAACAAGCTATCTGGCAGCTATACTTTGACGGGGCTTCGAGAACAGAAGCGACCCCGTCCGGACGCGCCAAGGTACGGGCCGGAGCCGGCATCGTCCTCAAATCGCCAGACGGAGAAGTGATGCACACTTCCTGCTGCATTAGCAAGCCCTGCACAAATAATGAAGCAGAGTATGAAGCTCTGATCATCGGCCTTCAGGTGGCCCTCCAAATGGAGATCAAAATGCTCCAAGTATTCGGCGACTCGCTGCTGGTCGTCAAGCAGGTCCAGGGACAGTTTGATGTCCGAAAACCTGAGCTGCTCCCTTATCACACTAAGGCGAAGAGACTCATGGAGCGGTTCTACCTCCTTGAGATAGGCCATGTCGCCAGAGGGGAGAATGCACAAGCCGACGCCCTGGCAAAACTGGCAAGCTCACTGGCAGTGCCTCCAGATGGATCTCTCAGTATCCAAGTAATAAATCAGCGCCAGATGCCCAGTATGATAGAAGAGAACCAGAAGAAGAAGAGCTAGAAGTCACCACAGCAGAAGCCGTCGGCCTACCTGACTGGAGAGACCCCCTGATGCAGTGGTTCAAGTACCAGCAGCTGCCCAAGCAGAGAGAAGAGAAGATCAGGCTAATCAGAATTAAGGACTCTTATGAGCTCCGAAACGGAATATTATTCCGAATGGTGGCCGACGCCAAGCAAAAATTACTCCTCCGATGCTTGTCCATTGAAGAAGCCTGGAGGGTCATGAAGGAGGTCCATGCCGGGACAGCTGGCGCACACCAGGCGGGGCCGAAAATGAAGATTGAAATAAAGAAGCTCGGCTATTATTGGCCTGCAATGTTCGACGACTGCTGCAAATATGCTAAGTCGTGTCAGAAATGTCAGGAGCATGCCACCATACCCAGAAGGCCCCCCGTGCAGTTACACCCAACCGCGCCCAGTTGGCCGTTCGCCCAGTGGGGAACGGACGTCGTGGGTCCCTTACCTGCATCTTCCACAGGCTGCAAGTACATTTTGGCGGCAACCGACTACTTCTCCCGCTGGGCAGAGGCTGTCGCCTTACGGAGGTCACCGGAGAGATCGTGGTCAGGTTTGTCCGCCGTAATATCATATTCCGGTTTGGCGCGCCCGACCTAGTTGTGTCAGACAACGGCAGCCACTTCCGCAACCAGAAGGTCTACCGGCTGGCAGAAAAATATAAAATTGATTGGAGGACATCAACTCCTTACAACCCACAGGCTAATGGGCTAGCCGAAGCTTTTAATAAGACACTCTGCACTCCCCTGGCCAAGACTGTCAGCTCTAACAAAAGGGACTGGGAAGAAAGGATGTACGAGGCGCTTTGGGCATACCGAACCGTATACAAGACTCCAACAGGCTGCTCGCCCTTTTCTCTCGTATACGGCTCGGAGGCAATCGTCCCGTTGAACTGGAGATACCTTCCCTCAGGTTGCCATTCAACATGGGCTTGTCCTTGAAGGGCAGACCAACGTTGAACGAAGGCTCGAGGAACTCTCCAGTCTAGAAGGAAAGCGGCTCAGGCCCAACAGAACATTCAGGTCTACCAGGCCCGGATTGCACGCGCCTTTGACAAGCTTGTCAAGGAACGCGAATTCAAGAAGGGCGACCTCGTCATGGTCAAGAGAAGAGATCTCATGGCTGCCAACCCTAAGGGTAAGCTGAATGAGAACTGGCTCGGACCCTACGTAGTCCAAAAAGTCTACGAAGGTGGGGCCTATGTAATTGTCAACCATCGCGGGGAAGTTCAGTTCCCGCCTCTTAATGGAAGGCACTTGAGACTGTACCACGCTCCGGCGCCCCCGTTCAATCAATAATATAACCCTCCGCCCTATTTTGGGCGGATTTGCTTGATTAATGTCCAAACAACTTGACCACTATCCATGTTTTCAAAAAGCGAGAAGAAAAAAAAAAGGAAGAGGAAGGTAAAAAAAAAGAGAGAAAAAAAGAGAAGAGAAAAAAAGAGAGAAAAAAAAAGAGAGAGAAAAAGAGAGAAGAAGAGAAGAGAGAAAGGAAGAAAAGAAAGAAAAAAGAAGAGAAGAAGAGGAAAAAAAAGAAAAAAAAGAGAAGAGAGAAAAAAAAGAAGAAAAGAAGAGAAAGGAAAAAGAAGAGAAGAGAGAAAGAAAGAAAAGAAAGAGAAAGAAAAAAAGAAGTGAGAAAAAAGAAGAAAATATACAAGAGCAAGGGAAGAGTGGAAGCCGAGAAAGGGGGAACTCCCCCCATTTCTAGCCGTCGCCCCGTAGCAACGGAAGTACTAAAAGAAATTTCTAAACAAACTCTTCTCTCCGTCCCCCCCGGGCGGTGAGTACCCCTTTGGCTCGGACCTCCTGTCCGGGTCATTGACTAGACAAACTCTTCTCTCCGTCCCCCCGGGACGGTGGGTACCCCTTTGGCTCGGACCTCCCGTCCGGGTCATTGACTAGAATAAACTCTTCTCTCCGTCCTCCCCGGGCGGTGAGTACCCCTTTGGCTCGGACCTCCCCGTCCGGGTCATTGACTAGACAAACTCTTCTCTCCGTCCCCCCGGGAGGTGGGTACCCCTTTGGCTCGGACCTCCCATCCAGGTCATTGACTAGACAAACTCTTCTCTCCGTCCTCCCCGGGCGGTGAGTACCCCTTTGGCTCGGATCTCCCGTCCGGGTCATTGACTAGACAAACTCTTCTCTCCGTCCCCCCCGGGCGGTGAGACCCCTTTGGCTCGGACCTCCCGTCCAGGTCATTGACTAGACAAACTCTTCTCTCCGTCCCCTCTGGACGACGAGAAACCCGGTCTCTGACCGAGACCCCCCCGCTGAGGCCAGTACGCGTTTCCAACGTTGTGGCGAGGCCAGTGAGTCGCTCGTTCGGTATGGTGGAGTGGTCCCCTCGTCCTCCCCCTGGGAAGGCGAGCACTCTCCCGTGCCCTGACATGGGTTCCTGCCTGGTCCTCCTGGAGCGAACCATCGCAAAGACTCACGCCCTCCCGATGCGTCCCGGCACAAAAAAAAAGAGAGAGAAAGGACGATATACGCGAAAGAGGAGGAAGGAGAAAAGAGGCCCCCTAGGGAATGCGTGCTAGAAGAGCATGTGAAACCATAAATCTGTTGTTCAATTCAGATAAAAGAAAATCGACCTACATGAGCTTCGGGGCATACCCCTGTGTTACATTCAAAAGAAAAGAGAAAGGAATTAAGGGGTGCAACGCTCAGTCGGTGCCCCTGAAGATGTCCTCGAGGGGGAGGATTCCGACGCAAGGAAAATTCGTCATGTCGCGCAAGCGGCCCCTCCGTTCTTCGAGTCGAGCAAGTTCCGCCTCCACGGACGCCGCCTCGACCTGGGCAACGGCGAGAGCCTCGCCTTCCGCCTCGACCGCTCTTTCGGCTTCGGCAAGGTCAGACCTAGCCGCGGCAAGGTAGCTCTCCAGTTTCGCAATTCGGCTCTTAAGGGAGCGAACATTGCTCTGGCCTTCCCCGAGAGCCCTCTCATGGCGCTCCTCATCGTGACGCCGGGCCTCCAAAGTCTGTAAGTACTCGCCGGCCTGGGCATCAAGGGCGGCACATTCGTCAGGAGCCTGGGTCTCGAGGAACTCGCGACGCTTAACATACTTCAGTAATAGTAAGACTCGTCGCGACCATTCCCCCAGTGGACAGCCCAGCACTTGTAACGCCCCGGTCAGCTGCGTCACTATGGTGTGTACCTCCCGGTATGATAAGGAAAGGTCGGCAAAGAGCATCGTCCGCAGCGTTACCAGCATTTGATGGACTGGCGCCTCCGACAAGGTGTGACTGACCGAAGGCACGACTGGGGGAGTGAATTCCACGGTGCTGTCCACCTCCGCCCACAAATCGGCGTCCACGGCGGCTGAAGAGGACGGAAGAGCAAGAGTCAAGTCCCCTGGCCGGCCTGGCTCGACAGAGGACCTCTGGCCAACCACCGCTGGGGGAATGGGTAAGATCATCGCCGAAGCATCTGGCGCCGCCATCATCCGCTGCTCTCCTGCCTCCTCTTCCCCTGCCCGGCCCGCCTCTGCCACTAGTTCAACCGGCGGGGGTGCAGGTACCGCTACTCCGCCGAAGGAGGGGCTTCGAGTAAAGCCAGGACCAGAAGCCGCCGCCCATAAACTCCTCTCGCGCGTCTGGAATCCCTCCAGATGTGCGCGAAGCCCCGCAAATATCTGCCTCAGGAGCGGGTCCTCCATTTGGGCCGGGAGCTTCGGGAGAGGCAGAAGTGGAACCAGCAGCTGGGGGATGCCCCCCGCTTCTACGAGCGCCGCAAGGCTCTCCACCCCTGAGCCCGAGACAAGAGCCAGCCCCTCCACCGCTATTGGGCCAATGCTTGGCCTCCGTTTTGCGACAGCCTTCCGGGCACGACCGGACGTCTTCCCTCCTGTCGGCATCACCTGCTCATGGGAAGCGGAGTCAGCCACCCGCTGCCTGGAACAGATCACGCAAAGTCAAAAGGCGGGGAAGAACCATAAGCCCCACGTGCTTACCTCGGCCACCGGGATGATGCTGCCTTCGGGCGCAATCTCCCCCTCCTCCAGAGGCTCGTCCGCCGTTTGGGTAGCACTTAAAGGCTCCGCGGACGCCTCCCGTTGAAGGGCGTCGAGCAAGAGGGCTAGCTTGCCCATGCTAGCAACGGCTCCCGCCAGGCGGTCGACTGGCGTGACTGAAGCGGCCTTCCCCACAACCTCCGGCTAGGTAAGCTCCTGAAAATTCGAGGATAACAAGAACGATATCATTAGCCCACTATGGGAAAAAGGGGGTCCGGCCCAAGCAAGCTCACACTTACAGCAGCCCTCCCCATAAAGCTTGAGGAGCCAGCAAGTAAGGAGGCCTTGAAGACTAGCTCGGGTAGCCCCGATGCTTCAGACGCGCCCTTGTCATAAGCCACTTCATCGGAGGAATAGTTGTAATCTACCTCTTCACCCGATGAAGATTCAGCCACCACGGGTTCCTCCCTTGCCGGTAAAGGGACCTCCTCTTCGAGGTCAATAATTGGCGCATCCCCCCGCGGGCTAGATGAGGCGGGTACGACAGACTTCAGCCTTTTCCTCATGTACCGCTGCGTCGTCGGGAGATGCAGGCGAGGCCCAAATAGCCCAGTAACTGCCCCAGCTACGCCTGTCGTATAAAAAAGGGAGAGGGAAAGACGGGTCACATCAAACCCAGTTGGCTCCCAAAGAATGAAAGGAATCAAGTGGGCCGACAAAGACAAATACCCTCTTCAGCTCCTACAGCGCGAGGTGACCCACGGGTTTCCTCGGCAGGCAAGGCCTTCTCGGGAGCCGTAGCCGCCCCCTCGCCTGGGATCAGCACAAGTGACGGCTCCTCCGTACTGTCTGAAAGGAAGAGAGGCAATGGTCACATGCATATAAAGGGCTCACCCGGGAAAATAAATAAATCTGGAAAGATGACAGCGGTCGATAAGCCTCACCCGCATGGTGGCTCGGCCCGGTCCGAGTGACGTCAAATTCCTCGAAAGACGGAATGGGAGCCACCGGGGAGACGGTCGCCGAGGCCGGGGAGACCTCTGCCCTCCTTCGCTTTGCCTCCTGCCGCCCAGCCACTTTGGCGGCGGCCAATGCTTTCTTAACAGGCGACTTTGCCCGGGACCTCCCCTTGGCTTGTGGTGGGGGAGTCGGAGTTGGCGTCGAGGTCGCCCCTGCCACGGCCGCAGCTTTACCCACATCAGGGACGGGCGCAGGAACCGGCTCCTCCACGTCGGGAATGGGCGTGGGCGCGAGCCCTTCCACAGAGACTGAGACAAAAAGAGACATTCAGGTGTCAAAATCTTGCCTCAAAATAAAAAAAAAGAACCCTTAAGATACACTGATGGTGGGAGAGGTTAACCGGCAGGTTGGCTCGGCCCGGTCCGGGCGACCTCAAACTCCTCAAAAGATGGGACTCGTGGCGCCGGAGGAGTGACCGTCGAAGCCTTGGCCGCCTCGGTTTTTCGCCGCTTTGCGTCCCGCTGCTTGGCCGCTTTAGCAGCATCTACCGCCTTCTTCACAGGCGATTTGGCCCGGGACCTCTTCGCAGCCTTGGGCAGGGGAGCCGTAGTCGGAACTGGCAATGCCGCCTCAAAATAGGCGGGCTTCTGTACGAGCCGAAGGAAGTTCCGGTACGTCGCCATTTGCACGCTGTCGGGATGGTCTGTCAAAATAGACGCACGCATATGATTAGCATCCGACAACCTGCTAAGGTCGCAGCGACGAGAATAAAGGAGATGGAAAGGTTAAATACCGTGAGGACCGGTGTACAACCGAAGTGTTATTGGCCAGTAGCTCAGAGACGGCTCCTTGTCCCGACGCGCCGCCTCTCGGACCAGCCAGCATACGTCCTCGACCTTCTGGCACCGGTCTGTGAGGGTAGCCAGATCTGCATGCTTCTTCGAAGAGAGGTGGCAGAAAAGATTGAAGTGGTCCATGCCCCACCCGTCGGCATAATAGTATGGGACGTGCAGGCGCTTGCTCAGGATGGCGGCCGTCTGATCCTCAATCTTCAGCCCATTCACCCGCAGCAGGACATACAGCCATGTGGTGTCCTTATAATTCTCGGGCTTCCTCTCCTCCCGCCTCATAAACGTGCGGTATGGGCAGATCGGGTCCCTCTCTGGACGCCAGCTCTTTGCGGGGGTGCCCTCCTCCTCCATGGGGAGCGGGTAATTAATGAGCTCCAGACGGTCACTCCCTATCCGGCAAAGATCCCTCAATGTCTTCTTATAGTTGTCCTTCGCCACCGGAGGCAACTCTACTTTCGGCGTCGGCCTCGCGTCCCGGGCTTCCCGACGGGCGGCCATATATGCCACCACCTCCTTCTCCTGCTTGTTCTTGAGCCGAAGAAGATGATCTGGCTCAATGTCAAGCACCGGCACCGCCTGCCTGCTGAGGAACCTCCTCTCGGTCCCATCCCAGCAGTCGGTCTTATGCAATCGATAGAAGGCCGTCCGGGTGTTCCACCACTTGATGTAATCCTGGGTCACTCTGGGGATGCGACCCGGAGCTGGCACCCTGAAGGAGGCAGAGTCTGCCCGGTGAAAGAAGTCCCACCAGCTCCTGGCGTGCTCGGCAACCGAACTTCCCCGGATATTCCGTGAGGGCAGGCCGAACTGTGCATGGTAAACTGGGATATGCTGATCATATCCGAAGTTTCGGCCAAAGCGGAAGGGGTAATACGGCTCCAGCAATACATTGTCCCCCTTCCTAAATGCCAACACACTCGGGCGAATAGACAGCGACCAGTCCCTCAGCTCGGGCTCCAGCAACGGGCGGACCACATTCTCCTGGCTGATAGGGTGGACGTACTTCTCCACCTGGTCGTCTTTGTATTCCCTCTTGTTATTCACCAGAGGGCTTGAGTGCGCAGCCATCGTCCAGAAGTGAATAGTGCCAACCGCGTCCCGGGGAACCGTTGTCAACCGGCCCCGAATGTCATACATCCACATGGAAGTAGAAGCCGGCTCTGCGCTGGCGAACTCCAGCATTCTCGGCACCAGCCCCCAGTCTTGAAGAGTTCGCGGGGCGAACTCGGGGAACAACGAGCAGACCCACGCATTGAAGAAATGCAGCGGACATATGTAGCGGGCCTGTCTCGGGAACTGATGAGTACTGACGTCCCCCAACGCCTTGTAGATCAAGCAAAGGGTTGCCGGGCACAGGGAGAGTTTGATCCCCCACGCCATCTGACACGCCGGATAGATAGCGTCCGGTCGAATCACCGTCTCGTCCCCATATGGCATGGCAAATGAACATAGCCAATACACGAGATAGGCGGCGCAGTGAGTCTGCGGGTCGACACCCATCGGATTAGGCCCGCTCCGACGCCCCTTGGAGGGGATCTTCACATCGAGCTTGGGCTTCGCACGCTTCTTGCGAGCGACAGCGGTGCCAACACGGGGAAACTCTTCATATTGCTTCAACCCGTCGTAGAAGTATTGCAGCCACAGGGTCATGCGCACCCTCTTTCTGTCCCCACGGGCGGGCTGCCGCCCACCATGCGACAACTGGTATAGCTCCCGGTACGCCTTCATAAGGTACCGGTATGAATACCCCAGCGAATAGTAGCCGTCCCCGTTGGTTTCATCCTTGATCAGGTCGGGGAGGCATACTTCTTCATAAGGCTCCCCGTCAATGGGCAAGCCGCTCAACTGGCTAAGACTCCACAGGTCCAGGGAGGTCTCGCCTTCCGCAGTGTAAAAAGTATTGGTCTCAGCACTGAATACTTCTATCATACCACAGCAGAGACCCTTAGAGATGGGGTAGCCGTAGCGGGAGGCATAAACACTATGGTAAATACCAGCTCGGACCAGCAGAGGGGCGTAGTTGAATAGTACGTATTCGGTAAACTCCACCGCCCCTTCACGGAAGCTGTGTGCATCTTGAAGCTTCAGCTCCCCGAACCAGCCCAGCGACAGTTCATACTTGAACCTGATGGCCAGACAGTCCAAGATAAATGGCTCCTCCCTGTAACCCCATTTCAGGGGAGCCAAGAATAAGCCAAATCGGGGCGACTCGCCATGCACCTTCCCGGCAGACATGTCCCATTTTGCCGGAGTGAATTGAGGTGCTCGCACCAATTTGTCTTCGGCCGGTAGCACCCCCTCAATCCCCAAGACTGGCTTCCACTCCCGGGCTTCTCCCACCAGATACATCGGAATGCTCCTGGGGACGCTGTATAATAGACTGTCCCGGGCATGCAGGATGGCCCGCTCGACGGCCTTTATGCTGCGGAAATCTCGCCCCTCTCGGGAACGCAGATGCCTCAGAAACCGAATAAGGTGCCTGTCCTTCGGAAAGTCCTTCCTGTACTCCCCGGTGGCCCGATCAAATGTGAAGCCGCTTTCAACTCTGGCAAGCCGGCCGAAGTCCATGCTCTCACTGTCGGATCCCGACGACGCTGCCAAAGCGGCTATCTCCCGTGCTCCCGGTCCAAGTCCTCCACGTTGAGCCATGTGACCGCTGGCACTGGACCCCGCGGAATAAGGTCGGCACCGACAGCAGCAGCAGGAGCAGAAGAACCACTTGGGGCAGCCATTTGTCTGCAAAGATACACAAATGGAAGACCAGAATAAGCCACAGGCAAAAGGGAATGAAAAACTGTAAGGGGCTTTACTACGAATAAAATAAATAAGATACTGCCAATTTCTAACGAAATTTCGACAGAGTTTCCCCTAGGCCAGAGGCGTAAAGGAAAACACGGGTGCGCGTCCACAAGGAGTGACGGCCCCAACAAAGTCATGGTGGGCCCCGAGAGGCAACACCAGAAGTTCGCCGGTCAAAAAGTCTTCTTCCCCTGGCTTAAGGCCTCTTCCCCGGCACACCCTGAAGCTGCCCTCGCCGGCACACCCATATGGGCCTTCACCGGCACACCCTGTGGGCGGGCTTCCCCGGTACGCCCAAAAGCTCCTTCACCGGCACACTTGGAGCCTCGCTTCACCGGCACACTTAGCGCCTCCCTGCCCGGCACACTATCCAGCCTCTCCACCGGCACAGCCCGAGGCCTCCCTGCCCGGCACACCCCCTGGCGTCGCTCCCCGGCACGCCCTAACAACGGCTTCGTCGGTACGCCCAGTGGCGAACTGCTTTCGCTGGCACACCTCTCCCAGAGGTTTCCCCAGTACACCTACCCCCAAAGGTTTCCCCGGCACGGCCCCTGGGGTGTCTTCCCCGGCACATCCAGACAAACCCTTCCCCAGCACAGCCCCGTGGTGCTCCCCGGCACGCCCCTCTGGTGCTCTCCCCGGCACGCCCACGGAGGGCTTCCCCGGTACACCCTTAGCCCCCGTTCGCCGGCACACTCCTAGCGTCTTCCCCGGCACACTCGCCGCACCTCTCCCCGGTGCGCCCTCACACACACTCACCGGCGATCGCCCACGGCGCCGGGGACGAAGTAAGAGGAGGAAGGGGAAGAGAAGGGAAGGGAGAAGAAGAAGAGAAGGAGCCTAGGGCTCCATCGTCCACCGAAGACGGAGAAGGGGGGGAAAGAAAGAGAGAAAAGGGGGAGGAACGTGGAAGAGGAAAGAGAAGGAGTGAGAAGGGGAAGAAAGGAGAAAAGGAAGGGGGGGCTCCACGGCCGCCTCCTCACCACGGCGACGACGACGGTGGCGGAGCGGGTGCCCGGCGCCGGAGAAGACGGAGAAGAGAAGGAAGAGGGGGGACGGGGGTGCCTCGTCCGTTCGGTCACCAAGAGAGGGAAAAAGAGAGGGGAGAGGAATAGTTTGAAAGAGGGGGTGGCCCGTTCGAGCCACCCCACTCCCTTATATGGGGGGGGGGCGAGCAAAAAAAAAAGGAGAAGAAGAAGAAAGGAAAAAAAAGGGAGAAGAAGAAAAAATGAGTAAATGAAGGAAAAAAAGGGTAATAAAAAAAAAGAGAGAAAAGAAGGGGAGGAAGAGAGAAAAATAAAAAGGATGAAGAAAGAAAAGGAATAAAAGGAGAAAATAAAAACAAAAAAGGGGAATATATAAAATATTAAATATATATATATATATATATATGTATATATATAGATATGTATATGTGCATATATCTTCGTACGCATCTACTCGTATGTATGGATACGAGAGTCGATAACGTACAATAATAGGTGTCTCCGGGAAACATTCCGTCCCCGCAATCCTGTGCGGACGGGCGTTCGTACAAGTAGGGACGACTTTATCCCCGTCCACAACGCGCTCATGACACCACTGCCCCGCCAACAAGCAAGTCCTTCCCCGGCACGTAGCTTCGTGCCTCAGCCACCTCTCATCATACAAAATCGCCATCACGGGCCTTACGCCCGGATCGGCAGAATCTCTATCCTTGCGTTGGCATTAGTCCCTTGCCAACGAATAAGTCCCTTTCCGGCGCAAGGCCTCGTGCCATAGCCACTCACTCCGCACAATATTACCATTACGGACCCTACGTCCGAATCGGCACGAATTCTCCCGTTGCACTGGCATTGTCTTCTTGCCAACGAATGAGCCCTACCTTCCGGCGCAAGGCTTCGTGCCCTAGCAGACACTCGCATATCACTCGCTTGTCAAAAAAAAAGAGAGAAAAAAAAGAAGAAAAGAAAATGGGGTTAAAAATAGAGATACCCCGCCGGACTTGCCCCTATGCGGGGACAAGGGTAAAAATGGCAACAACCCGGCTGTGGCGAAAACCCGAAAGGGCGCTACAGGCAAAATCGTACCCCGCCACGTGAAAACCGTGAGGCGCGTGGGCAAAAGCAAGAGGGGGCCGTACCGGCGAAAACCCGAAGGGCGCTTGTATCGGTAATGTGGTTCAAAAAAGAAAGAGAGAGAAGGAAAGAAAAGAAAAGAAGAGATCAACAAACCAGGTCAGCTCCCGACACCCTTATCGCACTGACGAAGAGACAAAGAGACAACAAACCGGGTCAGCTCCCGACACCCTGTCGGCACTGACGAAGAGACAAAGAGACAACAAACCAGGTCAGCTCCCGACACCCTTGTCGGCACTGACGAAGAGACAAAGAGATCAACAAACCAGGTCAGCCCGACACCCTGTCGGCACTGACGAAGAGACAAAGAGACCAACAAACCAGGTCAGCTCCCGGCACCTTGTCGGCACTGGCGAAGAGACAAAGAGATCAACAAACCAGGTCAGCTCCCGACACCCTGTCAGCACTGACGAAGAGACCAAGAGACAACAAACCAGGTCAGCTCCCGACACCCTTTCGGCACTGACGAAGAGACTAAGGGATCAACAAACCAGGTCAACTCCCGACACCCCGTCGGCACTGACAAAGAGACAAAGAGATCAACAAACCAGGTCAGCTCCCGACACCCTATCGGCACTGACGAAGAGACAAAGAGACCAACAAACCAGGTCAGCTCCCGACACCCTGTCGGCACTGACGAAGAGACCAAGAGACAACAAACCATGTCAGCTCCCGAAACCCTGTCGGCACTGACGAAGAAACTAGGAGACAACAAACCAGGTCAGCTCCCGACACCCTGTCGGCACTGACGAAGAGACTAAGAGACAGCAAACCAGGTCAGCTCCCGACACCCTGTCGGCACTGACGAAGAGACTAAGAGACAGCAAACCAGGTCAGCTCCCGACGCCCTGTCGGCACTGACGAAGAGACAAAGAGACCAATAAATCATGTTAGCTCCTGACGCCCTGTCGGCACTGACGAAGGGACAAAGGGATCAACAAACCAGGTCAGCTCTCGACACCCTGTCGGCACTGACAAAGAGACGACGGGTTCGATAAGCCATGTCAGCTCACGACACCCCGTCGGCATTGACGAAGAGACAAAGAGGTCAATAAACTGGGCCAATGCCCAGCATCCCGCCGGCATTAGCAATGAGAAGAAGAGACGAACAAGCCACGTCGACTCCCGACACCCGGTCGGCACCGACAAAGAGAAAAAGAGACGAGTAGACCCGCGGGCACCGCCCGACTCATCCTTCGCCCGCGCTACCCGTGGGTGGGAGGCAATTATGGACACCAAAAATTACACACCCAGATATCCAGCTCAGCCCAGCATTAACAACGGCACCGAGTGAAGGAGCCCCGGAGGGACTGGTCATCCGGACTCCCCAAATATGCACACTACCGTGAAGCCGTCTCCGGAGTCATGATAGTGAAGAGAAACCAATCACAAAAAAAGGGGGGCGGCGCACAATCCATGGGCCTCGAAGGAAATCAAACAGGCCACAACTCGTGTTCGAGACGGGCTCAAGTGGGCTTCAGCGGCACAGCCCATTCGGACTTCAATGGCACACCCCCTGGGTGCCCCAGCGGCACACCCAAAAGGGGGGGGGGGCTTCAACGACACACCCCCTTTGGGGGGGTCTTCAACGGCACACCCAGGGAGGGAGCCTTCAGGGGCACACAGCCCCCAGGGCCTTCAGCGGCACAGCCCCCAGGGCCTTCAGCAGCACGCCCATCCTGGGCTTCAGCGGTACACCCCCAGGGGCTTCAACGGTACACCCCCAGGGGTCCCCAGCAGCACACCCCTCAGGGTCTTCAACGGCACACCCAAGAGAGGGGCCTTCAGCGGCACACGCCCCATGGCCCTCAGCGGCATGCCCCTTTGGGCCCTCAGCAGCACACTCTTCTGGGCCTTCAGCGGCACGCCCGTTGGGTGTTCCCGCGGCACGCCCTTTTGGCCCTCCTATGGCACACTTATTCAGCCCACCAGCGGCACAGCGTTAAGCCTTTTCAACGGCTGAATGACGTGGTGCCCATGCCCTACGCGTCCTTGGCGCGCAATGAGCTCGCTGAGGTGTCAACCAACCGTTGGGCCACGCAGGCTACTCCCCTGACAGCCAGGACAGAAGACGTCAAACCCCATCATGACGGAGCTGCTTCCCGCCTTCGACGGCCGTGCTCAGAAGCTCCCGCGGCTGGGAGTATAAAACGACTCCCGTTCCGGCAAAAAAAAAGGAGAGAGGCTGGAGAGGAACACACACACAGACAGAGGGAGAGACATACGCAAGAGAGGAAGAGAAGAGAAGGGAGAAGAAGAAGGGCTCCGGCGTGAGTCTCCTCCGACGGCCACCGGGCAGAAGAGAGAGTAAGAGAGAAGGAGGGCTGAATGTAACAGGGGAAGGTGCGGGGGAACGAGCAGTGGACGCTCGTCCCTGCTTCAATCCCCAACACTTTCCCTTCCGTGGTTTTCCTTGTTTTCTTCCTCCCTTCATCTTGTATTTTGGTTTTCTTCCTTGCCCGTAGCCTTGACTCGGGCGTGCTCGGCAATGTATATGGATGGCCACGGCCCCTTGCTCCCCATGAATGAAAATCACCCTCCTTGGGTTTCTCTGTTATTTTGAGTGGTTTACGCCAGTTTTCATGGTGTATGATGTGTTGTTCGTTTTTCCTCCATTTCTCTATTTCTCCGATGCTTTTGGAGTCCCCGTAGGGACGTGATTCCTCCTATATGATCCTTGGCCTCATGGGTTCTTTGCCCTCTCCTATGGCCATCAGTTGTACCTATATGCTCGAGGGGAGGGAGACCCTCCTTCTCTTCCAGAACACCCAGTAGCCAGTAGCCCTTGGCTTTCCTCCACTGGTACGCCCCTTAACTTCCCTTCACCGATGGCCCTCAGCCCTTGGCCGGCACATCCTTGGCCCTTCCCAGCTGGTGCATCCTTGATTTCTTCAGCCTAACGCCTTTCCGGCACGCCCTCTCAGCCCTTTGCCGGTACACCCATAGTGGCCCTCAGCGGCACACTCTTTCGGCCCTTGGTCGGTACACCCCATAATAGCCCTCAGCGGTACACCTCCCCCTTTTGTGCCTCAGCGGTACGCCCTTAGCCTTCCTAGCCCGGCACACCCTATGCTCGTCCTTGGCCGGTACGCCTTGGCCAATCCCCCGTCCACCCTGTCCAGTATTAGAAGCCTCCCGTTCATCGTTTTCTTCATGTTTTCCGAGGTTCTATAAAGGTGTTGCCGCCTCCGGGCGCCCACCTCCAGTTGTCGGGTTCCGCCACTCCGTGTGGGCGCGTTCCCTTTATCTCCCTTACGCTCGGGTCAAGGGGAGATGCTGCCGAATTTTTGTCAGAAAATAACAACATGTTAAAAGGGCAAAAGGAAGCAACAAACGAACAGAACGATCAACGATAAAACTTTTCGACTAATCGAGCCACTGCCGGTAGCGTGAGAAGAACTGAACCGAATAACGACATAACATATCAGACGTCTGACTTGTGAGCAAAAAGGCTGAACAGAACCAAGGAAATGAGAAGTTTATATAAGACTATGTAAAAATCAATAAACGAAGAAAAGAAAAGCCTTAAAAATAAATAATAGAAGATTCCAACCTTCACCGGCACGCTCTGTCGTGCCCCCAGCGGCACACTCCAATAACCTTCAACGGTACACTTATCTGGCCCTTCACCATCATACCCTGCCTCCACTCTTCAAACACCCTTCGCCGGCACGCTGGTTTCCACCTTCCCCGACACACTCTTTTAAAACCCTCAGCGGTACGCCCTTTTCAACCTCCAGCGGCACGCCTTCATTCTCCAGCGGTACACCCTTTTTGCATCCAGCGGCACACTCCATTCCCCAGCGGTACACCCCTTTCCATTGTCTCTTCCCCCTTCGCCGGTACACCCTCATCCACCGTCTCAAACTCAATGTATAGACTTGGCAGATTGACGTACAAACACAGCAATGAGCAATGTACAGACTTCGAGCCGCAATCAAGGGACAATGTATAGACTTTGAGCTGCAACGTATAGACTTTGAACTGCGGCCAATGAATAATGTATAGACTTTGAGTTGGCCAACGTACAGACTTTGGACTGGCCGATGTATAGACTTTCATGAATAATGTGTAGACTTTGAGTTGGCCAACGTACAGACTTTGGACTGGCCGATGTATAGACTTTCACGAGCAATGTATAGACTTTGAGCTGCAACGTATAGACTTTGAACTGCGGCCAATGAATAATGTATAGACTTTGAGTTGGCCAACGTACAGACTTTGGACTGGCCGATGTATAGACTTTCATGAATAATGTGTAGACTTTGAGTTGGCCAACGTACAGACTTTGGACTGGCCGATGTATAGACTTTCACGAGCAATGTATAGACTTTGAGCTGCAACGTATATACTTTGTACTGCAGCCAATGAATAATGTATAGACTTTGGGCTGGCCGACGCGCAGACTTTGAGCTGCAACGTATAGACTTTGATCTGCAGCCAATGAATAATGTATAGACTTTGGGCTGGCCAATGTATAGACTTTGAGCTACAATGTACAGACTTTGAACTGGCTGATGTATAGACTTTAATAAATGATGTATAGACTTTGAATTGCAGCCAATAGCCAACGTATGGACTCTGAGCTGCAGCTAATGGCCAATGTACAGATTCCCGAGCTGGCCAATGTGTAGACTTCAATAGACGACGTATAGACTCTAGGTTAATGAATACAGCCCATGAACAGACTTTGAACAGTCGATGTATAGACTTCGTGTCGCAATAGCCCGTCAACGTATAGACTTCGAGCCTTCCCCGGTGCACCCTCTTCTCCCTTCACCGGTACACCCTCCAATCATTGCCCTTCAGCGGCACCCTCCTTAAGCCCTTCAACGGCACACATATCCAGCCCTTCGCCGGTACACTTTCCGCCCACCTTTCCTCAGCGGTACACTCCCTTTAGCCGCCCTTCCAACCCGCCAAGGGTCAACTCTCCCCAAAAAAAATAATACATGAATATATATATATATGTATATATGGGCATATAATGACAGAACTAACAAGCCAATAAAAATCATGATGAATAAATAAACCTGAACAGATCCGTATAAAAAAAAATGAATGAAATAAGTGACAATAATAATAAAAAAGGGAGTAATAATGACAGTAAGCAAGATGAGAGAAATCACCCGGAACAGATACGGAAAGAGGAATAAGCAACGGAGTAACAGGAACAATAATGATAAAACAATATAAGGTATTAATAATTCTACATTGTAGCCCCCTCTCTCCGTGACTCGACGCAGAAGGAACAATAATGCCGCCCTCTCAGGCCGGGCCCGAGTCTTGGGAATCATCCTGACATGGCCAGGCCCCGACCTAGTCTCGGGCCGACATTCCAATCAGACCGGATTCGCTTCTCGCCCCGGATCCCTTCCGAGCCATCATTAAAATTGCCGTGCGTTCGGCAGACATTTGAACGGGTCCACCTCGGTTTCCGTCGCGTTTCTATCACGGACCCGAGTCCGAATATGAAAAGGTCCGCGAGTGACCGACATGGCCAATGGCTCGTATCCTGATGTGGACTTTAGTGTGATTTATTCCTGTCCCCTTCTCGCGCAGTTAGTATTATTTATTTTGGCCGCAGGGCCCCTAATTTCGGCAATTAATCAAGGGTATTCCCTCGTATGGGGGATGTAAATGACGTCGTGACCTTTATGGCATGACGGGATCTGGTCCCGACACGAACCACACAATCATCTGACGACGTCAGATCGAGCGCACCATGGGCTCTTCGGAGCCCGAATAAATTGTCACTTCGGTGACTGGCACGCCCACACACTCAATAGATGAAACACTCGCCTGAACAAGCGAATTTTAGTGCGTCCACAGGCATGTGCTATTAATTTCGATGGAAGTTGGCACGACCATTTGCCTCTAGTTAAATTTGCCTACAACAATAACTATCAAGATAGTATACAAATGGCACCATTCAAAGCCTTATATGGAAGGAGTTATCGTTCACCCATCTGTTGGAGTGAAGTTGGAGAAAGACAACTTCTAGGCCCGGAACTGGTTCGTGATACGACCGAGAAAGTAAAGCTTATTCGAGAAAGACTCCAGATGGCCCAAGATAGATGAAAAGCGTATGCAGACAATAGAAAGTGAGACATGGAATTCTAAGTGGGTGACCATGTGTTTCTCAAGGTTTCCCCAGGTTGAGGTTTTCGAAGGTTTGACATTAAAGGTAAGCTCACCCCGAGATTTATTGGCCCTTTTTAAATTCTTGAAAGGGTTGGCGAGGTCGCTTACCGGATAGCTTTGCCTCCTCAATTAGTTGGAGTCCATGATGTATTTCATGTCTCGATGCTAAAAAAGTACATCCCTGATCCATTTCATGTTATAAGTTATGATGATTTGATGGTGCAAAAGGACTTGACATACGAACAAAGGCCACTCAAGATACTTGACTGAGAGTTATGTCAGCTTCGAAATAAAATTATTCTCATGATAAAAGTCTGATGGAATAAAAGTACAGACCAAGAAGTAACATGGGAGACGGAAGAAACTATGCGCAAAAGATTTCTAGAGCTATTCGATTATAAGTAAAAATTACACTCTCCATAAATCCCAAAAAATAAATTTGGGGACCAAATTCTCTTTAAGTAGGGGAGGGTGTTACACCCCTAGAAATTTTTTTAAAAAATCTAGGATTTTTTTAGAATTAAACAAAATAATTAAGCATTAAAAAGTCTTAATGGGTTATTTAATGAATTATGGGTTCAATAAATTAATTTGAGAGTACAATTAATTAGGCCCACTTAAACTACGCCCATAAACCTGATTCTAAGGTCTTTAGGCCCAAGCCCAACCCTAGAAACGTAATTAGGGATAATTTCCTAAATTAAAAGGATAAATAAAGAGACAATAGGAATATTAGAGTTTAAATTTAAATACAATTTAATTTTTAGGCGAGCCAGGCAAATGGCGATCTATCGCAAGACCGCCACCTTCTAAAGGTGGTCCATACTAAACCACCGCTTCCTACCAGAAACGGGAAGTGATAAACCCAAGTAAATCTAGATTTTTATCCAACCTAAATGCCTGGGATCGATGTGATCTTGCATGGAAACCGATCTAGGACTCCTAGGGATTGATTCTACTCCAAATTAGGACTCTAATTTGATCTAATCTCTTAGCCCTAGGCCAAACCCTATAAATAGGGCTCAGAATCGACATGCGTGAACCCTCGTTTTGGCTCGCATGGTTCGACGGTAAGATGATGTTATTTCACATAAGTCATTTAGAAGGTTTTATTCCCTTAAGTATCGTCTAACCCTCTGCCAAAGTTTATGTTAATTAGGAAACCAAGCATCCGGAGAGTTAGTGGGATCGGAAGTAGCTGTTTCTCTGCAGAATGCACAGGAACGAGCGTGTTCCTCCGGCAAAGAACCAAAGGTTAGGGACCTTAGCAAAGGTAATTTCATGTCCAGCCTTTAGAGTTAATTGTTCCCCTTTATGTCTTCTAACTGTCCTCTAAATCTCATGCTAGGAGAACGAGTAGCTAAGGAGTTAGAAGGTCTGGAAGTTGCGGGTTCCACGTAGGACCCGCAGGAACTGGAGCATACTTTCAGTGGAAAATTCTCTATCTAGGGATCAAATAATAGGTAGGTTATCTCATGAATGGCTCAAATAGCAAGTTACGATTAAAAGCCCTCTACTCTTGCTCATTTTCATGCTTGCTACATGAAGTATTTCATTTGCTCATTTTCATGCTTGCTACATGAAGTATTTCATGTTTTTCCATGATTGCGTAATGGGTTTTATGTGCATATTGTTCCTGCAATAACTCATGAAAAGATAAAAATCCTTGGATTAAGTTGCACCTTTACATGCATTAGATTCATGATAGAATGTTTTCCCTTCAGTTTTATGCCCATTGATGGCTAGCCCTGAATACACCCTCTGCAAACGGGGTTCTATTTCTGTCAGATGACAGGATGATAGTGGCCAGCTCAGAGACCGCTATCATCAGACGGCGGTCTTACCCTAACCGCTACTTCTATACGGCGGTCTCCAGATGACTGCTACCTTCTTGTTGTTCACTTCAAACAACAACCTGACTAGACTTCATAAACCCTGTTATATATGTGATTACCTAGGTCGGGTTTCATACTATTTCATTGTGTTTATACTTTTATCATATCATGTTTTAAAAAGTTTCATGTTTTATTACCATGACATGATTCTAAAGCTTATTTTCATTATATGCTAGTTTCACACATAGACCTTAAAGTTTTGTACTTAAAAGGTTTTTCCTTGAATTTCTACATGTTCAATCGTTGTTTCTACACGATTCACTCTCACCTCCTGTCTTTCCTGGTTAAGTACATAGCCCGTACTCCGGTACGTTGCTATTAGTTTCACTTACACTTGATAGGAACACCTCTTGGACTTGAGATCCACTCCGTTGGATATTCCTTCTACCGGACTAGGTGATCATGTTTCAAGGCCTCCGTAAGTCTCCGCGAGCCTGGGATTCCCACTAAGACGCCGAGCTGGTTGTACCTTTAAAGCCCAAAGGTCTAGAGAGCACTTAAGTTTCTGTGATTTCTGAACTCTGATTGCTGCCATCCCATGACCGCCACCTTCAGGTTGCGACCAGGCCAATGACTGCATTCATGTTTTAGCTCACTTGAGTCGACCCAACTCATCCTTTGGAGTCGACGCAGCCAAATAGCGGTCTGCACAAGATCGTCTTCTCATATAGGCGGTCTCATGATGACCGTTTTCTGCTAAGTTTCGCTCAACCCAAGGTCGGACCCAAGGGTTGCTCATGTTCAATTCCCAGATGGTCTTCTGACAATCTGATATCAAAACCTTATTCATTAAGTCATTAATGAACTATAGAATTTTATTAATATACCGTTATGCTGCCAGAATTCCTCTGTAGCATAATGTCAAAGTAATTCATCCTTGACTTCATGGTTTCATTTTGGTACGTTCTTACCTTGATTTTGTTATCTTGGAACTATGGTTGAATTGAATATTATTGGCCTACATTATCTTTCTCGTGGAAGTAGCTTGATTTATAACTTGAAGATGCAAGGGCGGGCATGCACGGTGTCCAAGGGCTCGACGCTCATCACCTCGATGGATGGCCAGAAACATACTGTAAACTATGGGGTATGATGCTTACTGGCGTCGCATTACGCTGGGAGTACTTTTTTATAAACTGGTGAAAACCACGAATTCTCACAAAATTTCATTGGTGCATAGCCTACACGGTTATGAAAAGTACATTCTCGATACATGCTAGTACATTCTCGTTCATGAAAGGCCACGTTATAAACTTGATTGATCATGCACCCACATTCTCTTATATCTCTATATTTATCTTGTGATTTATGGTTACTTTGGTTTTGTCACGTGTTTTATCGCGTTTTACATTATTGCCCTTTTTATAGAGGAAAAAATGTTAATTATTTAAATTATGCCTTCATGTTGATACGAAGATACCTACTGGGCAAGTGTGCTCATTCCCTACTTTTCCCTCTTTTCAAGAGAATCTAGTGGATCGGATTCGGATTACTCGAATGACGGATCCGAGGGTGAGAGCGATTGATGGATGAGAGGAGCCTAGATTGTATAGGTGTCATGAGTCAAAGTTGATGAGTTATAATGTAATATATTACCTTCACTGTAATAGGCGGTGAAGTTGATCATGTTATGTAATTTTTCCTTTTCTTGAGCCTAGAGTTTAAAGAGAGTCGAAGTCAAGTGTCGTTTGTAAACCTTTATTATTATGATTTAATAAAGTTGAATATTTGAGCTTATTATCCTGTGTTCACTCTTCTTATGTGTGAATGTTTAGCGCTCTGATTATCTTGCTAGCTTGAGACGTGTTGCCGGCTATTCATGTTCCCGACTTAATTCTGTTGTATATCTTTGGACGTGACATCATGTCTTTCTAAAGGTTTCACCCACTCGAGGAATACGAAGGTTTGGTGTCAAGAGAAAATTTAGTTCAAAATTTATTGGCCCCTTTGAGATCCTAGATAGAGTTGGAGAAGTGGGTTACAAATTAGCATTACCTCCACAATTGACAAGAGTCCACGATGTATTTCATGTATCAATGCTGAGAAAGTATGTGTATGACCCTTCACATGTAATTCAGTACAATGATCTGGTACTGCAAAATGATTTATCTTATGAAGAAAGACCCATTTAGATATTGGATCAGATGTTCCATCAATTAAGAAATAGAGCTATACCGATGGTGAAGATCCAATGGAGCGGGCGTAGACTCGAGAAATCTATTTGGGAATTGGAGGATGCTATCAAGAAGAAGTATCCAAATTTGTTCTCAGGTTAATAAATTGAACCCCCATTTGGATTCTGTAAATCTATGATGTGAATTTGGTGGACCAAATTCTTTTTAAGTTAGGGGGGATGTAGTGACCTGGCCATAAATTTAATAAATAAATAGATTAAATAATTCCTTGCTTTAATGATGGAGTTAAAATTTTAAATATTTATAAAGAAATCAATTAAAATCCAAGAAGAAATTACAATTGAAATTATGGGCTATAATATGGACCTAATTGGGCTCAATTGTGAATAAAATGGCCTAAATTTGGAATTCCATAAAAACCTTCATTTAAATGGGCTATATTGGCTAAACCTAAAACTAATGGGCCAAAATTCAAGACTAAACCCTAATCCACTAAGTTAGGCCAAATCTTTGATAAACCCTAACCATAATAAGGGCTAGATGAGGTGGTGGCAGTACAAATTAGAGGATAAGCTCAAAAATTGGGTAATTTTTATCCATGGGTGTTTTGGGTCGAATTAGGACTCTTTGGGGAGATTTTGATCTATAAAAAGGACCCTAGATGTCTCAAGTCGACCCTAATTAACTTGAGGATGGCTAGATGAGTGTTTAAGGGCGTATTTCGAGTAGGAGAGCGACGAGATGGGGGGTTCTTCATGTTCTTCACATTCTTCATCCCTTTCCTCCCTAAATTGATCGAAGGTAGGTGTTCCCTCAGGCAAAAATCTAATTTAACGTGTTTATAAAGTCAAGCATGTTTACTTTCAATCTATACTTGTTTCCTCTTCCAAACTTCTTCTTATTGCATCAATTTCTAGTTTGAAATTGGAGTTTTTCTGGAGTTACAATGTTTTTGCGTGTTCAGTCTGAGATCGCGGCCAACGTAAAAATTGCCTTCAGATCACGGTCTTGCGATACACCACATTCATCTAGATTGTGGCTATCGGGGCAACCACGTTCAGGGAAGATCGCTACCTAGAGACCGCGACCTTACCCAACCCATAAGAAGTTTCCAAACATTAATTTTATGATATAATCCATTGAAATATACAACACATGTTAATTGGAATGAAAATTGATAGGGGATATGCTTAAAGTTAATTTTCTCCTAGCTCTATGCTGGAACTTTATGATCTTTCATGATGACTAAAATTTCCTCTTTCTAGCATGATTAAAAAGAGTAGTTCATAATCATGTTAAATATATTTGATTCATTTTCCATAGCCTCTTTTATGATATTGGTCATGACTAGGTTTGTTCTTATGATCAGCGATTTGATACACGTATTATATTATCGATTTTGCTTGACGATCGTGTCACTCCAGTGGCATGGATCTATCGCTTTTTTTGATTTTCGGTTCTTGCAAAAATTCTTTCTTAGGTAAAGTTAGAACCATCTACCAGATATTGCTTTCGTCGAACTGGAACTTCTTCACTAAAGTCTCCGTCAAACTCTGTGAGTCATAAATTCTCACATGGACGCCGAGCAGGTTGTACCATAAAAATCCTGAAAACCCTTGAACTCATGTCCTACTATTGTAAGGCGGGGTTCAACTAACCTTTGGAACCACGGAACATGGTTCTGTTCCAGTTCTGTTCTATTTGGCTTGAATGCGGCGTACCCAAAGCCCGCATTTAGCTTATGATCTAGGAACGCGTCTGACCCAGAGACCACGTCCTATTGGTCCCATCTTGAATGCGTCGGTGACCCCCATCGCATTCTTGATATTGTGGCCAGTTGCCTGATCACGTTCTACCCTTTTTTTTTAAGGTCGCGCCCGTGCACGTGACCGTGTTTTGTCTGACTTTTCTGAACGTGATCCCATGATTGACCACATTTTATCAACATTGTTAGTCCGTGTTAGATTGCTTGAACAAGAATTTGTCTTTGTTTTAGCGTGATAATACCGAAATGTCGTTATTATCGTCTACATCACATGTTCCTTGATCAATTCCTAACAAACTTGATATTCCTTGAAATCCTTGGAAAATCATGAGATATCACTAGAATCTAGGCCTCATTAACATGAGTTTTACCTTGGAATTATTTGGCCATTATAATTTAATATGGATGTCTATATATTTACATGGGATCTATGATCCATAACTTCAATACCTGACATTAATAGGGCCAGGTCTAGTTTTGAGAGGAGCACCCAAAAGTACATATATCTATGGAAGTTGAATGACCTGGTGTGACATTGCAGTAAAGTACATGCGTGTTAGATTAATCTATGGCGTTCCACTCTTACATGAAGTACTTAAATTACTTGACTTGTACTTGTTACTTGATGTGTCGCGATGCTCATCGTTAAAAATACCGCGCACTTAATTTTAAAGTTTTTGAACTCTCTTATAAGAATATGATAATATAATGGAGAGTCTGAGTCGATCCACAGGGATGATTTAACTTCTTTTTGAGATAATATATAGTCCTTTTTTATGAATTGAAATAGATCGAAGAAGGTCTACAAATAAAACATGGATGGAAAATATAATTAAAAGAGAGATAGGGCTACATGCACAATTAGAAGAAAGAAAAGGTCAAGAGGAAGGAGCATTTAATGCAGTAACTATTCATTTTGTATGTTAGTGTTCATCAAATTTTATTTTTATCTTATTTTATTTTGTATTATTTAAAAAAAAATTAAAATCAACACAATTAATGGGTGTCAACTAGATTTGCCAAAAAGAATCTAAGTTAAGAGAGAGAAAATCTAAGAATCTAACTAGAGAAAAAATCTACGTGTGAATAGTAATGGGCTGAATGCAAATTAAACGAACATTAACACAGGCGCAAAACATTAACCAAACATTCGAAGTTCATAGTACTATAAATTTGAGAAATTAACTACAAGATAACAAGTAATCTCTATGATGCACAGGACCACCGGTGATGTTAGGTGCACGCGATAGCTCCTCTCGCAGTGCAACAGCAGGAACTAGAACGCAACAGCAAGAGGAAGGAGAAGAAAGAAAAGACAGAGGAAGAGAAGTGGGACTTGCAGAACCGCAGTACCTCCAAAGCATTGAACTAACAGGGAGAGAGAGAAGCCTAAAAATTACATAAGAAGCATAAAAATTACATAACAGAACTCGAAGAATTAACAGGGCAGGGTACTAATAGGCCAGAGAAGATCTTAACTTGTAGAATAGAACTAGCTTAGAGAGAGGGAGAACTCCTGAACAGAACCCCTTCCCAAAAGAGCAGAACAGAACTTCCCAAACTTAAAAGAACGGATAGGTCAAAGAAGAAGAACTCAAAACTAAAGCAGTGAAACCAAAGGAGAGCAGACCTAATAGAGGAAATATGAAGGAGAAGAGGAACTTGCAGGATCACACTAACACAGAGAGAGGAAGCTCCAGGAGGACGAGGAAAAGAGGTGCAGAGGAAAATTTTGGTTAATGAACCTATCTAGCCAAAAACTCAATAAAATCAATAACCATGGCCATCTAAAATTGAAAATACAAGATTTAACATGGTGCTTACCTGCGAGACTTTCATTTTTTATTTTTGAGTTTTCTATTTTTTTCATATTTTCTTTTCTGTTTTCAGATTTTCAAATTTTTCTACATACCTCATCTTATTGCAATTTTTCTTTATTTGATTCCTACACAGAAAAATCAGAAAAAATGTTAGTCATCAAATAAACAAAAGAACATATATTAATATTAAAAGAAGTAAAAAATATCTCCGATAACGGTGTCAAAAATTGATGTGTCGCGATGTTCATCGTTAACAATATCGCATATTCAATTTTAAAAATTTTGAACTCTTTCATAAAAATATGATAATATAAAGGAGAGTCTGAATCGATCCACGGAGATGATTTAACTTCTTTTTAAGATAATATACAGTCTTTTTTAGAATTGAAAAAGATCAAAGAAGGTCTACAAATAAAACATGGATGGGAAATATAATTAAAAGAGAGAGAGAGAGCTATATGCACAATTAGAAGAAAGAAAATGCCAAGAGAAAGGAGCATTTAACGTAGTAACTATTCATTTTGCATGTTACTATTTATCAAATTTTCATAAGCCTCTCCACTGTCGCCTTCTCTTGTTGGGAACCCACGCCTGTCATGGGGTCATGCCGCCTTCGATGCACTCTATCGTGGAAGAATTCCATGCACACGCTAACATCTCGCTAGCTGTAACTGCCACAGCCCTCTCTCTCACGAACGACAACCGCCACCTTCACGAGAACGCCACCTTCTCAATGCAAACCGCGGCGACCTTCGCGAACCTTCACTTCCC
This sequence comes from Amorphophallus konjac, assembly GCA_022559845.1. Lineage (NCBI taxonomy): Eukaryota > Viridiplantae > Streptophyta > Magnoliopsida > Alismatales > Araceae > Amorphophallus > Amorphophallus konjac. Next base: position 493,231,730 of record CM040121.1, read on the forward strand.
ATGTGAACCATGCATGTTGCACACGAATGGCCATGCCGAGCACGCAGTCGTCCGCTTTAAGAGAAACGCACGCGAGCGAAGGGTCTTGAATCGAGGTTTGATTGTACGACGCTATTTAAATTAGCGTCAGATGAGATGGACACTATTTCTTTTTAATCCCATCGTCACATCCACTTCGTCCGGTCCCATTTTAATGCCTTCACACACACCCCTAAAATATAAATAAACAATAAAATTAATTTTGCATAAAAATATAATTATGTAATTTATTTCTTTTATATGTCTCAAGTCCCACATATTATTTTATGCTCCAAAAGTTAATTAATTTTTTAAAAATATACTTTTAATGTGATATTGATATTAATTATAAAAATTACATAATTATTTACATTAAAATCTAGAAAATAATATGTGTAATATAAATAAATATATAAAATTAAACACTTATCATTACACTCTCGTGGGTTTATTGCGTGACGTGGCCAATCCAATGTTAGTACCTATTACATGTCCATGACATTGAAAGATTATGCTTGCACTGTCATTCTTGCTACCCGTATCTTACCGGCGATCCATATATATATTTGCATTCTTATATCTTCCTATTCATGATTCCAAAGTCTAGTATACATGATTTATTATATTTCTCAACAATAGTGCATTTACTTGGTCAAAGATGTTAATCATTTAAAGATGCTTGATTTAGGGATATAAATTCTACTGAGATTTCGCTCACCCTACGTTATTGTTGATATTTCATGTAACTCTAATGATGAACCACACTCTGATGGGGATGGGTGAGAGTAGTGGAGTGATCAAGTCTACCATAGAAGTCATTGTCTTATCTCTTCTTTTTATCTAGAGCTTGAGAGAGAATATTGTTACGAGATGATTGTCATGAGAGAGTATTTTATGTAATTTTAGTGAAATGGAGTCAAGTAGTGGTTGATTGAGTTTTGAGTCCAATGTAACCACATTTATTATACTTTGATTATCAATAAAAGTTTCAATTTATTCTTAGCCTATATGAGATGTCTCTTGTGGATGAATGTTTCTTAAGTGCATGCTCTAATTGACATGATTGATATAACGGTTGCATTCTGATATTTCACGTCGGGATGTGACACTGCAGGCGTGTTAGTAAGTCCAAAAGGCATCACTACAAATTCAAAATGGCCATATCTAGTTTCGCATGTTGTCTTAAAGATATCTTGATCTCGGATCCTTAGTTGATAATATCCAGACCTCATGTCAATCTTAGAAAATACCCTAGCAGATTGAAGTTGATCAAACAAATGATCAATCCTCGGCAAGAGATATATATTCTTACTGTCACTTGGTTGAGCTTCTGATAATCAATACACAACCTCATATATCTATCCTTCTTCCTCACAAATAACACTGGCGCACCCCATGGAGAAATACTAGGCCAGATAGACCCCTTGTTAATCAACTCTTCTAACTGTCTCTTCAATTCCACTAGATCTACCAGTGCCATTCTATAGGGAGCGTTTGATATGGGTTCCATTCCAAGATACAACTCTATAGTAAACTAGACATCTCTATCTGGGGGTAACCCTGGTAAATTCTCAGGAAACACATCTACAAATTCTCTTATCACCTTTGTGCTAACAATAGCCTTAGAAGACTCTGCTAGGCCCCGAACCATCACATTCACTAAGCAAGACGAACAACCCCGCTTAATCAACTTACTAGCCCTTAAGGCAGACACCACAACCTTAGAAGACCCAGCCTTGGGACACCTGAAAACAAACTCCTCTTCTCCCGAGATTTAGAAGATGACTTATGATAACAATCTAATAATGCGCGATACCTCCCAAGACAATCCATACCCATAATAACATCAAAATCACTCATATCAAGTAAATGAAAATTTGAAAGCATACGTCGACCATCAATGCTTATTTCTAATCCCTAAACCATCTGAGTAGCCATAACCTCCCCAACAAGCGTGCAAACTAATATAGCAGATGTATCTACTATGGGGATCTCACAATCAAGTATTCTAGAAAAATTGATATAAATAAAAGAATCCATAGTGGTAGGGTCAAACAAAACATGTGCAAGATATCCAGCAATAGAAACCATACCACTAGCTATCTACTCTGACACCTCTACATCCTCTTATCAGGTGGTACAACCTGCCCGATGTTGTTTGTAAATGTTCACAAAAAATAAATATATATAACAAGATAAAATTGTTGTGTCCTAGATACTTTTGATAATGACAAAACTTTATATGTGTGAATGGATCATGAATTGCATGTGAAATCATGTTATGTTCTGAAGAGAAAATTTGTTATGTGATTATATTTTGATGAGCTTCATTCATGTGTTTATATGTGTGAATGGATCATGAATTGCATGTGAAATCATGTCATGTTCTGAAGAGAAAATTTGTTAAATTTGATTCCCCTCATGGAGTGAATGATAGATTCATATCTTCATGACAATCTCACTCTAAACAATGAATGGATGAGTTTTCACTTCATATTTTGGCTCATTGAGTGAATTATTGTTTATCCTTCTCCAAGTAATTTGGTTGAACCAAGGGCTAATTGAGTCCATTTCTGTGTTTTACAGGTGAACAAGTCGACCTGGGCAAAGGGTCGCTCGACCTGAACTACCCAGGAACTGAAAATAGGAAGCAGGGCATGGGCCGGTCGACTGACGGGGCTGGTCCGGTTGACCAAATTTCCCAGAACCCACATATTGGAAAGTCTACAGGGTTCGGTCGACTGACGCATGAAGAACAGTCGACCGATGGGTTTGTCGACCGAACTCCAAGAATCGGTCGATCGATTCTAATAGGGATTTCACGTGTGTGAAGGCGAATCTGACGTGGCTCGCATGTGGGACCTCCTCCAAGCCAGGTAAAATGTCTAAAATGCCTTTAACTCACTCCCTAACATGTGAGAAGGTTTAGGAAAGGTTCTAGAAGGGGTATGAAGGTCATCTGACCACTATTTCTTCTATATAACCTCTTATTGTGAATTTAGGAGTTTTTATCCAAGAAGATAGAAGGAAAAGTCTTGGAGAGGAAGAAGGAGTAGAGGAAAAAAAGGAGGAACGCCCCCCTACAGCCAAGAGGAGGTCTACACCGAGTTCAAGCGTTTTCATCTGTGCTGGATCGCATTCAAGGGTCGATATACGTCAAGGATCATCATCCGAACATCCTCGCGACTATTTGAGCATCGGGCGGAGCCATCTAAAGGGGGAATCATACTTGCTGAATTTTCTATTGATTTATCTGAAAATCATGTGTTATTTGATCTTGATTTCATAGTACATACTTATATTAACTGAGATATTTGAAGTGTGTGGTCAGATTGTGCGATGTGCACATCCGAGTGTGTCTGGTTTGCTGCGATTTACAGCGTGTGTGTCTGTTGATAGCCACAAACCTCGTCGTTAAAAAAGCCGTGCCACAATTTAAAAATTAACCGAACTCACTCACTTAAGAAGATTTAAAATTAAGGTAAAGTGGTGAATATGGGTCGATCCCACGAGGAAGAAATATTTTCAAAATAACATGGAAGAGAATTCTTATATTTGAAAGATCTGAATTTTTGAGTGAGACTAAACTAAAGAAAAGGAAAATTGTAAGAAAATAAATTAATTAAAGAATATGAGAGGGTTAAGAATAGAAATTGGAACGAGAGGGAAAACTAAGAAGAACACAATAGCATAAAATCTGAACTTTATTACTATGAAAGGTGACAAGTACAACTCTATGAAAATAAAAATTACAACTTGCAAATAAGAGAAAGGGAAGAAAATAAGAGCCGGGAAATTTGGATGAAGAATAGCCGCCGTCTCCTCCGTACCGAGCCTTGGAATTTCACTCCGTCGTAGAAGTAGACGCCGCCGAGAGGACCAAAGGAAGAAGATCTGCCTTGGAATGTGTGAAGAAATATGGAAGAGGGAGATATAAGATTGGAGGAAGAATACTTAAAACTATATGTGAAAACTAGTGTATGCATATGTGCTTTGAATAGAGAGAGGAAGAGAGATAGAGAGGGCTATGGGTGAAGGAAAAGTAAAAACACAGAATAATTAAAGCTAAAAATGGAGGACTAGAAGAAGAAGAATATATTAAAATATAAAGAGATTTAGAAGAAGTGGAAGAAGAGAAAGTTGTAGAGGACAAACAGAGGAAGAAAGTTGATGAAGAACACAGAGGCAAAAGATGAGAGGAAGAAGGTGAAAAACTAGAAAGAACAGAAGGTGGTGTGTAGATGAATAGTGAAAAACATAAAAGATAGAACCTTTAAAAACTGATTATAACTTTAAAACAAAGAAGATTTGGAAGAAGAGGTAGAATAATAAGTTGAAGAACACCTAAAAACAAACAACTTTTGTGAAGACAGTAAGAGAGAAGAGGATCAGAAGGGGGAGAAAATTAGGAGAAAAGAACTATAAAAAATAAAAGATGAATAGTGAAAGTGTAGAACCGTGACTTGAAAATCAGAGAATAAGTTGAAAATGGAGGAGAATTGGGAGAAGGGGAAAAGGAAGAAGTTGCATGAAATTCAAAAACGAAAAAATTTGCAGAAGAAATAAATTTGAAAAGAAGATCAGAAAGCATGTAAAAGGGCTAAAAACTAGACGGCTAACTATCTAACCCCTTCCCACGGCCCTCTCTGCAGCTTTATATAGTGTTCAGCAAAACCCACGATCGTGACTTTGAGATTAGCTTCAAATCCGATTTTCTAGCAGCAGAGATTGATCAAAAGAGGTAGCTTGCCATGATTAGAGTCCTCCTTTCCTCAATAAGCTCAAAAATTGGAAGGTAACTTCGATCGGGGCAAGACCTTTCTGTTTCAAACTCTGATGAAAATGGCGACATGGCATCGGGCACAAATTAAAATAGCGGCTGCACGAGCAGTCACTCATTCCTTTTTTCCTTTTTTGAAATTTTCCTATTTTTCTATAAATCGAGAAAATAGCGACGGTTCAAACAGTCGCTTATTCTTTTCCATTTTTCCTCCAATTTCCTTTGATTTTCCGTACAGAGGAAATAGCGCCCACATGAACCATCGCAGATTCTTTTCCAAAAGATATAGTGCATTCGTGAGTAGTCGCACATTCTTTTCTATTTTTCAACTTTTTTCTTTTTCTATTTTCATAAATGAATATGCGCCTCTTCACTCAGTTGTGAATTCTTCATTTCTTTTTTTTCTTTTTCTAACAAACAAAATTGGCGTCTGTTCAATCAGTCGCTATTTCCTATTTTCAGAAATATTTTTCAAATTGACGTCTGACTATCCGGTCGTTATTTCCTGAAAATTTAAAATATCAACATATTTCATCCCAAAATGACTTTCAAATAATTATGCAAATTTTTAAATATTTCTCACATTGTCATTTAGGCTCAAAAAAATGAAAAATGCATGCAGACTCAAATAATGGTGAGAATGCAATTTGTTCATATTAATGCATAACTTTATTCATTTTAATGCTCAAAGATGATGAATGTGATACAACTTATGATATAAAATATAGCCCTTATCACACCCCCCAACTTACTCATTGCTAGTCCCTTAACAATGCAAATAAATTAAAATTTAAGACTAACAAGAGTTTGTAAAATCCATACTCTCATATCCAGCTCTCCCTTCATAGAATCAACCAAAGATTAGGAATCTGGAATCATTAATGCACACTAGCCTTATGTAGGAAATTAAAAGTACATGATCAAGAATTCAAATCAAAGATCAATAGCACTTGTACATGTGTAATACTAAATCCACGGCGGAGACAATTGCGTCCCCCATTTACTATTTTGAGCAAGCGCCTTTCAACCCTACACCTCTTAATCAGAGCATTAATCATACTAGCTTTTTATCTGCCTTATTTATTTATCTCCTATGGGATCTTTCTACACACATGATGCTGCACTACCCTTCACTATTTAACATGAATCTCGACTCTTGCCTTAGGAAAAGCAGGCCCAGTTACACAAATCAAGGTTTCTTTTTTCTCTTTGACGTGAACTTCAACACGGCTTAGGTGAAGTAGGCCCGGTTACAAAGACTAGGAGTATTTTTCATGGTGTTTCTTCACTTTTTTTCTTTTTTTTCTTTTTTTTCAATGTGCTATTTGCACTTATTCGATAAATAACTTGGCAGAAAGCTTAAAAATATATCTTCCTTGAGAAGTGCAGAGCATCAGACAACATACCCAAAATAACAGAAGGCTTATCTTGCTTATTTCATTAGCGTGCAAAGTGATTTCTATTTCTAAAGTGCACATGAACTTTAAAAAGAATCTTATATCAATTTTCCATGACTAGATTTGAATAAATTTTCCTTCATCCTTCTCTCCAGCCTTTTCTATTCCAGAATTACTTTCAATTTCAAGCATGAATCAATCAAAAACTCATTTGGGGGATTTCATCTATTCATTTTCATGTAATGCAAGATATCATGATCATGCAAGAATTTCTAACAGGTTGTACTATATGTATCATGAAATTTTTCTCTCCCCCCAACTTGAATGACATTGTCCTCAATGGCATATAGAATAAAAAGTAATAGAACAATGTAACAAAGAATATAGTTGAGATGGAAGGATACAACCTGGTGACTGGGACAAAACTTTCACCAATGTTATGGATGGCAACGACGTCCTCCTCTTTGACTTTGACCTAACTTCTGAAACACACTTAAACAAAAAATATCAAACAACAAAAAATCTTGGGTTGCCTCCCAAAAGCGCTAAGTTTTTCGTCTTCAGCCAGACGCATGAAAGCACACAAAGATTTTATTCTGGATCACTTAAAGCAATGGACTCTTTTAACAGCTGCTCATTTTTCAAGTAAGGTTTTAATCTTAGACCGTTGACAGTGAAAATGTGACCATTTTTAGGATTCAAAATTTTAACAGCACCATGGTCAAAAACTTTAACAACAACAGATGGTCCATCCCATCTAGATTTGAGCTTACCGAGGAACAAGCGCAGCCTAGAATTAAAAAGCCAAACCTTTTGATTAACAAAAAAAGTTTTCCTGTGAATATGCTTATCGTGAAATACCTTGGTTTTAGCTTTGTAAATCTTTGAATTTTCATAGGCTTCATTTCTTAATTCCTCCGGCTCATCGAGTTGTAGAGCTCTTTGGGCACCAGTTTGAGTTAGATCGAAGTTGACTTGTTTAATGGCCTAATATGCTCTATGCTCAAGTTCTACGAGCAAGCGGCAAGCTTTTCCAAAAATGAGGTGGTAAGGCGACATGCCAATGGGAGTTTTATATATAGTTCTGTAGGCCCATAATGCATCATCTTTTGCCTCTGTGTTCTTCATCAACTTTCTTCCTCTCTTCGTCCTCTACAACTTTCTCTTCTTCCACTTCTTCTAAATCTCTTTAGATTTTAAGCTATTCTTCTTCTTCTAACCCTCTGTTTTCAACTTTAATTATTCTGTGTTGCATTATATCCTTCTTAGAATTGTTACCCACTGCTTGACATCTCAAACATATTTTTAAAAATTCATAAGCATCCTTAAATAGTGTGGGCCAATAAAATCCACTTTGTAGTAATTTCATCACAGTCTTCTTTCCAGAAAAATGTCTCCCACAAGCTAGATTATGACAGAAATTCAAAACAGAATGTTGCTCCTCCTCGGGGACACATCTTCTTATAATCTGATCTGAACCCATGTGAAACAGCTCCGGGTCCTCCAAAAAATAGTGCTTTACCTTTGCAAAGAATTGATCCTTCTCCTGCTTAGACCACCCACCCGGAATCTATCCCACTGCTAGGTAATTGATAATGTGAGCATACCAAGGGTTTGAAGAGTGATAGATAAAAAGAATTTGTTCGCCGGGAAAAGAATCGGACATAGGAGCACTTTCAGGTATCACTATCCTAGATAGATGATCAGCTACCACATTTTCCAACCCCTTTTTGTCTCTAATTTCCAAATCAAACTCTTGCAATGATAAAATCCACCGAATGAGATGGGGTTTAGCATCCTTCTTGGAAAGTAAGTATTTCAAAGCTGAGTGATCCGAACAAACAATAACCTTAGCCCCTAACAGATATGAGCAAAATTTTTCCAGGGCAAAAACAACAGATAGCAGTTCCTTCTCCGTGGTGGTGTAATTCAATTGTGCATCGGCGAGGGTGCGGCTCGCATAATAGATCACCACGGGCTTCTTATCAACTCATTAACCTAGGACAGCTCCAATGGCATAGTCTGAAGCATCACACATGATTTTAAAAGGTAGCGACCAATCGGGAGATTGAAGAATCAGAGCTTGAGTTAAGGCCGCTTTCAAGGAATTAAACGTCTCAAGATAGGAATCATCAAGATTGAAAGGAGTGTCCTTAGCAAGTAATTGAGTGAGAGGACGAGCGATGGTAGAGAAGTTTTGGATAAACCTGCGATAAAAGCCAGCATGGCTAAGAAAAGATCGAATCTGTTTGACAAAAGAAGGAGGAGGAAGATTGGAAATCAAATCGACCTTAGCTTTATCAACCTCTATTCCTCTCTCTGAAACCACATGGCCTAGAACTATTCCTTCTCTAACCATAAAATGGCTCTTCTCCTAGCTTAACATAAGATTTGATTCAATGCACCTCTTCAGCACCTGCATTGGATTTTCTAAACAATTCTCAAAGGACATACCAAACACAGGGAAATCATCCATAAAAACTTCTAGAAATTCACCCACCATTTCATAAAATACCGACATCATGCATCGGTGAAAGGTGGCTGGGGCATTGCATATCCCAAACGGCATTCTTCTAAAAGCAAACGTGCCATAGGGACACGTGAATGTTGTCTTCTCTTGATCTTCTGGGTAAATAGTAACTTGATTATATCCGGAATAGCCATCCAAAAAGTTAAAATACTTTTGTCCAGCCAGCTTCTCCAGAATTTGATCCACAAACGGGAGTGGAAAATGATCTTTCTTTGTCATCGAATTCAATTTTCTATAGTCTATACAAACTCTCCACCACGTTTGTAATCACATTGGTACTTCTTCTCCTTTCTCATTGGTTACAATGGTTAGCCCTGACTTCTTAGGAACAACTTGCGTGGGGCTGACCCACTTGCTATCTGAAATGGGATATATAATCCCAACATCCGCCCACTTTACAACCTCTGTCTTTACCACCTCCTTCATGTTGGGATTCAACCGGCGCTGCATCTCTCTGCTCGGCTTGACATTATCCTACAAATAGATATAATGCATGCACACGTCTGGACTAATACCCTTCAAATCTGCCATAACCCAACCTATCGCCCCCTTGTGCTCCTGAAGGACATCTAAAAGTTAATATTCCTGAGCAGAAGTGAGAGTGGAAGCAATGATTACGGGCAAAGTGTGGTCGGGGCCCAGATAAGCATATTTTAAAGAATCTGGCAGAGGTTTCAATTCAAGAAAGGGCGGCTGATCCAAAGATGGAAGAACTGGTTCAGCTTGCAATAGAGGGAGTGACTTTATCTTAGTGTAAGGTGCGGAAGAGAATAGATGATCCTACAGCATGCTACCCTCTTCTAAGGTATCCTTTACTTCATCCGGCTTTTCATCGATCAATTCTTCAAAAATATCAATAACATTACATTCCTCATCTTGTTCCGGATATTGGGATGCTCTAAACACATTCAAAGAAACCTTCTCACCTCCAAACGTTATGTCCATCATTCCCGTGGCACAGTTTATATTGGCCTTTGCCATAGCTAAAATTGGTTGTCCCAAAATAATTGGAGTGTATTTTGATTCCTAGGACGAGGCCATATCCAAAATGAGAAAATCCACCGGGAAATAGCACTCATGTACTTTCACAATAACATCTTCTAGTAAACCTCTCGGAGTTTTTACAGATCGATCCGCCAGCTGAAGGATTATAGAAGTGGGCTTTAACTCCCCAAGATTAAATTGTTCATATATAAGGGTGGGTAAAAGATTTATGCTAGCACCTAAGTCTAGCAATGCTTTATCAAATGTAACTCCACCTATATCATATGAAATCAGAAGGAGCTCCTGGGTCCTTCAACTTTTTAGGTAAGTGGTTCATTACCACAGCACTAACATCTTCAAATAGGCGAATCTTTTAAGCTATCACCTTAAACACCATCTTCGGAGTGTATAACTCTTTCAGAAACTTTGCATATGCCGGCACATGCTTAATTACGTCCTATAGTGGAATATTAATATTCACCTGTTTAAACAATTCCACTAATTCCTCTTGTTGGACCGAATTTTTCTTTGAGCCTTTGACTTCAGAGCATCGAGAAAAGGGATCTTAGGAACATACTCTTGGGGACCTTTTTCATCAACTTTTGATTTTCCTTTATCTAGCTTCTTTTCTCCCCCTCCAGCTTCTTTTTCTCTTGCATAATCACCGGCCCCTCATCCTCACTATCACTCTCAACATGGGCTTCATGGCCAGAACTACTCCCAACATCCTTAGCCTGATATGGGTCGTATAGAATCCTCCCACTCCTAAGGGTAGATATAGCTTTGGCATTCTCAAATTGAGAGCCCATAGGAGGAGGAGGCTGAGGTTGCTTTGGTTGAGGAAGAAGAGGGGCTCTTTGGTGAAAGCCTGGAGGTTGGTTCTTCGGATTAGCCATAGGTTTGCTAGGAAGTTGACTGACATCTCTTCTCATATTACTAGCAGCTAATTGCCCTATTTGACCCTCCAACTTAGCCATGGATTGTTGTTGAGATTGAATGAGTTGTTGTTGAGCTTGAATGGATTGATTCTGAGAAAGCAGAATTTGTTGGAGTTGGTCGAATCTGTCCTCGAAGTTGGGCTGAGGAGGTTGAGAGGGCTGATACTAATTCTGAGCTTGATTAAATTTATTATAAGGAAGGTATTGCTGATGTTGGCCTTGAGAAAATTGAGCTTGATGATACGGGGCCTGAGCTTGATGGAATGGAGGTTGAGAGTATTGATGTTGAGCTTGTTGAAAAGGAGGTTGAAAATATTGGTGAGACTGACTTGGCACTTGAAAGGATTGTTTTGGAACATCTTGATTTGAGGGATTAGCTTGCATAGGTGGACCTTCTTGCGATTTCCAAGAAAAATTGGGGTGATTTCTCCAACCTAGATTATAGGTGTTAGAATAAGGATCATAAGCAGGTTTAGACACACCCTGAGCAGCAAAGATCTATTCTTAGATGAACGAGGGAAGCTGAACTGCCGTAGGGCAATCAGTGACAGCATGGTTAGGGCCAGAACATAGAGCACAGATTTCTTCATGATTGGGAGTTGAGAACGGTTGAGGTTGAGGAGTAGAAAAAGAAGAAGAAGGTTCTTACCTAGATAACAATTGATCTAACTTTTGGGCTACCAAATCAACCTTTTCCATCTTCTACGCCAACAACTCTATTTTATTCAATTTTTGAGTTATGGCGTTGATATCCATCTTGTTCTCAAATTCCCCTTGATTCTTAACTTCATATAGCCCTGACCTCTTAGATGGCCCAATCATTCTTTCATAAGATGAGAGCGAGACATGACTAATAGAATTTTCACTAAGCATCTCAAATAAATCATAGGCCTCGTCCTCGCTCTTGCTCATAAATGCTCCCCTACATGAAGCATCCACCATGTGTCTATAATTTTCTGTCAAACTCTCATAGAATGCCTGGACAATTTGCCATCTTGATAATCCATGGTGGGGGCATTTCCTTAGTAAATCTTTCAATCTATCTCACGCCTCATGGATTTGTTCTCCAGTGTTTTTTGTGAATCCAGTTATAGCTCTCCTCATGGTATTGGTTCGCCCTATGGGATAGAATTTCTTCAAAAATTCTTTTTGCATTTCAGCCTATGTATCAATGGATCTACCCAAGGCACCTAACCAATATTTGGCTTTGTCTTTGAGGGAAAAGGAAAGAGAGTCAACTTAAGAGCATCGTCTGAAAAGTTTTGGATTTTGACAGTTGAGCAAATCTGGAGAAATTCATCAAGATGTTTATATAGATCTTCATTGGTATTGCCATAGAAAGATGGCAACATTTGGATGGTACTAGACTTGATTTCATATTGAACCGCCTAGTTCTGAGGTACTTGGACATAGAAGGACGGTTGGTATTGATTAGGTACGAAATAGTCCTTCATCTGCTTAGGAGCAACTTGTTGCACTTGATTTAGGTTCTCCATGAGGTTAGGTTGTGGATGATTTCTAGAATACATTAACCTCTCAATCTCACTAATGGGCCCTAACAAATGTGGATGTAGGGATCTCCTACCTTGCATGCAATGTAAAAGGGCCCAAAGGGAAATTGTAGTTTTTAGATTTTTGATTTTTTTGGAATTTTTTTAAAAATAAATGCAAATGCAACTGTATGAATTATATATGCAAAAAAATGATGGATTTTTTTTATATGCAAATGTGTTTGAAAAATAATGCAATGAATCAAGCACTATATGAATGCAAAATGATGATATTTTTTTTCTTTTTTTGAAAAGAAGAATTGGTACTCACTACTAAATTGGTTAACTAGCCAGGTAAGATGTGGAGTTGTGGGAGGCTACCCCTACTTTCATAGGGTCCTAATTAAATAACCACAATCTCACTTGGGCGTTTGCCACAAAACCTCTAACCTTACACACCAATTTTTAAAAATAGTAATCAATTCTAACACTCTCTTTTTTCTTTTTTATGTGAAACTTTCTAAGGACAATCTACCTTCAAGGTATTTCTTGGTACAACCGGCCCGGCATCCATGAGGGAATCCACGGGTGCGAGGACTTATGGAGGTATTGAAAAAGGAATTTTTAATCCAAACAGACGGAATGCTCAATGGAGGGTCTTTCCAATTCCAAGAAAGGTGTAAGGAATCTTAATTTGTCCTTGAGAAGGGGAAAAGAAGAGAAGAGAAAGAAGTTTTTTTTTCAAATAATGATGCAAGTAGATAAGAAATTAACTAGAATGCAAAATGCATGAAAAAGATGCAACAAAAATGAAGGCATGATGACATGATGAGATTTTTTATGTTTTCTGATTTCGGATTTTTTTCAGAGATTTTCTTTTTTTAAAAAAAAGATATATAAAGGACAAATACCAACTAAAAATACCAATCAATATGAAAAACTACTATAAATTAAGACCTAAGATCATGTTTTTGGCGTTTTCTGATTTTTTTTATTTTTATGATTTTTTATGATTTTTTCAAAAATCGAAAAAATATGACCTTTTCTTATTTTTACTGACCTTTAACGACGCTTGAATTTCTTGGAATTTCTGAATTTCTACTTTCTACTACAATTTTAGGCTTCAGTGACACTTTCTGTGACAATTTATTTTCTGAGAATTTTCAACTCTGAATTTTTATGAATTTTATGATTTTATTGATTTTTCCTGTAAAATAAAAAATAGAAAAATAAATAAAACTATATACAAATCAAACACAAAAATTTTCAACTATTAAAAATTATTTCCTCCCCAACAATGGCGCCAAAAATTGATAGTCACAAATCTCGTCGTTGAAAAAGCCGTGTCACAATTTAAAAATTTACCGAAGTCACTTACTTAAGAAGATTTGAAATTAAGGTAAAGTGGTGAATACGGGTCGATCCCACGGGGAAGAAATATTTTCAAAATAACATGGAGGAGAATTCTTATATTTGAAAGATCCGAATTTTTAAGTGAGACTAAACTAAAGAAAAGAAAAATTGTAAGAAAATAAACTAATTAAAGAATATGAGAGGGTTAAGAATAGAAATTGAAAAGAGAGGGAAAACTAAGAAAAATACAATTACACAAAATCTAAACTTTATTACTATGAAAGGTGACAAGTACAACTCTATGAAAATAAAAATTATAACTTGCAAATAAGAGAAAGGGAAGAAAATAAGAGCCGGGAAATTTGGATGAAGAATAGCCGCCGTCTCCTCCGTGTCGAGCGTTGGAATTTCACCCCGCCGTGGAAGTAGACGCCGCCGAGAGGACCAAAGGAAGAAGATCCGTCTTGAGATGTATGAAGAAATATGGAATATGGAGATAAAAAATTAGATGAAGAATAGTTAAAACTATATGTGAAAACTGGTGTGTGCGTATGTGCTTTGAATAGAGAGAGGAAGAGAGATAGAGAGGGCTACGGGTGAAGGAAAAGTACAAACACAGAATAATTAAAGTTAAAAATAGAGGGTTAGAAGAAGAAGAATAGCTTAAAATCTAAAGCGATTTAGAAGAAGTGAGAGAAGAGAACGTTGTAGAGGACGAAGAGAGGAAGAACGTTGGTGAAGTACACATAGGCAAAAGATGAGAGGAAGAAGGTGAAAAACTAGGAAGAACAGAAGGTGGTGCGCGGATGAATAGTGAAAAACACAAAAGATAAAACCTTTGAAAACTGATTATAACTTTAAAACGAAGAAGATTTGTAAGAATAGAAAGAAGAAGAAGTTGAGGAACACCTAAAAATGAACAACTGTTGTGAAGACAGTAAGAGGGAAAGGATCAGAAGGGGGAGAAAACTAGGAGAGAAGAACTGTAAAAAATAGAAGATGAACAGTGAAAGTGCAGAACCGTGACTTGAAAGTCAGAGAATAAGTTAAAAATGGAGTAGAATTGGAAGAAGGAGAAGAAGAAGAAGTTGCAGGAAATTTAAAAACAAAAAAGTTTACAGAAGAAATCAATTTGAAAAGAAGAAATCAATTTGAAAAGAAGTTCAGAAAGCATGTAAAAAGGCTAAAAACTAGGCGGCTAACTATCTAACCCCTTCCCACGGCCCTCTCTGCAGCTTCATTTAGTGTTCAGCAAAACCTGTTGTGCCCCTGTAGTTGTGATGATGGTTTTGATTTGATGATAGTTTTGATGTTAGCAACACTATATGTCACACTGAATGTGATACATTGAATTTGATGATGGTTTGTATGTTAGTTCATGTTGTTTTGATGTTAGCAACACTATATGATATGATGAGTGTGATTCATTGCCTTGTTGATAGTCATACTATAAGTCACCACATGAGAATGCATGTGATTTATTGAATGGCATCATGTTTTGTTGATAGCAAGTGTGTTTTGATGATAGCAACATTTCAAGTCATACTGAGTGCATACATGTGATGATGGTTGTGATGCATGCATACACTATAAGTCATCATGGATTTGCAGGTTTTCATGATATTGCATGAAAGCATCACGCATGGCATCATGTTTCTGCATAGAGTCAGTGCATATTCTCTTGTGCAATGGTCTAGGTTGGTGCATCTGTGATTTGCTCCGTACTTAAGTCGGTTCATGACTATGTCTACACTTAGTTGAGTTGGTGAACATCTACTATATGTGCATATATCATCTCGGTGCAATACTCTATTTGCATGTTTAGGTCTGTGCACTCACTTAGGTTTAAGTCATGCAGGTTTGTGCATATCTTAGTTAAGCTGCACTAACTCAGTGCACCATTCATGTGTACTTAAGTCCGTGCATCCATGTCTCATATTCGCTTGTCGAAGTCTGTGCATTGAAGTCTTGCAACATAGTGAAATCGTTGCATGTTTGAACCCAAGGGTCACAGTGTCCGTGTATTCTCCATCGTGGCTTTCATTAGGTCTGTGCAACCCTTTGTGATGCACGGAAGCAAGTCGGTGCATACTTAAGTCTAAGGAGTTTTCAACGCCATTGCACTCCCATTCTTGCTCTTTGAGTCGTTGCAACATAGTGTTGCACTTTAAGTAGGTCAGTGCAACCATTGATACTGTGCGTGAGTAAGTCCGTGCATGCGTGTTCAAGGCACACGAAGTCAGTGCATCAGTTTATCCCGCATGCATTTGAGTCGATGCAACTCTTGCACCGTGCACATAAAGTATGTGCACATCTCTTAGGCAAGTCTCGCATGTGCATAGCTAAGTCTGTGCAACCTTCATCTCTGACTTGATTAGGTCTGTGCAATGGCTTGTACTCTACGTATTCATCGTCGGTGCATCTGTTGGCCATGTACTGGAATCAAGTCTGTGCATATGCTTGCGTGTAAACACTTAGTCCTTGCATGTGTGTGTGCAGTTTGTGCATTTCTTAACTCTGCATTCATGTTATGTCTGTGCATACTCTCTTGAATAACACCTACTGAGCTCGTACGCCTTATTAAGTCTGTGCATTTGACTGCTGTGTGAACAGATTTTCATATGGATGAGCTTCAAAGTCAAATCATCCCTTCTCTATACGAGCAAGTCAATGCAATGTCTTTGCCAACATGACTACTCTAGCAAGTCGATGTAATGCCTTCGTCAACACGACCAGGTCGGTGCAATGTCTGGTCTTGAGAGAACAAGCTCGGTGCAACATGCGAAGCAACTCGGTGCAAACTTTCCTTAGGACAGCAAACTAAGTCAGTGTATGCATTTATATGGAACTTAAGCACGCAAGTGATCAATTGAGGAAAACCATGGTTCGAGCATCTTATGTGCACCTGAGCACCTTACTTACGAGGAATCAGAAGAATAGGAGCACGTGAGAAAAGCAGAACAAACAACTGGCACGTGATCCATGGCTGATCATTATTCGAAGAAGCTGCCACGTGGATAGCTAAATGTTGAGATTCTGACTCATGGCCGAAAGATTCCTGAAGCTTCTTGGCGGGAACGAGCCTTCCACATGCCGAGTATGTGAGCTCGTGGGTCCCAGACAAAACGAATATAAAAGACCTTCCTCCTGCGAACAAGATAACTATTCTTTCTGGATATAAATAGAAGAACATGAATCATCTGAGAGCAGTAGCAGAGCAGAGAGAAACGAAGAAGAGTCGCAGAGAAGACAAGAGTAGAAGAGATAGAGAGAGTGGAAATCAGAGAGCAGCAGAGAGGGAAAGAGAGGCAGAACAAGAGGAAGAAAGAAAGAGAGAGATAGAGAGTTCGAGGAGAGGAAGAGAAGCTTCATCAGAAGATCTGTCCCTACTAGAATCTGGATCAGATCCAATCCAGTCAGCTCCTGCGAGAGCCACAGTTGCTCTATAATTCTTCCAGCTTTCAGTCGTTGTGTTTTCTTATCTTTTGTTTTCTTTTGAGCCCTTGTTTCAAGCTGTTAGTCAGCAGAGCAACCTATAACGGTCAGCGGTTGCAGAGGAGGATTCCTCTGGTAGGCTAAACTGTATCGCCCAGTGGGTCAAGCTGTTAGGCAGCGGATGGTTAAGCTGTATTGCCCAGCGGAAGCAAGCTGTGATGCTCAGCGATTGTAGGCAAGCTGTAAGGCCCAGTAATTAGGCTGTGTATCAGTGGGAAGCCACACTCTGGTTTGAGTGTAGGGTGGACGTAGGTCTGGAGGACCGAACCACCTAAAATTCCTTTGTGCACTGTGGTTTGATTGCATTGTCTGATTCCGTTAGATGAATGCTTAGGCACGATCTGTCTCTCTATGTCCAGTGAGCATGTTGATTGCACGTTCTCTATTTGATTGAGTGTTTCACTGCCCTTCAGACTCAGTAGAACCTAGTTTGTTTTGATTTCGCATCTCTGATTGTCACAGTTTTAATTGGGCAAATTTTTTATAAGGGGATTCATTCAACCCCCCTTCTGAATCTGAGCCTAGCACCCTATCAATTAGTATCAGAGCGGGTTGCTGTTCTATCGGATCCAATGATTTGCAGCAGATCCTTGGTGCATTTCATAGAGGGTTTTGTCTCTTTTTGCTCGGTGCTTTGTTTTGCTGATTTGGTGTCGTGCTCTGTTGCTGTTTGACTTCGGTGCATTTCTCATACATTGCCTTTAGATCTTTACTCGGTTAGTCACTCTTCGATGGCCCATCCGCCGATCTTCAGAGGTAAAGATTTCGATCTATGGCTGGAGAACTTGCATCGGTATGTAAGATCAACCGATCCTGATCTTTGGAAGGTAATGGTTCATGGTCCACACAAAATATCGAAAGATAAATCTAAATGGACCAATAAGGACAGATTGAAAGAAAGTGAAAACGCTAGAGCGTTAGAACTGATGAAGACTTCAATTGATAGAGCTCTAATTTCATGTGTTTCTTTCTATAGGTTTGCCAAGGAGATTTTGGAGAAACTAAAGCTTACCGGGAATCGCAACACATGTCTGATGGTTAATGATGATGGACAGCAAGAAGAAAACGAAGATGAGATACCTTCTGAATTTGACAATTATACTGTGGATGATTAGATTGGAGCATATAATGTCTTGCTTGACTCTCACGAATAGTTAAGAAAATAGTATAAAAGGATGAAAAAGAAAAGTGATCTGAAAAGTTGAGAGTCCTCATGTGAAAATTGCTTAAATCTGAAACATTCATATGATGCTTGTCTATGTGATATTATTAGGCATAAAGAACAAGTTTCCTTGCTGAAAAATGAAAACAATGAATTTGCTGATAAGATTTCTAAACTGGAAGATCAGCTGGATATTAAAAATGATGAGCTTCTAATGAAATTGCAAGAGCTGAATAAGATCAATTCAGAAGTAGACAAATTGAAATTTGAGAATGTTGAACTTCATAAGAACAATGAAAAATGTGAAACTAGGATAAAAGAACTCAAGGAGAAACCTTCAAATGTATGTTCTACAAAGTCAACTTACAATAAATGTCCTTTTCTAACAAAACGTAATGAAGGTCTCTATCTGGAAAATGAATGGTAGAGGAAGTTGATTGACTCCCTCAAGGAAGATCATAAAGACTTGCTGGGTGTAAAAATCGAAGTTGAACAAAGAGAAGAAAAACTGATTGAGAGACTGGACTCAATATCCAGTAGTGAAAAATATGATGAAGAAAATGAGAAGTTGATAAAAGAAAATGAAAAACTAAAATAGTTGAATAGTGCTATATCTGAAAGACTTCTTGCATTAGAAAAGAGAAAATCTGTTGGTATACAAGAAACTGAAAGACTGTGCAATCTGGAACAAGAAGTTGAGAAATATAAAACTGCTAACAAGGTGCTAAGTGAGTGTCTTAATTGTAGTGAACATGAGATTGCCAGTTATGAATTACACATTGCTTCCCTAGAAAATAAAATTCATGATCTGGAAAACTCACCATCCAAGTATGCTAAAAATGAAGGAAAAATGAAAGTTGTCATGGAAGGTGAGGATGATAATTCAAGAAAGGGGATTAGTTGCAGTTCTGGTGTTAAGAAAATTATTAGAAACCAGCTATACACCACTTTTGTGCAAAGCTCTGATGTAGCTGGTACCTCAAGTCAATCCCCAAAATAAAATAAAAATCTAAAAACACCTTCATCATCAGTATTTCAATTTAAGGCTCAGAGAAATGAAAAACAAACAAAAGCTTTGAAAAAGGGTAAACAACTGAAAAAGAATGCTTATATGAATAAAGTCAAGGTTGTCCCTGCCTGTGCTGTTAACTCTGCTAGCTCTGTGGAATCTGATGGGTTAATGCATGATGTTCATAAGTCTGCTACTCATTCGCATGCACATGAAAAGAATGATTCATGCCTTTACTATGGTAAGCTAGGCCATGTAATGCATGACTGCAAATTAATGATGGAGGATGAGCATATTTGTGGAACAATGCATTCTAAGAACTCATTCGGTAGAAACCATGCTACTAGGAAATCTGATGACTCTTGTCATTACTGTGGTAGGCACGGTCATTTCATGAATAAATGCTTTGTCATGAAACAAGATGATAGGATGCATGCTAAATCCTCTGCAAATCATCATGGCCCTCATATAAACAAACATGTTTCAAATCAGCACATCATATGCTTCAATTGTAACAAGCCTGGTCACAAGGCTATTAAATGCTGGTCAGGATCTCATAGGAATAATACTGGGTCTAGAGGAAAGCACATCAGGTGTTTCGAATGTGAAAAGCATGGCCATACAGTCAAGGACTGCTGGCATGCTCAGGGAAACTCTAATAAATCCAAATTTGCTAAATTCCTTGTAAAATGAAATGTGTTTGATAGGAACTTTATCAGGACAAACACTTCATGTTTCAATTGTGGCAAGGAAGGTCATAAGCCTGCTGAATGTTGGCTAACTAAAAATATGAGACAAACTGTTTATGTAAACAACAGACAATGTCATGCTCATGCATATAGGCCTCATGTTTCTGTTAATATGCATCATAATATTAGAAAATCTGTTGCCTATTGTAAATACTGTGGTAAATTTGGACACTCCATGGCCAACTGTTATTTGATGGAATTTGATGACAATGTTGCTAAGGAACTGTTCAGAACACCTGTTAGGGTTAATACAGGACTCAAGGCTGCTTGGGTTCCTGCTGGATCAAAATGATCAAATTGTTACAGATGTGCCTTGGAATGGAATAAATGGGGGTCAATAAACCAAGGCACTCAAAAATGAAAACCCCAGGATCCTACTCTTCAGGTCAGTTCTGAACACTTTGTTTAAATTCTGTCATTTGAAATTGTGTGATTGAGATGTTTGCATATCATGTGAATCTGTCCATGCTTAATTAGAATCAACTAAAAATTTGAAATGAACTTGGTGTCTCAGGTAGTCTCTCTCTCTGATTGCAATGCATGTCTGATCCATGAGCACAAATCATAAAACCATGTGTTAGGTTTTCATTACATACAATGCATTTAGTCAGGGGGAGTAGATGGATGATTTTCAGAAAATTCATTTCATAAGATGACCCATTGCATCTAGATAGGGGGAGCATTATTGACTTATTAATCCTTTTCAATCCGGACTCTTCCTGTCCAGATATTTGAATTACTCTCTTGCTCCTGTGTGTTCCACTCGAATTCTTTATTGTCATTACATGACAAGCTGATCTATCTGTATTCCAGACTCAACTAACATATTTTGATCTGCATAGCCTTGATGCTCTTCTCATGATTGATGTAACTTCCTATGCCAGCTTATTCTAATCTCTCACATTCCTTCAAGCTGGTCTGACCAGTCTGATTCTTGCTCTGGTGATGATAAGTTGTTCAGTTGCATTGATTGAACTGATTTGAGAAATCTAAGTTGTGTACCCTATTTATATGTCTGAAACCTTAGAAGAAATTTCTATCATACAGGGTTAAGAATGTCCACTGATTCAGATTGGTATAAGTCTAATGTATTCTCGGATTTGAATTTGAATGCTTGAAAGTATCTGAATCATAAGTTTGAAAACTCTTAACCACCCATGTCATAAAATATCTAGACTCATTCATCTGAATTCTGAAAATATGAGATCAAGGCATCTTTGGTAGAGATACATGGAGTTAGTATTGTGTTTAAACACTATTTTGAAAAAGGTTGTCCAAAAAGAAAAATAGTTATCAGAGCAATGACCTTGGTCACTGAGAAACTAGGTCCTCTATCAAAGAAATAGAGTAAACCTAAGTCATGAAGTGCCATAGTTATCTCTAGTATAAAAATAATTGAAAAATCTGACAGAGCAATGGCATGTCTATGTTGAGTAATTGGGGATTGTGGTCTCTAATCAAGGTGTTTCCTCATATAAAAAGACACTTATATTGCTAACTCTGCTCTCACAATTGAGAGGCAATGACAGTTATCACACTGAGTAACTGGGTGACCTCACCTAAGACGTGTTGTGCCTCATGTAAAAATGTGTTGATCAACTAAAATTACTCAAGAAAAATATTGTGATGTTCAAAAGTAAATATCTTGCAAATTCAGTCAACTTCACATTATAGTAAGGGTGTTTAATCTCAATACTGCACTTTGTCACTCTCAAAGGTCTCATTGAGATTATTTGAGTAAGTTGGAAGATGATTGATCTGGAGCATTGCTTGATTAGTTGGTTAATCTTTATTAAAACTTATTTTCAGATATGAGTAATGAATTTAATTGACAGACTCAGTATATATCATGCTTAAACTAGGTGGGTAATGTAGGTTAATTCATAACCTCTTATGATAGGAGAGTCTATCCTTACATGGACTTATAATTGTGGTACCTTCCATATGGTAATTTCTTCTGATCGGTTTCACCTCTGACAACTTGATCATCCACCTGGTGGTCACTTCCTGCTTTGTGACTGTCATATCTTGCTCAATCTCTGCTGAATGACTCTTGAAAATCTTGTGCTGTGTTTGCACTCATATCACTCTATCGCTGGCTATCTTTACTAAGTTTACATCATCAATTCCACTCACTACATTGCTAGTCCCTGATGAATTACTCTTGTAACTGGTTCTGGTTCTGTGGGCCTTCCACCTGCGTTTTTCTGACCATACAAATGTGAGGTGCCACTCCCAATATTACTTTGATCACTTGCAGCCTTCTGAACTTCAAAACTCTTGTGGTGGTGGATTCCAGATTGATTCATTGAATAACCAGAGTTCATCCCTGTAGGCACACCCTGTGTTTTGATATCACAAGCAATAAAAGGTTTCAAGAAATTCTATCTACATTTCTTGCTTTTTCATAGGGGAGATCTTGTGCTTGATTGTTTCCCTGTCCTTGTGATTTCTATTTCCACTCATGTTTTCAGGGGGAGGCTTGATACTTGATTGTCTAACTGCCCCTGTGCTTGCTGCTTTCATTTCTTCACTCAGGGGGAGATTTTATTGCATTTCATTCATTCCTGCTTATTCACTCTCTCAAACTATTTTCTTTTTGATGAAGTCAAAGGGGGAGAATAGTTTGAGTCAGTGTGACTCATGACGTTGCCATCATCAAAAAGGGGTAGATTGTTGTGCCCCTGTGGTTGTGATGATGGTTTGGATGTTAGCAACACTATATGTCACACTGAATGTGATACATTGAATTTCATGATGGTTTGTATGTTAGTTCATGTGGTTTTGATGTTAGCAACACTATATGACATGCTGAGTGTGATTCATTGCCATGTTGATAGTCATACTATAAGTCACCACATGAGAATGCATGTGATTTATTGAATGACATCATGTTTTGTTGATAGCAAGTGTGTTTTGATGATAGCAACATTTAAAGTCATACTGAGTGCATACATGTGATGATGGTTGTGATGCGTGATACACTATAAGTCATCATGGGTTTGCATGTTTTCATGATATTACATGAAAGCATCACGCATGGCATCGTGTTTCTGCATAGAGTCAGTGCATATTCTCTTGTGCAATGGTCTACGTTGGTGCATCTATGATTTGCTCCATGCTTAAGTCGGTGCATGACTATGTCTACACTTAGTTAAGTTGGTGCACATCTACTATATGCGCATATATCATCTCGGTGCAATACTCTATTTGCACGTTTAAGTCTGTGCACTCACTTAGGTTTAAGTCATGTAGGTTCGTGCATATCTTAGTTAAGCTGCACTAACTCAGTGCACCATTCATGTGTACTTAAGTCCGTGCATTCATGTCTCATATTCGCTTGTCTAAGTCTTGCAGCAGAGTGAAATCGTTGCATGTTTGAACCCAAGGGTCACAGTGTCCTTGTATTCTCCATCGTGGCTTTCATTAGGTCTGTGCAACCCTTTGTGATGCACGTAAGTAAGTCGGTGCATACTTAAGTCTAAGGAGTTTTCAACGCCATTGCACTCTCAGTTTTGCTCTTTGAGTAGTTGCAACATAGTTTTGCACTTTAAGCAGGTCGGTGCAACCATTGATACTGTGTGTGAGTAAGTCTGTGCATGCGTGTTCAAGGCACAGGAAGTCGGTGCATCAGTTTATCCCGCACGCATTTGAGTCAGTGCAACTCTTGCACCGTGCACATAAAGTATGTGCACATCTCTTAGGCAAGTCTCGCATGTGCATAGCTAAGTCTGTGCAACCTTCATCTCTGACTCGATTAGGCTTGTGCAATGGCTTATACTCTGCGTATTCATAGTCGGTGCTTCTGTTGGCCATGTACTGGAATCAAGTCTGTGCATATGCTTGCGTGTAAACACTGAGTCCGTGCATGTGTGTGTGCAGTTTGTGCATTTCTTAACTCTGCATTCATGTTATGTCTGTGCATACCCTCTTGAATAACACCTACTTAGCTCGTACGCCTTATTAAGTCTGTGCATTTGACTGCTGTGTGAACAGATTTTCATATGGATGAGCTTCAAAGTCAAAGCATTCCTTCTCTGTACGAGCAAGTCAATGCAATGTCTTGCCAGCATGACTACTCTAGCAAGTCGATGCAATCCCTTCGTCAGCACGACCAAGTCGATGCAATGTCTGGTCTTGAGAGAACAAGCTCGGTGCAACGTGTGAAGCAACTCGGTGCAAACTTTCCTCAGGACAGCAAACTAAGTCGGTGCATGCATTTATATGGAACTTAAGCATGCAAGTGATCAATTATGGAAAACCATGGTTCGAGCATCTTATGTGCACCTGAGCACCTTACTTACGAGGAATCAGAAGAATAGGAGCACGTGATAAAAGCAGAACAAACAACTGGCACGTGATCCAAGGCTGATCATTATTCGAAGAAGCTGCCACGTGGATAGCTAAATGTTGAGATTCTGACTCGTGGCTGAAAGATTCTTGAAGCTTCTTGGCGGGAACGAGCCTTCCACACGCCGAGTACGTGAGCTCGTGGGTCCCAGACAAAACGAATATAAAAGACCTTCCTCCTGCGAACAAGATAACCAATTTTTCTGGAGAAAAACAGAAGAACAGGAATCATCTGAGAGCAGTAGCAGAGCAGAGAGAAAAGAAGAAGAGTCGCGGAGAGGACAAGAGCAGAAGAGATAGAGAGAGTGGAAATCAGAGAGCAGCAGAGAGGGAAAGAGAGGCAGAACAAGAGGAAGAAAGAAAGAGAGAGATAGAGAATTCGAGGAGAGGAAGAGTAGCTTCATCAGAAGATCTGTCCCTACTGGAATCTGGATCAGATCCAATCCAGTCAGCTCTTGCGAGAGCCACAGTTGCTCTACAATTCTTCCAGCTTTCAGTCGCTGTGTTTTCTTATCTTTTGTTTTCTTTTGAACCATTGTTTCAAGCTGTTAGTCAGCAGAGCAAGCTGTAACGCTCAACGATTGTGGAGGAGGATTCCTCTAGTCGGCTAAGCTGTATCGCCCAGCGGGTCAAGCTGTTAGGCAGCGGATGGCTAAGCTGTATTACCCCGCGGAAGTAAGCTGTGATGCTCAGCGGTTGTAGGCAAGCTGTGAGGTCCAGCAATTAAGCTGTGTATCAGCGGGAAGCCACACTCTGGTTTGAGTGTGGGGTGGACGTAGGTCTGGAGGACCAAACCACCTAAAATTATTTTGTGCACTGTGGTTTGATTGCATTGTCTGATTCCGTTAGATGAATGCTTAGGCACGATTTGTCTCTCTATGTCTAGTGAGCGTGTTGATTGCACGTTCTCTATTTGATTGAGTGTTTCGATGTCCTTCAGACTCGGTAGAACCTAGTTTGTTTTACTTCCGCATCTCTGATTGTCACAGTTTTAATTGGGCAAAATTTTTATAAGGGGATTCATTCAACCCCCCTTCTGAATCTGAGCCTAGCACCCTATCAAAACCCACGTTCGTGACTTTGAGATTAGCTTCAAATCCTACTTTCCAGCAATAGAGATTGATCAAAAGAGATAGGTTGCCATGATTAGAGTCCTCCTTTCCTTAATAAGCTCAAAAACTGGAAGATAACTTCGATCGGGGCAAGACATTTCTGTTTCAAACTCTGATGAAAATGGCGACTGGGACATCGGGAGCAAATTAAAATAGCGGCTGCGCGAGCAATCGCTCATTCCTTTTTTCCTTTTTTGACATTTTCCTATTTTTCCATAAATCTAGGAAATAGCGACTTTTCAAACAGTCGCTTATTCTTTTCCATTTTTCCTCCACTTTCCTTTGATTTTCTGTGCGGAGGAAATAGCGCCCACATGAACCGTCGTAGATTCTTTGCCAAAAGATATAGCGCCTTCATGAGTGGTCGCACACTCTATTCTATTTTCCAGCTTTTTCCTTTTTTCTATTTTCATAAATGAATCTGCGCCTCTTTACTCAGTCGCGAATTTTTCATTTCTTTTTTTTCTTTTTCCAGCAAAATAAAGTAGTTCCCGTTCAGTCAGTAGCTATTCCCTATTTTTAAAAATATTTTTCAAATTGGCGTCTGACCATCCGGTCGCTATTTCCTGAAAATTCAGAAAATTCAAAATATCAACATATTTTATCCCAAAATGACTTTCAAATAATTGTGCAAATTCTTGAATATTTCTCATATGGTCATGTAGGCTCAAAAAGATGATAAAATGCATGCAGACTCAAATAATGGTGAGAATGAGATTTGTTCATATTAATGCACAACATTATTCATTTTAATGCTCAAAGATGATGAATGTGATGCAACTTATGATATAAAATATAGCACTTATCATCTGCGGGCTGTGTTTTAGCTGTGTGTGTGTGTTTTGGGGTTTGTCTCCGTGTTTGTGTGTTTTTGGGGTTCGTCCCTGTGTGTGTTGCTGTCTTGTAAGGGTCATTGCAAGATAGTTGAAGCCTCACCAAATTTGGTGAGGGGTGGACGTAGACACACAGGGTGTATGGTCGAACCACCTAAAAATTCTGTGCCTTGTGGTTTGCTTATGGTTTGCGCTTCCATTGTTTAATTTCTCATCACTTGAGGATTCATCACAGTTTCGCACACACTTACACATTTACATTATTGCTGCTTACATTCGAGTGAGTTTTGAGAGCGTGTCCAACTTGCTATATCAATTTCAATATTCATCAAATCTAATGGGGGTTAATTGCTTAATTAATTATTGATCTTCAATTTGGTCTTAGTCTTTGTGGTAATTAAAATTTTTAGTGGGCCAATCAACTCACCCCCTCTTGATTGCCGTTGTACCTGGGCCAACAATTGGTATCAGAGCTTGGGCTCTGTTTTATCTGGATCTAATGATCTACAGAGTAGATCTTTGTGCAACTTGTCATGACACCATCTGCTAAAATGTCTTCTATAGACTGTCCACTAGTTTTTAATTAATGGCTCAGACTACTCTCTTTGGATTGGTAAGATGTGTATGTTTGTTAGTTCTCTTGATCCTAATCTCTGTAATCTTATATCTCATGGTCCTCATGAATTGCCATTGGATAAATCTAAATGGTCTGCTGAACATAGGTCCAAAAATAATGAGAATCTTATAGTTTTGAATATTTTAAAGGCTACAGTTGATTCTAACTCATTTCCTTTTGTCTCTGCCTGCAGCACAACCAAAGAGATGTGGGACGGCCTGATCAAACTTCATGAAGGAAAAATGAGAGGATGTATGTTTTGTGGCAAGTAGTTGTGATCAGCAAAATGAGGAAAATACTGAGGTAAATTCTGACTCTGATGAAGTATCATTTGAAGAATTAATGGATGCTTATGAAGAACTATAGACAAGTACAAGAAAATAAAATCTAAAAATTAAAAATTAAAAAAGAAACTTGATAACAATCTTCATGATAACTCCTCTTATGAAACATGTGCAGAACTTGAAAACTTAAATGAATGTCTCTTGTTTGATGTTGACATGCATAAAAAATAAATTGTCTCTTTAAGAAAAGAAAATGACACCCTACTTGACAAGATCAATTAATTTGAAGAAATTGAAAAAGAGCTCAAAGATAAATTGGAATTAATGTCTAATGATCAACATTTACTCGATGAATTGATTGTGAACAAAAAACTCACTGAGGAGAATGAAAAATTGAAAGAATAAAATATTTTATTGATTGATAAACTACGTGCATATAAAAAAGAGAAGTGTGTGGTTATTGATGATTCTGAAAAAGTGCATACCTTACAATAAGAAATCGAAAGTTATAAAATTATGAATGGAATGTTAAATGATAGGGTTGCTATTTATGAGGAAGAAATTGCTAGCTCCGAATTGCACATCTCATTGTTGGAAAATGAAATTAGTGATTTGAATAATTCTCTGTCTAAATTCGTGAAAGGAAAAGAAACTTGGATAAAATCTTGGGAACTAAAATCAATTTTCAATAAAAAATCTTTTGAGAACAAATTGTGAACTTCTTTTGTTCCTAGTTCTAATGTAGCTAGCACTTCTAAATCACCCCCAAAGTAATCTGTCAATCTCAAAACCCAAGAATAGAATTTTAAAAGAACTGAGCAAAAAAGTCAAAAACAAAACAAAAATCAGAAAAAGAAAATAAATTTGTTGCAAAAACTGAAAAAATAATTCAACTGGTCCTGATGTGCATGCTAAGAATTCTTATGTTAAATACCATGCCTCAAAATGAATGAATATTTCATGCTTTTACTGTGGCATGCATGGAAAAATGATGAGTGATTACAATTTTATGAAAAAGATGATTTAAATGTATGCTGAGATAAATTTGTTCTTAAAGAACAAGAAATGTCTCTTATTTTTACTGTGGACTGCATGGTCATGTTATGGATGATTGTAGTGTAATGAGAAGTGGTAACTTAAGTGCATGTAAGGGCGGAACTATTTTTGATAAATCAAGAAGATTTTCAAATAACAGAAACACATCTAAAAAATTTCATTTAGTTAGTAAAAATTTAGTCAAAGGAAAACATTCCTATTGCTATTATTCTTGTGGAAAAGTTGGTCATGCCATGTCAAATTGCAGATCAGTCAAAGGAGGAAACAATTTTCATGTTGGAAATGTTAAATTGTCCACACTATAAAAAATCTGATCTATAGTCATGAATTTTACATCTGGTTGAGAAAAACATAGGTAAATCTCATTTTTCCTACGCTTTAAAATATGCGTAGCTATTTTACCTACGTTTTATATTTACGTAGGTATATGGGCACCATATCACGACGATTGTGTAAGAAACGTCATAAAAGTTTATCTATTCTTACGGTTTGCAAATAAATGTGAGAATAGACCTTAGATATTCTTATATTTTTAATAAAACATAGGAAAATGTTACTTATTGAAACAAAAAAAAAATGTAACAATTGGAGGCTCCCCGATGGCGAGAAATTTGCCCCCCGATCTTTTTCATTTCCCCCCCATTTTGTCACCCGATTTCCCTCAAAATTTAGGGTTCTCCCTCCTCTTCCCCTCCCATCGCTCCCCCTTCCTCACCCCGCCGGAGCAACTCGTCCCCCTCTCCGACGGCCAACCTCCTTCAAGCCCAGCTGACAGCCTTGGCCAGATCCCCACCCCCACATCGCTGCTCAGCCTCGCCCCAGCACCTCGCCCGTGCCTCCCTCCGCCACCCCTATCCCTCATGTGCCGCAATAAGGCGAGGTCGTCATCACCACCGCCTGCGCCTTGCTCTGCCTATTGCAACCCCACAGCTGCTTCCCTACACCGCCTTCTATGCACAAGGAAGATCTTGCCCCATTCGCCACCTACTTCGAGGATCCGCGGCAAGCGGGGTGAGCGGATGGTGCCGGCGGCAGCGGCGTGTGGAGGAGGGTGAGTGAGCAGGCGGTGGGTGCTAACGTTGATGAGCGTGTAGTGGTGAGCTGCAGTGGTGGCGACAGTAGTAGTAGCCACGGCGGCAAGCAACAGCAGCAGCCGCGGTGGTGGTCTACCTCGGCTGTCTGTGCACGACGGCCCCCTTCCCCAGTGATTTGTGTGCAGCATTACCCTACTCCAGCGAGCTATGCGGAGAGGTGGCAGAAATTAGTGCGTCCGGTCTCCTCCGACATATTCTGGGCCCCCGACGGTAGGAATAGTGAACTCCTCAGACTGCAAGCCCGCCGGTCCTTGACCCCTTGGTACTATTGCAGACCCCCGACATGTTTGCTCGAAGGAAGATTAGGAGCAGATTTGTTTCTATAGTATTGAAGTGAATTCAGGAAATCCCTCTCCTCTTTCTATATCTCTTACTTGCTGGCCAATAATATACAAAATGCACTTTTGATGTGTTAGCTTTCACAAAGCCATTTTACATACTAACAGCCTATAATGGTTCAACATCCTCTCTTCGTCTAGGAGGTGGCATCCATTGCAATGAGGATGTCATTCCCCGCAACATTTCATACTGGGTGTTGAGGAAGTAGGTTGGGCTTTTCTGGAATTTAAAGTTGAAGTGGCTGACATTGAGTTAGAAGTTATTTCTTGTTGAACTCTCTTTTTTGAGAAAAGGGAAGTGGAGGTGCACCACAAAGAAGTCCAGATGGCAGTCGAGCGGATTGCCTACAAGATGAATAAGAAGTGTCAATGATGTTTGTTTCCTTTCTCTTTGAATTGTTAGTCGTATAAGTATCTCTATTTTGCTTTGCACCAAAAGTGGTCAGTGGCATATTGGCTGCCATAAATCACATTTTAAGGTTTCATACATCGTCGTCTCCACTTCTAGAGTCTGGTAAGAAAATCATAAGGTAAAATAATATTTAGTAAAACTCCTAAATTGAAACTGTCTGTTTGAGAGTTACGACCTTATTGTTACTTAGAGGAGAGAATATGATACACATGCTATTTATGTCTAGTTCATCCCCATGTTCAGTTAATTATAGGCACTTAATGGCTTTTAGAAATGAGGACTCACATCTTAGCTTATTGAAGTTTTCTCGTATCTCTTCTATATGTGTATGATTTTTTATAGTGAGAAGAATTTAAGAGCTGCCCTTGGTAGAATGGGAGTAGGAGGTCGCTCAATGGATGACATAATGGACAAAGTTAGGAATTAACATTATCAGGTATTAGAACCATTCTAATATTTGAATATGTGTTTCTAAGTTCACTTATTTAATTCTTTGAATTGTGCTAAGAATTACATGGACATGTTCAGCTGGCATGCACATTAACTTTTGAAGCCATACATGCCTCTTCATGTGATGTTGGGATCAACCATGCCAACCAGTATTTCAGTTATAGCCAGAAGATCTTGCAGTATGTCACGCCCCGAACCGATAGTAGCGAAAACTTGCTCGGAATGTGGCAGCGAGATAGTCATGACAAGCAGAGCAAACCAATAAAGACACAAAGAGACCAAGAATGAAAAGATATACTTTTATTGATATTCAACATGTCATTATTACATTTTCTTGACTCAACTTACATTGATAAAAGAAAGGAAAAGACTCAAATTACAGGACTAGACTCAAGAAAAGAAAAGACACATACTCCGAACCTCTAGAGCACTCAACACTCTTGCCCTTCCCCTTCCGACTGAACATCTTCTTCATTATTACCTGAAAAATGTTAAGAAGAAACTGAGTGAGCAAAAACACTCGGTAGGAATTACATCTCTATCATCAGGCAGAATATAAGTGATTAGCAGTTTAACATTGCATGAAACTTACTATGTGATGTATGACGGAAAACTCAAATACAATAAGAGAGTGGCAAGATCAAATGAATATCCCAGGTAGACAGGAAGAGATTTACAAGTACAAAATAAGGTATGAATATCCAATAGCATGTACAAGGGATCACTAATAGAAGAATTCATATCAACAAATTACCCCTTCTGGGCCTCAATATCTAGAACATGTCAAGTCACATATACGAATCATGCCAAGTACGTAAAATTGTCTAGAACCAATCTTGCATATAGTTCGTGCAATACCACACCTCATCATTCATAATACCAATATACTTTTTGAGATTTGTCTCGCCCTTAGGACCAGATCTTGGCCCTTATAAATATGCCTAGCATTGAGTGTCATATTGGACCCAAAGTCCCATATCAATATTTTCCTGACAATTTAATAATGGCAACAGAATTCCAATAATATGCTCATGTAATCAAGGGAACATTTGAAGTAAGGAGTCGTTAGAGAGTGCTATTGAAAGGAAGTCAATCATACGAATATGTCAATGAGGATCATAACACCTTGGAGAAGGGTCGAAGGTGTCAAGAAAACCTAGCCATGAAAGGCTAGAATCGGACTAAGCACATCACAATCATGAAAGAAATAGTCGGGACACTGGGTTGAATGCGGTTGACATACACACCGCGATATGAATAACGCGGTCTGGGGCATGGCCTCGTTCAGAATCAGAGACTCTGGGTCTGTCGACAAAGACAAAAAGTCAGTCGACTGAGACAGCAGTCAATCGACAGAGACAAAAGTCAGTCGACAAACTAACACATGTCTATCGACACGCTTACACAGGAAGAGTCTTAACGTGGTCAAGAGACCCACCATAGTCTTCATAGACGGGGTCAGATCTAGGTCCGCGATTAGACAAAACATGGTCAGGGTAACAGCCGCGAGCAAGATGAACAAGGTTTCTGGGCAGGCCGTGTTCAGATCAGAGCTGACAGAGCCCGAACAGAACCCCACTCTATGGGTCCAAAGGCCGGTCGAACCCTATCATAACCAGGAGGATGAGAATTCCTACAGGTTTCAGGGTTTCCATAGTACATCTAGCTTGGCATCCTTGTGGGAATCTAAGGCTCGCAGAGACTTACAGAGGCCTTGATGAAAAAAGTTCCAGTCCGGTTGGAAGGAATATCTGGCGGAGGGTCTCAACTTCACCAAGAATAGTGATCCTATCTCACTATAGAAAACAATAGTAACCGGTAGGTTAATGTCACCGGAGTGACAAAACCGTAAAAGCAACATATTCATGATATATCCCAAGATAAAGTCATGAACACTCAATCAATAATTATCATGCAACAAAGTTAAACTTGCTATCATGAATCAATTTTCAGGTTACCAGGAGATTAACTACTCTTTTAACATGACATGACCATTAGAGATAGGGTAAGAATATAGAATAAAAAAGGACTAAGAACAAAACTCATGAACTTAGAGCAATTAGGGTTAAAACATATTTCTTAGATTCATTAATTGGTTCAGATGACATGCAGATGTGAAATCATGCATCTAAACTCACTAACAATCACTTATCATGTTGGACAGGGCACTAAGGTTCTTGGAAACCCGTGCCAGAACACGATCGTCAAACACACCGCGACATGAAGAACGCGGTCAAAGAGGGACCACGATATATATAGATATAATAATTAGAAATAATTTTTAAGCACAAGGTCACGGTATATCGGCCCACCGAATTCAGAGACGCGGTTCCTGGGTTGGCCACGACTATGAACCGAGAATCGTTCTGGCGAGAAAACCCTAAAATGGCGATATATAGTCTATAGCTCATGAAATTCATGCAATACAACCCATATAAATTGGGCAAAATGATGTAGAGAAAGAGGACATGTAGATGAACAGGTTTGACTCATTAATTTAGGGTTTAGCCCGAGAGATCACCTACCTTAAGCCGGATTAGGAAGAAGAGGAAGAAGAACGAAAACTGACGAATTCCCTGCAGAAACCCTCGATTCCTCCTCCTAGATCGATCCTCCCACGTCTAGCAGCCTTCTCCCATGAACTAAGGTCGACCAAGGAGGCCATGGGGTCCTATTTATAGGATTTCAAGCATCTAAGAGTCCTAATTAGGTCACGGTAGCCTAGATAGGGAAGAACTTCAAAAATCACAATTCCCGTCTATATCTAGGGCCACCCTACCCCATCTAGATCGAATTAGAGTTAGGGTTTAGGTTAGATTCGACCTATCCTTAGTGGATTAGGGTTTGATTGGGGTTATTAGCCCATTAGGGTTAGTTTTAAACCAAATTAGCCCAATAAAATAAGGGTTTTAGAAATTCAAAATTTTAGGGATTAACTTAAGCCTTTTAGCCCATTAAGCCTCAATTATTGGCCCATTAAATTAAAACTTATAATAATTTCTTTTATTTCCATTTTATCCATTTTAATTATCTTTTACAAATAGTTAAATTAACCTCTATAAGAAACCGGGTTGCTACACCCTCCCTCACTTTAAGGAATTTGGTCCTCCAAATTCACACGATTTTCTTTCCAAAATAATAGTGGGGTAAGATCACCAATCCTAAACACACCTTCTCATATTGCATACTTAAAAAAATCAACTCTAATTCATGGCAATGTATGATAATCACCATGTCCAAGCATGAAATTATTGAATAAGGCAGGTTTAGAGGTACCTTCCAACGCTTGCAACCTGCCTTGCCGCCTTGGTTCACCTGGTTGCTCATCCCGCGACGCTTGCTCCTTCATTAGTGGACAACAAGCAATTCTATGGTCTCCACTTACACAATGAATGCACTTCCCTAGCTTCCTCCAACAATTTTCTGATCGATGCCCACCTTTATCACAATGATCACATTTCTCTTTAATAGGGATAAATTACTAATCTCCCTTCTTAACCTTCTTGTCCTTACGAGAACCATTACCTCCATTTGGTCTCTTCTTTCCATTGGTAGGCACACTATCCTCTAAACTATTAGCTATCCCTTTTTTGGCAAGCCTTCTCATGATATGCTCTGCCATATCCATAGCATCTTCTAACAATTGGGCCTTCTTTACCATCTCGGCATAAACTTGGATTTCTAATGGTGCTAATTGCGGAATAAACTCGACCCTCAACCCATCCAAAAATCTCTTAACTTTCATCTTCTCCGTATAAACTA
Source organism: Amorphophallus konjac (assembly GCA_022559845.1). Classification (NCBI taxonomy): domain Eukaryota; kingdom Viridiplantae; phylum Streptophyta; class Magnoliopsida; order Alismatales; family Araceae; genus Amorphophallus; species Amorphophallus konjac. The sequence continues at coordinate 493,265,942 of CM040121.1, forward strand.
GATGAGGTGCATAATGAGCCAACCTAGAAAACTGAGCTTCATACTCCGCCACTGACAAATTCCTTTGGTTTAAAGATGCAAACTCGACAGCCTTCTTTTTTTGAACTCTCACCAAAAAATACTTCTCATTGAAAAGCTCTAAGAATTCATTCCATGTTACTTGATTATTGAGCAGCGTTGCTTCCGTAGACTCCCACCAAGCTCGCGCATCTCTTTCTAATTGGTAAGTAGCTAACAAGACCTTCTCTTGATCCGCACATTGCAGAACCCTAAAGGTCTTCTCCATCTCTCTAACCCAGTTCTCTACCTTATCCGGATCGGTAGACCCACTAAATCTAGGGGGATTCATACCCTGGAAACTCTGATGCAAATCTCCCACACCCTAAAGAACTCCACCTTGAGTAATCTGCTGCAAAGCCTGAGTTAACCCTTGGACAGTACGTTGCATCTCCCTCCATTGAGCACACTCTGCAGCCATCTCAACCTATAAATAAATTTACAAGGATTAATAACTTATAATCTTTTAGCTCATTAAGATTCTTACATTTTATCAATTAGCCCCATAGTTCTACCCAATCTTAATGGAAAAGAGATACTTAACATATAACCTTAGACTAAAGACCTAGGGTTTTAGAAAACCTAGGTTCTCATATCACTTCTGTCACACCCTGAACCGATAGCAGCGGAAACTTGCTCGGAACGTGGCAGCGATACATTCATGACAAGCAGAGCAAACCAATAAAGACACAAAGCAACCAAGAATGAAAAGATATACTTTTATTAATATTCAACATGTCATTATTACATTTTTTTGACTCAACTTACATTGATAAAAGAAAAGAAAAGACTCAAATTATAGGACTAGACTCAAGAAAAGAAAAGACACAGACTCCGATCCTCTAGAGCACTCAACACTCTTGCCCTTCCCCTTCCGATTGAACATCTTCTTCATTATTACCTAAAAAATGTTACGAAGAAACTGAGTGAGCAAAAACGCTCAGTAGGAATTACACCTCTATCATCAGGAAAAATATAAGTGATTAGCAGTTTAACATTGTATGAAACTTACTATGTGATGCATGACGAAAAACTCAAATATAATAAGAGAGTGGCAAGATCAAATGAATATCCCCGGTAGACAAGAAGACATTTACAAGATAAGGAACGAATATCCAATAGCATGTACAAGGGATCACTAATAGAAGAATTCATATCAAAAAATTACCCCTTCCGGGCCTCAATATCCAGAACATGTCAAGTCACATATACAAATCATGCCAAGTATGTAAATTTGTCTAGAACCAATCTTGCATATAGTTGGTGCAATACCACACCTGATCATTCATAATACCGGTATACTTTTGGGCTTTGCCTCTCCCCTAGGACCAGATCCGGGCCCTTATAAATATGCCTAGCATTGGGTGTCATATTGGACCCAAAGTCCCATATCAATATTTTCTTGACAATTTAATAATGGCAACAGAATTCCAATAATATGCTCATGTAATCAAGGGAACATTTCAAAGTGAGTCGTTAGAGAGTGCTATTGAAAGGAAGTCAATCATATGAATATGTCAATGAGGATTATAACCCCTTGGAGAAGGGTCGAAGGTGTCAGGAAAACCTAGCCATGAAAGGCTAGAATCGGACTAAGCACATCACAATCACGAAAGAAACAGTCGAGACACTAGCTAGGTTGAACGCGGTTGACATACACACCGTGGTATGAATAACGCGGTCTGGGGCATGGCCGTGTTTAGAATCAGAGACTCTGGGTCTGTTGACAAAGATAGAAAGTCAGTCGACTGAAATAGAAGTCAGTTGATAGAGACAGAAGTCAGTCGACAGAGACGATATGTCTGTCGACAGACTTACACAGGTTTGTCGACGCGCTTACACAGGACGAGTCTCAACGTGGTCGAGAGACCCACCGCGGTCTTCATAGACGCGGTCAGATATAGGTCCGCGATCAGACAAAACACTGTCAGGGTAATAGTCGTAAGCAAGATGAACAAGGTTTCTGGGCAAGCCACGTTCAGATCAGAGCTGACAGAGCCCGAACAGAACCCCACTCTATGGGTCCAAAGGTCGGTCGAATCCTATTCTACCCAGTAGGATGAGGATTCCTAGAGGTTTCAGGGTTTTCATGGTACAACTAGCTCGGCATCCTTGTGGGAATCCAAGGCTCGCGGAGACTTACGTAGGCCTCGATGAAGAAAGTTTCAGTCCGGTCGGAAGGAATATCCGGCGTAGGGGTCTAACTTCACCAAGAATTGTGTGTTCCTATCACACTATAGAAACCAATAGCAAGCGGTAGGCGAATGTCACTAGAGTGACAAAACCTTAAAAGGTACATATTCATGATATAGCCCAAGATAAAAACATGAACACTTAATCAATAACTATCATGCAACGAAGTTAAACATGTTGTCATGAATCAATTTTCAAGTTATCAGGAGTTTAACTACTCTTTTAACATGACATGATCATTAGAGATAGGGTGAGTATATAGAATCAAAAAGGACAAAGAACAAAACTCATGAACTTAGAGAAATTAGGGTTAAAACATGTTCCCTAGATTCATTAATTGGTTCAGATGACATGCAGATGTGAAATCATGCATCTAGACTCACTAACAATCACTTATCATGTTGGACAGGGCACTAAGGTTCTTGGAAACCCGTGCCAGAACGCGATCGTCAGACATGTCGTGATATGAAGAATACGTTCAAAGAGGGAACCGTAATATAGACAGATATAATAATTAAAAATAATTTTTAAGCAGAAGGTTGCAGTCTATCCGCCCACCGCGCTCAGAGACGCGGTTCCTGGGTTGGCCGTGACTACGAACTGAGAACCGTTTGAGCGAGAAAACCCTAAAACGGTGATATATAGTCTATAACTCATGAAATTCATGTAATACAGCCCATATAAATTGGGCAAAAGGATGTAGAAAAAAAAAGGACATGACGATGAATAGGTTTGACTCATTAATTTAGGATTTAGCCCGAGAGATCACCTACCTTAAGCCGGATTAGGAAGAAGATGAAGAAGAATGAAAATCGACGAACACCCCACAGAAACCCTCGATTCCTCCTCCTAAATCGATCCTCCCACGTCTAGCAGCCTTCTCCCACAAACTAAGGTTTATAGGATTTCAAGCTTCTAAGAGTCGTAATTAGGTGAAGGTAGCCTAGATAGGGAAGAACTCTAAAAATCAACATTCCCATCTATATCTAGGGCCGCCCTTCCCCATCTAGATCATATTAGAGTTAGGGTTTAGGTTAGATTCGACCTCCCCTTAGTGGATTAGGGTTTGATTGGGGTTATTAGACCGGCCATTAGGGTTAGTTTTAAACCAAATTAGCCCAATAAAATAAGGGTTTTAGAAATTCTGAATTTTAGGGATTAACTTAAGCCTTTTAGCCCATTAAGCCTCAATTATTGGCCCATTAAATTAAAACTTATAATAATTTCTTTTATTTCCATTTTAGCCATTTTAATTATCTTTTACAAATAGTTAAATTAACCTCTATAAGAAATCGGGTTGGTACACAATCGAAGGTAAGGTGCACTAGACAATCCAAAATTTCCATCTCAGCAAGCAGTATTCTATTTTATGTCCGGTACTGCATTGGTTGATGATCAAGTTCATGCAACTTATATTAAGAGCACTACCTGCATTTGTCTTTTTACAGTTTACTGATTTTTATTTTCATTTTGCAGAATGGCCAATCAACAACTTAACATCAATGCAGATTTGATGGATATCTATGTTCATGTGCTTTAGGCGAGGTCTAGATTTGAATCTTTGGGCTGAACTACACCTCCTACATCTTGTGCTTTGTTACATTATTATTTATTCCAGTCCAATTTTACCTCACCATAAAAACTGGTGAAAATGTGCCTATGGAAGTTTTCACTTGTCAGGTTGTTTCTTGTCTTGACACCTAGTCCCTGATACTTTTGCTTCCAAGTAGTTCATGTAACTGCAAGAATAGTTCAGTGTACGAGGAAGACAGAAACACCTTGTTCCGTGCAGATGAGACTTGAAATTGCAACAGCCTCCAGGCAACAAAATATCTAGCAATCTGTGAAGTCCCGCGATCAATGACACCCAAGAGGGGGGTGAATTGGGTGTTTACAAATTTTAAGAAAACTTTTGGCCTTTTTAAAGAATGTGATTCATTGCTGATCAAGAGGTTCAAAACTATTTGTTCACAAGTTAAATTTATCAAACTTAACTTGATGATGATATGGATTAAGCAAGATACACGTAGATAAATATGGAACAACAATTTACACTTACACTCATGTAGAATGGAGGTAGAAGAATTGAATCACACCACACAATCCAAACCACAATGCACGGTAATTTTAAGGTGGTTCGGATGCAACGACTGCAATCCTACGTCCACCCCTCACCAAACCCAGTAAGGCTTCACTCGGGGATAAATCTCCAAATGGAGATGACGCTCCAAACACACATGTAGGACGACGCCTGCCCACACACACGGGGACGCGCCCTAATACACACACACACACATGGAGACGAGGTCTCCAACACGATCCAACAGTTGGATCAACTACACACACACTTGCTGCGACAGATGCAGCACTCCAACCACACAAACACTAAGATCTGGATAAATCTACACACACACACAGATCTAAGAAGACCTACGCACACACGAATGGAACACGACGACCACACACGGCCACGGATCTGAATTGATCCATACACACACGGATGTTTGCAGTTTATAAGAAACACAAATATGAAACTTTAAAGCATAAGACACCAAAATGAATAAACCACAGTTTAGAAGGCTCCTGATTTGGCTCCCCCTGAATGTATGCTGCAGATCTTTGAGTTGATTCCTTCTTCACTTGAATGGCTTCAGATTAAGCTTGAATGGCCTTGGAGTGGATTTAGAGTTTGCTGCACAGGATACTGTTCACGGCTACAGTAGTCTTCCTTCTTCACTTGGACAACCTTCCCTTAATCTCTTCTTGAAGCCCTTGCTTGCTTCTTGATAGCCTCCTCCTTGATCTCTTATTTTTGGTTGCTTGCTTCTTCACTTCATAAGTGCTTGTTGGCTTCAGAAGTACCTTGAATGGGTTGGAGATAGATGAAGATCTTGCTGCACAAAGTACTGTTCACGGAGCTACAGTACCCTCTCCTTCCTCCTTGGACAGCCTCCCTTTTGATCTCTTGGATTGATTAGGGTTTATGACTCCAAATGAGATATTTTATAGCCCTTGAATGGTCCATGGACAAGCCCCAGACCAGATCCACAAATCATGGTGTAATTGGGGTCATTGGGATTAAACAAATGGGAAGAAAGACCTCTTCACGAGCTTGAAACAAAAGTCAACAAAAGGGGGCCTCGGGGCTGTCGGTCGATCGGCGATACTAGGCGGTCGACTGGAACTATCTGCAGACAGAAGATTTTGCTTCTGGAAAAACCGGTCGACCGGCCCTCTTGCAGTGGTCGACCGAAACCTGCAGAACTTGATCTTTTTAGGCTCTGTCAAATCTGGTCGACCGGCCAAGGTTCGTTGATCGACCGAAGTTGTCCAGACCTACAAAGATGAATAGTTAGCTCAATGAAACATGTCCAAATGACAGTGGCTTTATGTCCTCATTCATTTCATGCATTTTGGGATTGGATTTAACTTGGTTTATGCATTTGAAAAGTTTAAACCATTTGAGCATATGACCATGATTGGAATGAAGAACTTATGCAATCAAAGAACTTATGCATTCAAACCGAACTTGTAAGTTATCAATCCATGCAACTATTGTGAACCTCAATTACCATGAGTGAAATCTATAAAAGAGAAGTATATGGAACCATGAGTGAAATCTATAAAAGATAAGTATATGGAATACCCATGGTGAGAGTGATGCGATGACAAGGTAAGAATCTTACCAATAGTTCTTGACAGTAAATGACATATACCACATGTGTTGAACTGTAGAAAAGTAAGGTACTTATCCACACGTACGGTTTATTAGGCGACTGCCATGAGTTTGATCCTGCAGGCAAGATAGTCAAGGTTAATACCATGCTTGTTAACATTAAAGAGGTTATGAAACCTCTTGCCTCTTGTAAAACCAATTCAATCAAGCAAAGATCAAGACCATGTACCATTGCCATGCATTCAACCAATCATGTTGTAGCCTCAAAAGCCATTTGTCAACTCAATCATATTTAACAACAACATGAATGTACACAGTCATCAAGAACATGTGCAATTAACTATAAGTTTAGTTATCATCACTTAATCACACATGAAGTTTAGTAATAATCAAAACCATAACTCAACAATCATCAAAATCATAACTCAACAATCTCTCCCTTTTTGATGATGACAAACTTAGTGATGATGACAGACTTAATGATGATACAACAGAATGGTTCTTCTCCCCCTGTCACACACAATCATCAATTTTTCTCCCCTTTGACATTATCAAAAAAAAGGTGGGATAATGCAAATCTTTCTCTTTCTTTGACATTAACAACATTATCAACAAGTTGGAAGAAGCCAATGAAGCAAGAGCAAATCTTTCTCCTTTTGAAACAGCAACAGCCCATTATATCAATTCAGAAGAAACAAGGGCAAATCATGGACGAGCAAATCAATATGATTCCAATTATATGATACCAATTGGTGATTATTATCTCATGGAAATATGAGTAGACCGGAGACTAACAAATCAATGTGATTCCAATCTTTCTCCCCATTTGCCATTCAATGCCGAAAAACTTATTGAGCAAGTGTGAAGCATTTGAAGTCCATTCAATTTTTGGATTTTCATCATTTTCCAGATTTTTAAGTTTTAGTTTGAAATACATGAGATGCAACACATACAATTGATGGCATGTGAGATGCAAAAGAAGCAATCAAACAAATACGTATATATACATGTAACACAGCTCCCCCGTACTTATTTAAGAGGGGAATGGGATAAGAAGGATGCATGAGAGTCATGTCAACTGGAATGCACATGTATAGCACATAGGAGATTGTGCAATCATGTAGGAGATACATGCAATTGCTAAAGAAGTCAATCAATTTTCTGAATACATAATGAGTCAAATTTTCAGATGTGTAAGTGAGTAACATGAAAAATGATAGTTGCAATATGGATATTCAGATTTTCATATCAACACAAGGAGACATTTTACATACTGCACTTCAATCTTGAGAACAGCGTATTGGAGGCTTCGCTCTACCTCACAAACTTTCAACATACAATTTTTAATGATATCACAAGATAATCAGAATTTTTCTAAGAGTGATCAGGTTCAAATAATTCATTTTTACGCGAGTAGACGCATGGAGCTCATGCCAGAATCCCCGGTTACTCAGAATACTGAACCATTTCACCTCATTTTGAACAGCGGTACTTTAGTCAACACTTTTCAGAACTGAACCACATCATGTCTCAGGTGACATGTGCCCAATTTACTCAGTGAGATTGAGCATTGCTCTGCCATTCTTTTTCATTTCATATTTTTCAAACAAGGATAGGTAGGCAACTTTTTTCTCAACTGTCTCTTCAACATACATGCAGCAAGTTTAACATCTCGAGAGTGTTGAAAAGAAATTCATATATCCTTATCTTAAACACTCATTTTCACATTTTGTGCATGCAGTGTGCGAATTTGATTCAACATGTATATCGAAATTATCATGAACACATAACAGTGCAGCTCCTCCTAAATAGATGCACTTATGAAATATGAACTCCCCAGAGTGTATGACATGAAACACTCCAATAGTGACTCAAATGCAACATTATTTATCAAGAAAGCATAAGGTCATAGAAAATCCAAGGATGGGGGTGAATAACATATAATAGCAAGCAAGCACGCAAAGGGAATGTATGCAACATGCAATGTAAATATGTAATGTGATGCAAAATTACTGATACCAATGAATGGATACCAATTTGAATGAACTAAATACAGCTAATGCATGAGTTCTAATGCGATGCAACCTATGAGCATATAAGAATGCAGTGCAATATGCAAAAGCAAGATGCAAAACTCGATTTTTAGAATTTCTGGACAGATTTCACATGAGGGCATTCACATTCAAATGATAAACAATCAAGCATTTTTTAAGATATGGCCCCCATGAACAATGGTGCAAATATGATCAACAATAAACAATGTAACCCAATTGTTTTCAAGAATTTATTCAAGATAGATTTTTAAGATCATTTCACAGGTTAGAAAAGGGAAATCATCCACAAGCCAATTGTTTGGATCATATGAGCAAGAACAAACTTTCAATTGAAATAGCTCAGATCAAGGACTCATTCACAGATCAACCATTTGACTTTCTGAGTTCTAGGACGAGACAGAGAACCTTGATCCAAAGACCAACTCACGCATAATGAGAGTTTCCAGGTGGACGTAATCCACCTTTTCACTGCTCATCATTTGATATACTAGATACTCAGTCAAGTTGAAAAGACCTCCAGCAATTCAGATTGAAAGATGTTCAATAATCGTCAAAATCTTTAGAGTTTGCAATGCCATTCAAACAATTTGACAAGTTTATCTCATCATGCTAGGAAGATAACAAGTCAGATTTCAAGCATTGATACCTGTCAAGTGAGCAACATCACCATAGCAGGCTGGATGAATGACAAATCAAGTTTTAGTATTAATACCTGAATTTAGCATACATCACCAATACCTGAATTCAGCATACATCACAATGTGCCTTCAATCATGTTACCTCAACAATAGCCTCAAAAGAGACTAGCAGTTCAATGTTAGTCCCAAAAATTGAAGTCCCGAAACTCACACAGTAATGTCTTGATCAACTCAGATATGGCAATTAATAGGAGATGCATTTCCGCAAGGATGAGTTCAATTTACAATTAAGAATCATTCATTCAAAATAAGCTCCCCCTTTCTATGTGCACAATTTACACAATAGACATTTGTGTTTTTTTGAAAATCATGCAACCTATGACCTGAATGAACATGTGACTCATGGTATCAGGCGGAGGCACATTCTCCCGCATGGTGATAGGCTTCATACAAGAACGACTTGCCCTTCCTCAAGTCACCATTTGATATACCATGTAGTCATGCAATGGTGGTTCATGAAAAGTGCAATTGTATTCTAAAAATAATTTTTTTTATTTTCATTCATGGAGACATGGTTGAAACAAATGTGAGTTTTTTTTTAAATAGAGCTCAGAATTATTTTCCAATCCTTGTGCCTTGAGCATCCATCATCTTCCAAGTCTTCCACCTGCAATCCAGAGAAGAATAGAATTTAGTTCACTTATTCCAAAATCTCCTTGCACAATCCGTGCAAATTGATCACATAAGGCATTATTAGTAGTTCCAACAAAAATATCATTCACATATACTTAAACCACTAGAATGTCTTTTACCTGATTTGTCTCGTGAGAGGTGTTTGATCAACCTTACCTATTTAACACATTCTCAATCAAAAAGATGTGAGCCTTTCATGCCATGCCTTGGGTACTTGCTTTAGCATGTACAAGGACTTTCACCAGCTTATACTTGAGTCGATCCTGGAGGTTGTTCAAGTTCTGGTATCCCATCTCCTAGTGGCAATTGAGAAGGTTCTCATCATTTTTCATCCTTGCAAGGTATTCCTCCAGTTGATTCAAGTTTGGTCATGACTAGCCCATCATCATTTGGAATTTGGGAGTATAATCTACATCCAAGGGTAAAAAGACTTGATTTGTCAATTTCGATTCAAATTTATTAACAATGACATGACAAATTCTCTTAAACAACTAATATCCCCTTAGAAAGGTCTAGACATGATGCATGACTCAGATGTGAACCTGACACTAAGTCCATATGATGACTGTGGTTGCTCCCCCTTAATGTCTGCATGAATGCAGGATGTTCAGTAAATTCTAATGCTATATGCAGTCATGGAGGTGATGAAGGCAAGAGAAATGTAATGCATTATGACATGAATTCATTCTAGTTGAAAAGTAGATTCTTCAACTTTTGTGCATGACATCATGTGAGGGTGTATGCAAACTCAAAATGTGTAGTGAAATCATGATTTGAAGAATCTTCAAGCTCCCTTACAACAAGATGTCATATGGCAAATGATATACACACAGATATGTAAGTAACTACCATGAATGCAACTCATATACAACATATGCATTATCACAAGATTCAGCACAAGATAAAATAAGACATAGCACCTCTAATGGAGAGAGTAAGAGGGATATCACCTGAGAAATCAAATTCAATTTTTGATTTTTCTTTCAACCTGATTTATGCCACTTGACCCGTGTGCCTTACCTTCTTGACGAAAACTGATTTCTTACTTTTCATTCCCATGGCACACCTGCAAAACAGATTTCTCAATTTACATTCTTAGGTACCCAAACCATCTTGAGTCCTTGTGGGTTAGTAGCAACATAGACATGTGATTTCTAATTTTTGATAGCATTCAAATCATCATTTTTCTTTAGAAAGTGATCATGCTTAACATTCCCAAATTTGCCAGAATGATTGGAGGAAACATGTGGCATTACATTTTTCCTTTTCATTGGTCCTACTGGTTTGTGTATGTGAGTATGACGTGTTGAATGAGAGTTCTTTTTTTTCAACAGTAACCAGCAATGTGAAGTTGTATGACCCCTTTTCTACAGTGATTACAATGCATGGAAGGTTTTGTAGTGAATGCTTTCTTTGCATTTTTCAAACCAGCTTGGTTTCTACATGCTCTCAAGTCATCATTCTTCATAATGAAACAATTGTGCATGTCATGTCCATGTCTTCCACAGTAAAAACATGAGAGTTTCTTTCTAGGTGGTTGTGTGTGTGTGGCAGAAGTGTGTTTAACATGCATGGTGGTGCTAGTAGCATTTTTGGATTTTTGATATAAATTAATTTTCTTTGTGGACGCATGTGTGTGTGCAACATGATTTTTCTTTTTCAAATTTCCATTTGATCGTTTTATTGTCTGTGAAGAAAATTGATTTGGAGACTCATTTGATGTGCTGCCTATGTTTGAACTGTGCATAAAAGATGTGTAAACTTTATTTTCAAAATTCTTTTTGTTCATAAGATTATAACCCAGACCTTTCCTTTGAAAATTCACCTTAGTCCCCAAGATTTTATCCAAATTTTCTTTTCCTTTCACAAGCTTAGACAATGAAGCATTCAGATCAAGAATTTCCTTCTCAAGTGATGAAATGTGCAATTGATAGGAAACCATCTCATTTTCACAAGAATTAACTTGTTCGTGTAAAGTGGCATTGATGGTTTTATGACTTTCAATTTCTTGCAACAACGCATGCACTTTTTCAGATTCATCAACATTCACAGATTTTCCTTTTTCAAAAGCAAGCAATCTTTCAGAAATAGCAATGTTCAATTCCTTCAGTTTCTCATTTTCTTTTTCAAGCTTTTTATCATGAGCAAACTCATTTTGACCATTGTTCATTAGACTTACTCTCTCTCTCAGTTCTTTGTTTTCATTTCTCAAAGAAGAAATTTGATCTTTATGAATTTCAATGTCGAACACATGACCATCAATCAATTCCTTCAAGTGTGAGCATTCTTTACATGAAGAATCACATTTATTTTGTCTAACATTCTTTTTCAATTTTTTATTTTCAGACTTAACCTTCACGTATTTATCAGCAAGCTCATCATATGCAATCAATAACTCCTCATAGTAAATCCATCTTCATTATCAGAATCAGAATTTACCTTTGAACTTGATTCAATTTGCTGATCACTCCCTTGATCACTTGTGCCTGCCACAAGACATTCGTCTTCATGCTCTTCCTTGAAGTCTGCTAATCCATCTAATATTTCCTTCGCGGATCTGTAATTGGAGACAAAGGGAAATTGATTAGAATTGACTGCAGCAGTAAATAACTTTAAAACTAAATAATTTTGATCATGTTTAATAAGCTTTTGATTTGCAGTCTAGACACTTTTGTCCTTAGGCAATTCATATGGACCATGTGAAATAAGCTTCCATAGCTTGGGATCATATGAATTGACTAGACTGAGCATTCTTCCTAACTATAAATCAAAATTGCAACTATCAAACATTGGTGGAGAATTCAAGGTGTACATATTGGTAGTCATTGATCTGGATCACTATAGATCGTTAGATCTATAAACAATCGAGCCTTAGCACTGATACCAATTGAAGTCCCGCGATCAATGACACCTAAGAGGGGGGTGAATTGGGTGTTTACAAATTTTAAGAAAACTTTTGGCCTTTTTAAAGAATGTGATTCAATGCTGATCAAGAGGTTCAAAACTATTTGTTCACAAGTTGAATTTATCAAACTTAACTTGATGATGATATGGATTAAGCAAGAGACACATAGATAAATCCAGAACAACAATTTACACTAACGCTCACGTAGAATGGAGGTAGAAGAATTGAATCACACCACACAATCCAAACCATAATGCACGGTAATTTTAAGGTGGTTCGGATGCAACGACAGCAATCCTATGTCCACCCCTCACCAAACCCGGTAAGGCTTCACTCGGGGATAAATCCCCAAACGAAAATGACGCTCCAAACACATATACAGGACGACGCCTGCCCACACACATGGGGACGCGCCCCAATACACACACACACACATGGAGACGAGGTCTCCAACACGATCCAACAGCCGGATCAACTACACACACACTTGCTACGACAGATGCAGCACTCCAACCACACAAACACTAAGATCTGGATAAATCTACACACACACGCAGATCTAAGAAGACCTACGCACACACGAATGGAACACGACGACCATACACGGCCACGGATCTGAATTGATCCACACACACATGGATGTTTGCACTTTATAAGAAACACAAATCTGAAACTTTAAAGCACAAGACACCAAAATGAATAAACCACAGTTTAGAAGGCTCCTGATTTGGCTCCCCCTGAATGTATGCTGCAGATCTTTGAGTTGATTCCTTCTTCGCTTGAATGGCTTCAGATTAAGCTTGAATGGCCTTGGAGTGGATTTAGAGTTTGCTGCACGGGATACTATTCACGGCTACAGTAGTCTTCCTTCTTCACTTGGACAACCTTCCCTTAATCTCTTCTTGAAACCCTTGCTTGCTTCTTGATAGGCTCCTCCTTGATCTCTCTTTTTTGGTTGCTTGCTTCTTCACTTCATAAGTGCTTGTTGGCTTCAGAAGTACCTTGAATGGGTTGGAGATAGATGAAGATCTTGCTGCACGAAGTACTGTTCACAGAGCTACAGTATCCTCTCCTTCCTCCTTGGACAGCCTCCCTTTTGATCTCTTAGATTGATTAGGGTTTATGACTCCAAATGAGATGTTTTATAGCTCTTGAATGGTCCATGGACAAGCCCCAGACTAGATCCAGAAATCATGGTGTAATTGGGGTCATTGGGATTAAACAAATGGGAAGAAAGACCTCTCCACGAGCTTGAAACAAAAGTCAACAAAAGGGGGCCTCGGGGCTGTCGGTCGACCGGCGACACTAGGCGGTCGACTGGAACTGTCTGCAGATAGAACATTTTGGTTCTGGCAAAAACGGTCGACCGGCCCTCTTGCAGCGGTCGACCGAAACCTGCAGAACTTGATCTTTTTAGGCTCTATCAAATCTGGTCGACCGGCCAAGGTTCGTTGGTCGACCGAAGTTGTCCAGACCTGCAAAGATGAATAGTTAGCTCAATGAAACATGTCCAAATGACAGTGGCTTTATGTCCTCATTCATTTCATGCATTTTGGGATTGGATTTAACTTGGTTTATGCATTTGAAAAGTTTAAACCATTTGAGCATATGACCATGATTGGAATGAAGAACTTATGCAATCAAAGAACTTATGCATTCAAATCAAACTTGTAAGCTATCAATCCATGCAACCATTGTGAACCTCAATTACGATGAGTGAAATCTATAAAAGAGAAGTATATGGAACCATGAGTGAAATCTATAAAAGATAAGTATATGGAATACCCATGGTGAGAGTGATGTGATGACAAGGTAAGAATCTTACCAATGGTTCTTGACAGTAAATGACATATATCACCTGTGTTGAACTATAGAAAAGTAAGGTACTTATCCACACGTATGGTTTACCAGGCGACTGCCATGAGTTTGATCCTGCAGGCAAGATAGTCAAGGTTAATACCATGCTTGTTCACATTAAAGAGGTTATGAAACCTCTTGCCTCTTGTAAAACCAATTCAATCAAGTAAAGATCAAGACCATGTACCATTGCCATGCATTCAACCAATCATGTTGTAGCCTCAAAAGCCATTTGTCAACTCAATTATATTTAACAACAACATGAATGTACACAGTCATCAAGAACATGTGTAATCAACCATAAGTTTAGTTATCATCACTTAATCACACATGAAGTTTAATTATTATCAAAACTATAACTCAACAATCATTAAAACCATAACTCAACAATCTGAACAGGGGATCCCACGGACTTGTCATAGTGGTATCAGAGCCAAGTTGTAGGGTTAAGGATCGGATCTCCATATTCTAATCACGTTAAATTATTATTTTAATGTAGTTTATTGTTATCTTATGTGATAAAATAGTGTTTTGGTTTAATTAGGTTGTCAAACTTCACAATACGTGGTTCCATGATCTGTGGCGTTGGCGTAAGATGCATGAACGCTATAGGCACCCATGGCATGGATCCTGAAATGCCACCAGCATTTGTGGCGGGGCGGTGGAGATTACGGTGATGAATCTGCTTGCATGAAGCCCAAAACCCCGTCGGGGCCGCCAGGAGTGATGGCCCTTGCCCCAAGACATACTAAGGGATCTTCCTGCTGGAGAGGAGGCCGCCGACTGACCATGCAAGGTAGTGCACTCAGTGCAAGTCTAGTGAAAGAGGTTTTTACTGATTCAGCACAACTCCGATGAGCTCGCAGCCATAGGGGAATGTCAAACACCATCGTCACGATTTACGAGTGGTCTAGAAACCTCTACTCAATCGATAGTGGGAGGTGCATGATAGTCACATGAGCCGCGATGGCCAAACGGCTTACGTGTGACCAACGAGCATTTGTGTGGTCGTTATAGCATCACCGGAGCCATCTTCGGCACCGACAGGTTCCACCAGGGTGGGCAAGAGTGTCCGACACCGTCGCTAGGCCGAGGAGAGGTGATGCTGTCGGTGGGGATCCATCGTCTCCTTCCTCCGGTCAGACGTAGGGAATAGGTTGTCCTTGGGGCAATGTCATAAATAAATCAACTTTCCATATTTTAACTTTAGGAAAAACTATTTTCTACCCTTTTAAATTAATAAAAATGATTTTTGGACCCATAAAATTTCCCAAAATTCATGATTTTGAAAATTCTCTTTCTTCTTCAAAATCTCAATTTCGAGAATCCTGATTATAAGGGAAACTTAGAATTTTAGAAATTCATCTATTTTGGAAACTTTACCTTTTTAGCGAATTTTTGATTTTGGAAACCAAAAAATTGGAAACTTTTCAAAATTGGAAATTGATACTTTTGGAAAGTGTAGAGTTTAGAAAACTCTAATTTTGGCAAGTTTGCTTATTAAATGAAGTTCTCTAGTTTAGGAAACTAGTTAATTTTGGAAACTTACCAAATTTGGAAACTATGTATTTTGGGAAAGTACACATATTCCCAGAACATCCTTGGAATCACGTATTATTGTTACTCTAAGATTAATTATCATTATGACTTGACTTGTTTATTATATACATATGATGTATGTGGTTTGGATGGATGATCATGGATTATTAAAATGGATGTGCGATTTGATGCGATGGTCATCATTCGGGGCCTACAAGCCTCCCTTCACTCTCTTATTGTCTGGGTTGTACTTTCTATCTCCCTCTGAATTGTATCTCCTCTTGATCTGATCATGGTTTCTTAATTTTTACATGTACATTTGAGGGCCTGTGAGCCTATATTTTATGTGTAATTATTTTAGAGACGGCGAGGTGGATGGTGTCGACCGGCGGGACCCGCGAGAAGAAGGAGATTATATCATGTGCATGTGATGCTAATCTTCACACATAAGTTTAAGTGATCGGCTTATGGCTCAAGTGTGATCACGTTAGATTAAAGTCCATGATCATCCATGTTATATATATGTATATGATATGCATATTCCAAACTTCTACTAGGTACATAATTGCATGGGACGTAAATATATGCTAAATATTTTTGTGTAGACACAAATTAGAGATATTGGGGCCATGCTTTATAAAACCCATCAATTAATTATAAATTAAGTCAGATAAATGTGAGAAATTAATAATAATCCATGTGGCCTTCTGTCATTATAGGATAGATGGGTCGTCTTTCAATCAAGTTGGGTTTGTTGTGTGGCTATAATGCATGCTTGCTTGGACAATGGAGTTTTTTCCTACAGCATGGCGATGCCACTAATGGGGTGGAGGCATGTTATCACTTTTTTGTGTTGCCACAACGGAGCTATAGTAAATCCATGCTCATTACATAACGTTGGTGTCAACTTAATCGACCATCTTGACTTGCAGTGCTGTCACAAGGCCATCATAAATAGAATGCCAAATGAAATCAAAAATTACAAAGAATTGTAATTGACAAGAGTTGTCTACCATTCGGGCATAATGTGATTTGTTATGCTGCCACAAAGTCACGTCATGATGCCGATTGGGTTGATCCCCACTAGGAGTTTGTTGGAAACTCCCATCTCGTATGCCGAGTTTGTCATGTAATTTGATGAAATTTAGTGGGAGCTAATTAAGATAAAAGATCATATCTTAGTTTAAATCTAATTATCTGCACGTTATTTATATTGTTGCATCTTCTTTACAGGACCCTATTTCTCTTTCAAACCCACTTTGTGGAATACTTGATGCCAACAAGCTCATTGGTCCTAACTATGCAGATTAGCTTAAGAATATGAGAATTGTTCTTACTTCCAAGAAAATCATGTATGTCCTCGATGGGATCATGCCCGAACCAAGTGAGGGAGCGGAAGAAGGAGAGATCCTTCTATATAAGAAGTACAACGAAGACTCGATCCTTGCCCAATGCTATATCTTGGCCTTCCCGAGCACGGAGCTATAAAGATAACAAGAAAAGATGGACACACAATCCATCTTGCACCATCTTTGCAAATTGTTTGAGGAGTAGAGCCAGACTCAAAGATATGAGATATCGAAGAATCTATTTAGGGTAAGGATGGCAAAGGGATTATCAGTTCAAAACCATGTTCTAAATATGTTTAAGGGGATCGAGAAACTCACGGATCTAGGATTCACTTTGTAGGATGAACTCTGTATGGACCTTGTACTGCAATCACTCCCTGACTCCTATTCACAGTTTATCCTCAACTTCAACCTGAACAAGATTGAGGTCTCTTTGCCAGAACTCCTCAATATGTTAAAGACTATTGAGGGAACCATGAAGAAGGATAAGTCCACTGTCCTCTTAGTTGGTAAGACCAATAAGAAGAGGCTAGCATCAAAGACCTTTAAGAAAGGCAAGGACAAAGACAAGGGCAAGAAGCTGGTTAAGGCAAAGGTTGCCAAGAAAGAAGAACCGGCAAAGGACAAAGGATAGTGCTTCCATTATGGCAAAGATGGGCACTAGAAATGGAACTGAAAATAGTGAAGGCAACGGAAAATCTTGGAGAAGCTTTAGATTTGTTCATGATCGACCTTAACTTGTCAATTAATAGAACCACATCATGGGTATTGAATACTGGATGTGCTTCTCACATCTACAATTCACTGCAGGTCTTGACAAGCAGTAGGTGATTGGACAAAGGCAAGGTAGACTTACGTCTAGGAAATAGAGCAAAGGTTGTTGCTGTAGTTGTGGGAGAAGTTAACCTCAAGATGCTAAATAGAGCAATATTAGTTTTAAATAATTGTTATTTTGTTCCCTCTTTTATTAAGAACAATATCTCCATTTCCTACTTGAATAAAGAAGGATATTTAATTAATTAGTTATGAGAATAATGGTTGTTCAGTGTTCTTAAATGATGAGATCATTGCTAGAGGGATTCTATCAAATGGTTTGTTCTTACTAGATACTACTCCTGATATCCTAAATATGAATAAATTAGTCAAAAGAAATTGAGATGAGATGAACTTAGCTTACCTTTGGCACTGTAGACTAGGTCATATTAATGATACTAGGATTCACAAATTGCATAAAAATGGATACTTTGATCCATTCGATTACGAATCATATGTAACATGTGAATTTTGTCTCAAAGGAAAATGATCAATTCTCTATTTACTGGACATGGGGAAGGAGCCAAAGATTTATTAGAACTCGTGCATTCTGATGTGTGCGGATCGACGTCCATACAAGCCAAGGGTGAATACTCTTGCTTCATTACATTCACTGATGATTTCTCTAGGTGCAGACATGTGTACTTAATGACGTATGAATCTAAGACCTTCGAGAAATTCAGAGAATACAAGAATGAGCTAGAAAAATAAATAGGAAAGAGTATTAAATATCTTCGATCATATTGAGGAAGAAAATACTTGAGTACCAAGTTCACTCAATTCCTCAAGGATAATGGGATATTACCCCAATGGATGCCTCCATATACACCACAGCTGAACGGTGCATCAGAACGGAGAAATCACGCCTTGTTAGATATGGTGTGGTCCATGATGACCTTTGTAAAGTGCCCATTGTAGACGCCTGATTTCGGACATCCCGCGGACCTTGTCTAGCCATCATAAAAGTGATACTTTCTTCCTCTTGGTGGATTTTAGAGCGTGGAGTCTCATCCTTATTTAGGTAGGCTCCACCCTGCCCCTTCGCGGATCCAACTTCGCAGTAAGTTGGCGGGGGGTTGCAGGGGGGCAGTGCCCCCCTGCCCGCAAGGTCGGGGGTTCGGGGCCGTGAGCCCCAGAGGTGATTTTTTGAGGCTCTATACAAATTGCATGCCCTGATCCCTGGGCGGCCAAGGTACTGGCCGCCCAGAACCCAGGACGGCCAGACTGTTGGCCGCCCAGCCCATTCCAGGGCGGCCAGAATCCTGGCCTCCCACCATCCTAGGTGGCCAGATAGTTGGCCGCCTAGCCCCTCCAAGGTGGCCAGACTCTTGGCCGCCCTCACCCACAAGGAGGCCATCGACCAGGCCGCCCAACTCCTTGGGCGGCCAGAACCTTGGCCGCCTCCTGTCAACTGCCCATCAAACCAACGATCCGCCCACTCCAGGCACGTCCTCCGAATCTACTCCCACTCGGGGGTTTTGGAGACCCACGTAACTCACACGTTCTCGATTTTTCGAATGGTTTTTTCATGGAGGAAAATCCCCCACATACAAAACCTCCGTTCGAAACCATCTCACATGGGGGGTTGGACATTCTTCTCACGGAGAGCATTGGACACTTTTCTTGGGTGGTAAAAAAGACCGTTCTAGTGGTTCCAGCAGCTCAGAGAGCACCTTCCCTCATCCCCGTCGATCTATCTGAAGTTGGAGAGCTCCGCCGTGGACGGGCTCCAGTTGCAGGGGGGCGGCCATTGACATGGCCGCCCACCCTCTCTAAGCGGCCACAGTGTTGGCCGCCCTCTGTTTGGTTGACGGGAAAACCCCGTCTTTCCTCTCCCATGTCCTCCAGTTTGCTACTTTCTATTCTATTTTACTACATTTCATGCATATTATACTTGCCTAGATCCCTTTTCCTAAAGAGGTTTTCAAATCCCAAAACATAGGGAAGGCGGATGGTCAAAAGTCTCGGCCATCCCCCTTCTCGCCCCCCTCCCCGGTACGATCACCACCATTTGCATGTTCTTCTTTATCTTTTGAGCATATACTACATTATCACAGTCTAATGGGTTTTCTTTTGTTGTTTGTTGGTTAATTTGCAGGACTTCGTCATCGACTCACAGGGCTCCTTACTCTTGACCGGTCGAGAGCGAGGACAGAAGAACCCACCATCTCCCCACTCCTAAGGCATCCACGATCATCATCCTGTGAGGCTCAGGTAATAGTCTCTGGCGATCACACCTTTTCTTCATTTCTAACATGTGCACTATAGGTAGCAGCAACACAAGTTCGGAGGGAGGTCCAACACGCTCGCCGTACGCAGACGCCACCCACACCTTCCAGCACCCACACCTTCCGGCACCTACACCCATCTCACTCTGGGGCTTTGCTCTAGATAATGTTAATTGCATATCTCTTGAACTTGGTTCTAACTAAATCGGTGTTATCCACTCTATATGAGATATGGAAAGGAAGAAAGCCTGACCTTAAACATGTTAAGGTATAGGGTTGCCTCGCCTACGTTAAGAGGCATAATCCGGATAAGTTGGAATCCAGGACAGAAAAGTGTAGATTTGTGGGATACCCTAAGGAGAGTTATGGGTATTACTTCTACTACTCTGGTGAGCAAAGAGTTTTTGTTGCCAAGCGAGTTGTGTTCCTAGAGAAGGAGTTTATCCTTGATGAAATAGTGAAAGTGGGGTAGAACTAGAGGAAGTTCTAAAACCACAAACTGTCACTGATCTACCCAATGAACCTGTTCAAGCACCTATCACACATGCACTGGTTGTACGTAGGTCTAGCAGGGTGCTCTTCCCCCCGGAAAGATATATGCGACATATTGATCAAGAAAAGGAATCATGCTGTAAGGACGAGGATCCTCAGACTTACGAGGAGGTAATCAGTGGCATTGACTCCGGGAAGTGGCAAGAAGCCATGAATTCTGAGATGGAATCTATGTACTCCAATCAAATTTGGAACCTAGTAGATGTGCTAGAAGGTATTGAGCCTATTGAATTCAAATGGATCTACAAAAGAAAGATTGGAGTAGATAGAAAGCTAGAGACCTTTAATGCCCGACTTGTGGTGAAGGGATATCGTCAAAGACAAGGAGTTAACTATGACAAAATCTTCTCACCTATAGCCATGGTAAAATCCATCTGAAGTCTACTTGTCATTATTATATACTTTGATTATGAGATCTGACAAATGGGCGTGAAGTCTGCTTTCCTCAATGGGCATCTTGAGGACGAGGTGTCTATGATACAACCTGAGAGATTCATATCCAATGATAGTCCAAATGAAGTATGCAAGATACATAACTCCATTTATGGACTCAAGTAAGCATCCCACAACTATAATATGAGATTTGACGAGGCGGTCAAGTCTTATAGTCTCATTAAGAATGAAGATGAGTCTTGTGTGTACAAGAAGGTAAGTGGGAGTGATGTTATCTTTTTTGTGTTATATATTGATGACATCCTACTCATTGGGAACGACGTAGGAATGTTATCAATAGTGAAGGCTTGGCTATCAAATAACTTCTCCGTGAAGGACTTTGGTGAAACATCCTATATTTTGAGGATTAAGATCTATAGAGATAGATCGAAAAGGATGTTAGGCTTGTCCTAGTCTATGTACATAGACACCATTGTCAAAAGGTTTGGCATAAAAAATTCCAAGAAGGGTCTCATACTAAAGAGACATAGAATTTACCTCTCAAAGAGTATGTTCCCAAAAACTCCTAAAGAGAGGGAGGACATGAGAAGAGTTCCCTATGCCTCAGCTCTAGGGTCTATCATGTATGCTATGCTATGTATGTGTCTTAATATGGCCCATGCTCTAAGTGTTATGAGTAGGTGTTGACATGTTTTCCTACTTTCCCCTTTTAATTATCCTTCCAACTCCTTCTTCACTATGCTAATGTAAAGAACTAAACATTGTATAAAGAACAGGGGGAAGGGTGTAGAGTGTGTGTGTGATCACCACCAAGGTGCCAAATGTAAGCAAATACACCGTACCTTGGAAAGGAAGGGGAGACACTCGCCTAAAGAATGCAATGCTGCAGAATCAAACGGTCCTGGAGGAACCGCTTAGTGTAAGGAACGGTCGCTCGATAGACCGCTCACAGCGCCGAAGAGGGAAGCGGGACTCTGACGGGTCTAGCAACTGGACGGTTCTCAGAAAGCCGCTCTAAGGGCCTGAACGGCTCGTGGAAGGCCGCTCTAATCTGCAAACGGATGAAGCATGACCGTCCAAAGCTCCAGACTCCACGGTTGGGAACTTGATCCTCCACTCCTTCCGGCCGACCAGAGGGAATGGGCCTCGCGTTGCGATGATGCTGACCTGCAAAAACAACGTATGGAACACGGAAAGAACCCAAGATCAGTACTGCGAAGTGTAGCAACTATAAAAGACTGTGCAAAATGAACTAACTAACATGAAATGGGGGATACCTTGGAGTTTTTAAACCCCTAGGGGCGTCAAAAAGATAGGAGGGTGTGTGAGATGAAGTGTGATGATGAAAAACGTGGGTGAAGAACAAAAAAAAACAATACATGCAACGACAAGCGAATGGTGAAACTATGAGAACGAAGACTCAAAACACTGAGTACTCCCTGAACCGCAGGCTTGTATGGACGTTGAAAGCCTCCCTCCCTGACTGTAGGTTGCTTGATAATTCGGCAGAGCTTCGACGTGACCTTGAAATCTCCTCCCCCCCCCCTTTCAAAGCTTGACCTTAGGGTCTATTTATAGAGCCTTAGAAGCCAACCACGAAACTAGGGTTTCCAATGATTGTCAGGTCGAGATATTAAAAGAAAATCCGTAGATAATACAATTATCTTCCAACCAGTCAAAACGGCACCTCATTTGGTTGAGAAACCACGGAGAAATGGTTGGAACAAATCAAAGATAAAACCACGGATAGAGAAAGAAAAACCCTTAGCTTTTAGACAGTCGAACCATTGCGCGGTCACGCGATAGACCGCCTAGTCCATTGAGCGGCCCATCCCTAGACCGTCCAACCTATCGGCGGAAATTAAATAAATAAGTAATTATTATCCAAATATCCATCGAACTACCCGATAATTTTGTCGTTGGACTCTCATGAATTGGGCGGTTGACAATGGACCACCCAGACCATGGAACGGCCATAGGACAACCGCCCAATGCCTGTCAGTGGTAAATCAAAATAAATTAGATAATTAGATAATTATCTGAACAACCAACCAATCTGGGACTCTGGGATATGGACGGTCATATACCTGCCATTCAATGATATTGAACGGTTATATATGAACCGTGCAAAAGCTTGTCGGTGGAAATTCATATAAATCACCTTAATATCCAATAAATAGACACGCGGTTCATAATCAACCGCTCCAAAACAGAACGGTCAAGCAATGACCGTGCAATGGCTGGACACTTGAAAATCAAAGAAATGTGATAAATCAAGCAAAATCAAGGCCCATTAAGCCCCGATTTGAAGTAAACCTAGTCAGGGAGGGAGGTACCCATAAAATAGGCCCAATAAGCTGCCTGAAAATAGCCCAATGAGTAATGGACAACTCGAGGCATCAATAAATGAGAGTAAGAGAAATGACTCAACTTATCGGTAAAAAATGGGTGTCAACAGATCCCCTCATTAACGTCGCTTTGCAGGGGAGCGAGCGGAGGTGAAGTGAAAGCGAAGTGGAACATGGAGATGAAGCGGAAGTGAAGCAGAGTAGACTGAAAAGCGGGCGTTAAGGTAAAACGACACTCGTTTTGCCAACAAGCGATAGGAATTTTCTGGAAAACTCTGAATTAACCACAAGGAATAGATAAACTAAAAGTGACACCAATCTGGAGGAGCTAACTAAATAAAGAAAACACACGATCAATCCCATGGGGGACACAATCTCTAGGACCAATGAGGAGACCAGAGTAAGCAAAAGTAAAGAAGCGGACTAAAACTCCAGACGGGGACCTCTTAATCAACCAAACCAGGTGAACAAACCAGAGAGAACCTTCCAACTCAGAGGGGAATTGTTCCTCTTACTCAAACATTGAACACACAGCCATCCATCACTGGTGGGACATCAACAGGCAAACCATGGGTTATAAATGCTTAAAAGATGCGTATGATGCATGCTGGGTTAAAATAAAAGAAATCATTAAAATGAAAAGGATAAAATATAAAATACTCGAGAATAGTATTGCTAAGCTGGGAGAATCAGAGTCAAGACACTATCCGCAACCACAGTGTGTAGGATAGAACCATTCTCCCCAGACCTTCCCAACCTAACGGCTTATCCAGAGGTTACACACGTGTACCTAGATCATCACCTGTTTTTGTTAAAGGGGAACATCAGATCCTGGAACACGCGAATAACCGACTGGTTCTCGAGATAACATAGCATAGTACCATATAGTAATGCAATAATGGATATAAGGATAGAAGTCCATACCTGACTTACTTGTGCAGGCGAAACGGTAAGCGATTGAAAGTGATGCTGCAAAGATCGTTGAATTTATCAGTGAATCACATAATGCAGCACTAAAGGGGCCAAACCACATCATTCAAGCACACGCACGGTCAAAAATAGACCGCCTAGACCATAGAACGGCTCACCCGAGACCGTTCAATCATCAACGATTTGAACATGAACGAGATAATACGCGGCCCACACGTTGACCGTGCAAAATAGTGAACGGCCAGCTTTTAGCCGCGTAATGCAAAGTACAGTTGGTATGAAAATGGTCATATGTGGACCGTTCAATGTTTGGGACGGTCTCGAGACAGACCACCGAATACTGGCGACGTTTAAACAAAAAACACTTCATCTCCCTCCCTCCCCATCGTAACCGACGGTGGGAGGGAAGGAGAACGTCACCTTTCTCCACTCCCCTCCTCCTCTACTCTTCCCATTCCCCAACATCACATTCTCCCCATCTCCCCCCGTATGCGTTTGAAGCACCAAGCTAGGCGGCCCCCGATGACTAACGTGGACGCGCCACCGCCGACGACCGCCGCCGCAGCAGAGGTACCACCGGTAGAGGAGATGCCGGCACCGCCGTCGGCCGATGGAGGGACTCCCCCACCGTCGTCCAAGGCCGGGGAAGAAGCTGGAGCCATTGTACCTTGGGACGGAGACGTCGATGAGGGAGTACCGGCGGAGAGGCCGGCCAAAGGACCCCGTCCGACCGAGGTAGGTGCACTAAAGACCACCCCCATTTCATCTTCTTTATTTCGTGCATGTTAGCTTTAGGGGGATTATAGGGGCACACGACCCCTTCGAAACACCATGGAAGGCCATTTGGGCCATGAACGGAGGTGGGGAGAGGGTTTCCCGTCGTCGGAGACGACAGTAATAGCGCGGTTTAACAGTAACCGCTTAACAAGATGACATGGTTCCCATAGAACTGTTCAAATAACACACGGCTCATGGGTGGCCGTTCAAAGAATGCGAACCGACATCATAGGGCGGTCCCCTGTAAACCGTCTGAGGATAGGGAGGCTCTTGTTGATCCGCTTAGAATGTGGAACGTTGAGAACAGAGCGGTCTCCATCAGACTGTAGAACCTAGGACGGATTTACCTAGTCCATCAGAACCTGGAACACTTAAAGATAGAACAGTTGGATTCAAACCGCGAAATATAGAACGGCCGGTCGACAGATCGTGCAACCCCAAACGACTAACCACTTCAAAGGGATGGGACGCGGTCAAGTGGGGACCGTGCAATGACTGAGCGGCAAACTGTGGTCCGCCTTAGGGCAAACATCATATAGAAAGACGGCTCAAGGTGATCTGTGGGACTTATTTAAACGGTTAGAGCTCAACCGTTGGATGGGAAAACTACTCATAAGGGACCGTTTAGTGAGCTGAGAGTGAATTATTAAATTAAATGCCAAAAATCTAAACTAAGATGCAATTAATCTAAATGTATGCAGGGAAAGCGTAGGACCCGGATCTCATGGCTGTAGGTTCGGGCAGTGTACCTCGCGCTGCCCGACTTCCAGTGTGAGAGGCTAAGAGTCATGGGATTCTCAAAGTTCCTGAGCATGGAGGTAGGCCGGCTTGACACACCGCTACTCTACGCTCTGCACGACTGCTGGGACCCAGTGAGTTGCACGTTTCTTTTCCCGTGGGGGCACATGGTCCCTATGCTTGAGGACGTGGCCCGACTTACTGGCCTACGCGTGCATGGGTCTCCGGTTAGCGGGAGCACATACCCCGACTACCGGGAGATGGCCCAGGAGCTCCTAGGACTAGACTTGTTGCATCCTGAGTGGCAGTCCACTACCCTTACTCGAGCGGCCCTGCAGGACAGCCTGGGGCTTCGACGAGTGGGGATCGCGATCGAAGAGCTGCCCGAGCAGCATTTACAGAGGCTGATAGATCTGGCGCGACCGAGAGTGGCCGCTGCAGCGGGACTAGAGGCGGACAGAGTACTACGGCGGTTCCTGACTTTGCTGTTCGGCCGACTACTGTTTGCTACACGAGGGGACGTCATCAGCTGCCGTTTCCTGCCGTTGCTCCATGACCTCAGCCACGTGGGTGACTATGCGTGGGGAGCTGCCGTCCTCGCATTCCTCTTTGACACGTTGAGCTCGACGTCCCGGCGGACGATGCTTGAGGGCTTCTCCCCTCTACTCCAGGTACGACTCTGACTCTTACTATGCATCTAGTTATATGACTCCTATGACTGCTATATGCTGACTCTTGGTGCAATGCAATGTAGGTATGGGCCTATGTGTACCTACGTGGGCTCAGGCGAGGCGAGGAGACCCACCCAGACCGACTGCCTATTTCCAGGAGGTGGACTGAACCTCGGGAGAGCGGGGGCCTCCGGAGACAGGTCTGGGAGCTCCAGGATGACATGGACACTCTACCGTACACCTCGGTACGACTCTAGACTTAGACCCTTTAATTAAATGCAGTTCTACATGATTGTGATGCTGATGTGACTTCCTATCTTGATAGGTACAGTGGACTCCTTACACAGGGGAGGGGCATGAGGATCAGCCCTGGGTGGCAGGGGCCCTTGCCTTCTCAGGACGTGATGTATGGTTGCACTGCATGAATGTGGTGGAGCCGCTACACTTCAGACTGGTGATGAGGACGACTGGCGTCCCACAGCCAGTAGTGGACTTTCCAGCACCGGGAGAGCGCGTCAGCCAGCACCCGCGGGGAGCAGCGACGGTGGTGGACTGGAGAGAGCGAGCCGCGGAGCAGATTACAGATTGGATAGCATGCGGGTGAGTGGTGACCGCCCGGGCGGAGAGCGACGCAGCATACTATACAGTGTATGCCAGGCACTATCGGGACCAGGTTTTCCGTGGTGCCCGCCGACCGGTACGACTTCTAAACCCTAAATGGCCTTCCTATCATGCTTCATATATGCCTATGCACTGATGTTTGAACTTCATAAATGCATATTGACCCTGAGGGACAGATCGCGGAGCTGCAAGAGCCTCTTCATGCCACAATCCGCGAGCGTGACGAGGCCCGCCAGGCCCTGGCCCAACTGGTGAGTTTTCTAAACCCTAAACTCTTTAAATTATGCAAATGCTTATGATTATGATTATGTCTGTTACTAACCTAGAGTTGTGGATGCAACGGGTCGAGGGTACCCAGTGCCAGGGGACAGACGCTCCTTCTTCTTCTTCTGCCCAGAGTCCTGCAGACCGAGCCGAGCGGGATGCCGACTTCTCACGGATGGTGGCGCGGGCCAAGGCGGCCGAGGTGGCGCTTACCGAGAGGGTACGCAACTACTGCACCTTCCTTGTTGTTTATGATTATGTTTATAAAATGTATGAAATGCTATTGACTAACCATGACGATACATATGCAGACGACCGAACTGACCCGACTTAGGACCGAGCTTGAGCAGAGCCGGGCAACGGCTCGGGAGGAGGTGGCCCGTGTGCGGGAGGAGGCAGCACAGAGCCGATCGGTGGACACGCTGGAGACGGCACTCATGCGGGCTGAGCTAGAGCGACTTCGAGCTGGAGCGGAGGAGCTAGTGCGGGTTCGGGCCGAGTGGGATCGGGCTCTGATCGAGACGTCTGGGCTGAGTGGAGAGTTGCGGGCCTATAAGGAGATGAGCCGGCGATCATGCAATGGGACTCCGAGTGGCAGCCACGGCACTCATGGCTCCGTGAGGAGTTACTTTACCAGTTCCTCCGGCCACCGGAGGAATGAGGACGAGGAGCAGCGCCGGCGGCGTCGCGACGAGGCGACCTCAGCGATGCCTCCCCTGAAGAGGCATGAGGGCGGCGGAGACAGCGAGGGGGGGTCAGGGAGAGGGATAGGCGTGACTTTTGTACTCGGGACCCGACCTTTTGTACATGTGAACATGATATGATATGATAGTGATATGCTTTCTTTGTTTTGATTTTGTGGATGTATGAATGTATGAATGAATACAAATGACTGACACTAACTTACTGACTATGACTGCTAACTCGACTCGAGTGAGACGGACACGTACGAGAGAGAGATGGCATGAGTGAGCGAGTGAGAAGGTGAGAGACACGAATAAGTGAGAGAGAGACGACACGAGTGAGCGAGAGAGAGCCGAGTGTGAGCGAGAGAGAGACAACAAACTGAGTGAGAGAAAGATGCCAAACTGAGTGTGAGAGAGACGCCAACTTGAGTGAGAGAGAGACGCCAAACTGAGAGATGCCAAACTGAGTGAGGGAGAGACGACAAACTGAGAAACGCCAAACTGAGTGAGAGAGAGACGACAAACTGAGTGAGAGAGAGGTGAGGCCACGGCTCGAGTGATACAGGTGAGAACATGTTAAAGTAGGCTTCAGATATCTAAACGGTCGAAATGGGACCGCTCAAACCGCTACGCGGTCTTATCTTAAGCCGCTCAAGACCTCTCGACTAAGATAAAAAATGGTTTAAAATTAGCCGTTCTAAGAATATGATGGTTCCCTTCTGACCGTGTGATAGATAGAACGGTCAGTTCTAGACCGCTCAATCTCCAGGATTCGAATTGTGTGGAAGCTTAGGAACGGTCTCAAGAAGACCGTCCAAGTGTTAGGGCAGTCTATCGTTAAACCGCTCAATGACACGACCTGAGAGTTCAAACGGGACTCTCTTGGAGAGTCCCAACCCGAAGAAAGGCATCCTAAATCATCCCCAACTCTATCCCAACTCAATCTAGGCCTATCCTAGCTCACTTATAGTGGGTTTAGGCCTCTATCTCAGCCCTATAAGTAGGAGGGGGCTCTAAATTCACAATTCACACCCCACCCCTCTTTCTAGGCCTCAAACCTTTGCTATTCTTCATCTAATCATCATGAAAAGGTCCTTTGAGGGGAGTTCTATGGAGGGGGCAACTTATGAAGGACCAACGCCGGCCAGGAAGGAGCGGGAACTGCTCTAACGACTGACTACAATCCCTCATCATCTCAGCTCAAGCCCTTTGAGAGAGGTATGTTTGCATGATTTCATTCAAATAAGTTTATTCACTTACTTACACACTCTTCCTCTCTTTCTCTTTTCCTCTTTTCCATCTTAGCTTCTCCCTGGCTCCAGACGCTATTCCACTTTAAGTGGATGGCTCCCATGATCCGCGCATTGCCCCTAGGAGTGATATCCATCCTGAAGTCCTGGCACCTACACCCACTCTTGGTATTGGCCAAAATTACCCAAAGCTCTCCCTTGACTGGCACAGCATCTCAGCCTTGGTAGAAATCTGGCACCCTCAGACCCATACATTCATGTTTCCATCTTTCGAGGCCACTATCCTACTGGAGGAGGTAGAGACCTATCTTTCTCTTCCTAGGTCTAAGGTGGGTGAGGAGGACCTAGTGTGTCATACAGTGGCACCTGTGGACCCTAGGCTCATCTTGGGAGGGTTTATACCAGATAGCAGGGATATCCATACCTTCATAGGCCCACGCCAGATCCACCTTCTTCCTCTTAGCCAGTGGGTAGTTGAACATTGTAGGAATAGTGTGGGTGGGATGAGGCCATAGCCAAGGCCACGTCTATTTGCTTGTGCGGGGCTATCTTGTTCCCCTCAGTTGACCACGTTCTAGACATCCTATCTTAGCACCATCAGTGGCCTGTGGCAGGGTCTTTCTATCTCCCAGGCCGTCCTTGCCTACTTGTACGAGGGCCTACCTCAGCAGCCTAGGAGGTCCTCTCTTTGGTTCCATGATACTTTTAGAGTGCTGGATGGGTGTCAGGATGAAATTCATTCACAAGGAAGATATCACTTCAGCCAATAGGATCTTCGGGAGCCACCCCCTCTTTTTCATTGGTGGCGCTTTCGGGTTCTCTCCACAGGTAGAGTGCAGGACAGCAAAAAGAAGACCAGGGACGAATGGCGACTACACCTCAACAGGCTGCCCTTAGATTGGTTCGTGATGCGCCCTAACTTCCTCCACGACACCACTGTCAGGGTACCTAGGAGGCCGGGCTTGGATCTGAGGCTCGTGAGCGACACCGCACTGGCGATGTACAGCCCGCACCGGTGCTACCTACAGGTTGGACTACCCAGGACTGTTCTACCAGCACTACCCCACCTTCCCGCACTACAGGCGAGGAGGATCGGTACAGAGGAGGACGAGCAGGCGGTCAGGAGTGCCCTGATCATGTGGGAGGTGAGCAGGGTGCTTATTCTTCCAGCGGAGGTTGCAGAGATTCCGGTGACACGCCAGGCTTACGTTAGAGAGTTGAGAGAGATACGTCCCCGCGGGGATGCCCAGTGGAGGACTGACTGATTTTTCCTTTTATTTCATGATGCTTGATGTAGAGACTTATGCTTAGAGAGTTTGATATATGAATGAATAAAGTTGATGATTTTATTGGTTTGAGTTTGGGCTTTACTTTGTGTGATTGAGTGAATTGGGATATGACTTCGAAATGCACACGGTCACGGACTGACTAAAACTTCAACTTCAACCTGCCCTGCACACACACAAACAAAGAAAACATATTAAATCTGTTTTCAGGCTTAACCCCTTGCCTGTAGCAAGTTAGGAGATGATCAGTTCTTGATTTTGGTCAAGGGGGTAAGCCTTATCAAATAGCCAAATGACATATGAGAATGCATGCTATGGAATGCAAATCATGCAAATCTTTTTTTGTGATTTTGGAAATATTTGATTTTTTTTGTTGGATTTTTGAATATTTGATTTTTTTGAATTCTGAAATATTTGGATTTTTTTGGATTTTGAAATATTTGATTTTTTTGGATTTTAAAATATTTTGATTTTTTTATTTTGAAATACTTGATTTTTTTTTGGATTTTATAAATATTGATTTTTTGGATTTTGAAATATTTTGATTTTTTTAGATTTTGAAATATTTGATTTTTTTTGGATTTTGAAATATTTGATTTTTTGGATTTGAAATCAGCTTAAACCCGACGACGGAGAGCCTCACATCTCACTAGGGGTCTCCTGGATTCAACGTGCGCTAAAAATGACCGCCCATAGCTGGGCCCAATTTCGCTTAACGGTGCCTCTACCGCGGCCATACCCGGGTGGGATCCATTCCTTGGAAAATAAAAGAGATTTGATAGAAAAGCTGGCGATAGGTATAGAGGTTTTTAGGGCTTGAGTTCTTCTCACGACACCCCTTTTCAAAGAATTTGGTCTGTTGCGCCGGGGCTTTGTGTCCGTCATCGAACCTACATCCGCTCTAGGCACGCATACGACCGGGCTCATAACGTCCCGCGGGGAAACTGTACTGCCACTCTTGCCATGCCTAGTTTCATTATTTTGGGGACTTTTGATTTTTGAGCTTCGAGCTTTGGATGAGCCTTTAGCTTTGTCTTTGATTTTGCCCCTTTTCTCTATTCTTCTCTTTCTTTTTCCTTTGCTCTTACAACTGCGGAATAAGGTCATGACGGACTGCCCCTATTTGAGACCTCTTTTATCAGGGGTCTAGATCAGTTCTCGCCCCCTTATTCGCCACTTGCCCCTATTTTCAGCTGAGAGAAGAGAAAAAACAAGGATTTTCACTTTTCCCTAAGCATGGCCAAGGGAGAAACAGTGTTGCGCAAAAGGGGCGAACCGAACCACAGGGGGTCGTGTAGTGTGTGTATGTTGAACCGGGGATCTCCCTTCGTGATCAAGTAGAGGCATACCCCGCCGCTAGGCCGTCGCTGGCTTGACTCTATGGATAAAAATGTTTTAGATACAGCCCATTCCACGGATTTGGTAATTCTTCACCTCTAGCGTTAACTAAACGATACGCGTTACCCGGATAGACTTCCTTAACTACAAACGGTCCTTCCCAGTTAGGTTGCAGCTTAGACCTAGGACCTGCTGTTCTGATAAATTTGCGTTTCAAAACCATGTTACCCACTTGAATTTTCTTTAGATAACCTTCTTTTGAAAATACTCGAGACACGTTTTTGATAAACTGAGACGTGATTGGCCGCATTAAGCCTCTTCTCGTCTAAGAGTTCCAGTTGGACTAGCAACGCCTCTCGACGCTCGTCGAGATTAAGTTCTTTGTCTAGCTGCACTCTTAGGGAAGGGATCAAGATCTCGTACGGGAGTACCGCCTCCATCCCATAGGTGAGAGCAAAAGGAGTTTGCCCCGTGGGAGTACGGACGGAGGTGCGATAAGCCCATAGAGCTTCTATCAGTTTGTCGGCCCAATCCGCAAATTTGTGTGACTCGCATGTTTTCTTAATAATCTTAAGAAGGGTCTTGTTCGTGGCCTCAGCTTGGCCATTACCTTGAGGGTAGTATGGTGATGAGTGATGCAATGTAATATTAAATTTCTTACAGAGGTCCCAAAGTTCTTGAGAAACAAATTGAGGCCCATTGTCGGTGACGATATCACTTGGCACTCCAAACCGTAAGATGATATTCTTGAGGATGAAGCGGCATACTATGGTGGCTTTGATTTCTGCATAAGCTTCAGCTTCCGCCCACTTGGTGAAGTACTCTGTAGCCGTCAGAATGAAGGACTTCTGTTTAACCTGAGCATTAGGGTCACCAAGTGGTCCAATGATATCAAAGGCCCACATCGAGAATGGCCAAGGAGCAGAAAGAGGATGGAGAGAAGAAGCCGGAGCATGGATTTTATCGGCATGAAGCTGGCATTGAAGACACCTACGGACATAGGTGGAACAGTCTTCTTCTAGGGTTGGCCAGTAATAGCCCTGCCTAAGAATCTTCTTCGCCAACGCCTGCCCATTTACGTGCCCTCCACACTCACTAGAGTGAGCGGCTTCTACTACCTTCCAAGCCTCATCGTCATCCAAACACCTCATTAGAACTCCATTGAGAGCCCGCCTATACAACTCTCCAGCAATAATCGTGTATCTGGAGGTGACTCTTCTAATGGCCTTGCGCTGCTCGGTATTCGCCGTCTCGAGAAAGGAACCATCCCTGCAATACTGCTCTATCTCGTAATACCACGACAATTCTTCTTCTATGATCTCCTCAGCTCAGTTAATGAAACTTCTTCAGATCTTCCTCTCCGCTTTCCTTTCTACAGACTTCCTAAGGTTGTCGAACCAGGATCCTGAAGGGAAGGAGCATCTAACCGCTGGACCACAATGGTCTCAGTGGCGCGACTGAGGGGGAATGAAAGAGAGGAAGCGAGCGATGCAAGTGCATCGGCCAGGATATTCTGAGAACGAGGAGTATGAATGTAGATGAGCTTCCGGAATTGCCTAGCCAAGAGCGTGACCAAATCTTGATAGGCTTGAGTTTGGGGTCACGGGTGCGGTAAGTTGACAGAACTTGACGCAGCACCAATTGAGAGTCTCCTATGATGTTAAGGTATCGCGCGCCCATGAGGTAGGCGTGCTTCAGACAGGCAAGGAGAGCCTCATACTCGGCTATGTTATTAGTGGCAGGAAAAGAGAGTTGATAAGCGATAGGGATGGTCACTCCTTCCGGAGTGAGGAGAACGGCGCCGATTCCACGGCCCTGAGAATTGAGAGCACCTCGAAATGAAGAGACCAAAATGGAAGATGAGTGATTACAGCCAAGTGTTCATCAGGAAATTCGTCCTGGATTGAATCAGAGCGAGGGATAGGAGAATGAGCAAGATGTTCAGCAATCGCGTATCCCTTGATCGCTTTCTGAACAATGAAGGTGATATCAAATTGGGAAAGAAAGCTCTGCCAGCGAGCTAATCTGCTAGAAAGGACAGGGTTTTCTAATAGGTAATGAATGGGGTCCATTCTAGAGATCAGCTTAACCTCGTGGGCAAGGAAATAGTGTTTGAGTTTCTGAGCTACCCACACTATGCTGCGCAGGTCTTCTCCATGGCAGTATACTTGGATTCAGCAGGATTAAACAACCTCGAAAGGTAGTATGCTGCCCTTGCCCTTCCTTCATCATCCACCTGAGCCAGGATAGCTCCTAAGGAGTCCTCAATAACAGAAATGTATAATATCAGGGGTTTCCCAGGGACGGGTGGTTGCAGAACCGAGGGATTAGAAAGATAGACCTTAAGATCCTCATAGGCCTTCTGACATTGTTCGTTCCATTCAAACTTAGCTCCCGCCTTCAATAATTCATAAAATGGGTGGCACCTTTGCGAATGTTGAGATATAAATCTCCTAAGGAATTGTAAGCGCCCAATCAGACCTCTGAGTTCATTGATGTTCTTAGGCGGCGGCATCTCCATAACGGCCTTCGCTTTGTTCGGATCAATCTGAATCCCCCGTTTACTAACTAAAAACCCAAGCAATTTTCCTGATGCAACTCCGAATACGCATTTCTTTGGATTCATCTTCAATTTGTACTCCCTAGCCCTTTGCAACACCTTGGCTAAAATGGCGGGGTGCTCGTCTTTGGACCTCGACTTTACTAGTATATCATCCACGTAGGCTTCTAAGTACACATGCATCATGTCGTGGAAGATAGCCATCATTGCCCGTTGATATGTGGCACCTGCATTCTTTAATCCGAATGGCATAACGACATAGCAGTACGTGCCCCAGGGCGTGGTGAAAGAGGTCTTCTCTTGGTCCTCAGGAGCAAGAGGATTTGATTGTAACCAGAATACCCATCCATAAATGAGAGGGCCTCATACCCAGCCGTGTTGTCCACCAGTACATCAATGTGAGAAAGCGGGAAATCATCCTTCGGACATGCCTTATTTAAGTCCCTGAAATCGATACAAATCTGAATTTTCCATCTTTCTTCATTATCGGGACTATGTTCGCCACCCATTGCGGATATAAAACCACTCTGATAAACCTGGCCTTGTGCAATTATCGACTTCTTCCTTTATCCTTAAGGCCATTTGCGGGTGGAACCTTCTTGCTTTTGCTTAACGGGTGTTGCCCCTGGTTTAAGAATGAGTCGGTGTTCAACCAACGTGGGGTCAAGACCCGGCATGTCCTCATAGGACCAGGCAAATGAATCGTTGTACTCCCTCAAAACCTTGATCAGCTCCTCTTCAACCTGAGGAGGGAGATTAGCAGAAATAATTATGGGCCTGGGGTCCTCTTCCGTTCCAAGGTTGATCTCTTTAGTGGGTTCATCCACTGCCGACGACGGTTCATCAAACCTCTTCAAACCTTGCGCGTACAGATCGGCAGTGTCATCCACATCGCTTTCCTCATCATCGGCTGGGTCCTTCTCATCTATGACCTCATATACACCTAACCCGTCATTGCTCCACACCCCTTCTAATTCCTCATCATCTTCTAAAACAATTGCGGTCTCTACAAACTCAGGGCACTTAAGAAGGGCATGACATCTCTGAGCTAAATCTCGGAGGAACCTATCTGGGATGGATTTAGGATGACGCATCACAGGGTGCGCCGCAGACGTGGATGGGCTGACCAAACTGGAACTAGACTCTACCCCAACTGACTCTACCAACCTAGGAGACTCTGCAGAATGTACATCTACCCTAGGAGATAGGAAGTCTACAGGGAAAGGAGCAGGGGTCTCGTGCCCCTGGGAGGATGAGCAGAACACAGCGTAATCCTCCATTGACACCTCCATTTTAAAATTGGCATTTTTTTTGGAGGTCGGAGGTGATCATGTAATAGGAAGAAGAAGACGGGGGTGGAGGGAGTTGCATGGGAAACAGATCGGGGAAGATGCAATCGAAGAATGGGTCGGAGGACGAAAACCACATTTCGTGGAGTTGGGCAGTGGGGGAAGGAGGAGTAAACAGAGTTGATAGATCAATGGGTGGGCAGCACCCACATGCGCAAGGCACAAATAGAATTTCAGGTGGTCTCTCCGTGAAGTACGGGTCGACCATTATCGGAGGGGAGCGGGGAACAAACCCCAATTGTTGAAATAAGGAGGCAAGACGGGACGGGGACAGAGAAAATGTAGTGATGGGGCTCCCTACTTCCCGCAGCCTCCGTTGCACTAGCTCAGTCGGAGAATGCTTCACCAGCTGCATCTCCTCTTCTTCGGGCAAGCTTCTTCTTCTTGGAACAGCTTCTCAAAGCAACTACAAAAATCTTCCATGTCACCCACTAGCCCCTTCAGTGGCGGCGGTGGGTCAGCAACAACATGGTGGCATCAATCTTCTCATCAGACATGGCGGCGACTTCTTCAAGGTACCGTGCTGCAATGGGCCTTTCACAAAGTGTTGACGGTAATCCCACGTCAGCGGCCCGGAGTCTCCCAGATAGATAGTGCTGACTCCCGGTAGCCAAGGCCTCTCCGGCCCATCTTTCTGCCTTTAGGGACGGGCTTAGTTCGCCCCTGCAATTGCGCGCCGAGGCCCAGGTCCGGCTGATAGCCTAACTTTAAAATCATATGCCATCCTTTTGAATCTCTGATCTTGGACTTAATTTTCACATTTACTGGCGCAGTGGTGGGCTTGCGTGACGCATATGCCCATGGGTAATTAAGTCCATAACAGAAAGAACTGGCCTGTTGCTCGGCCACAAAGTGGGAAGAATCTTATCTGAATTGCATCAACTGACTGACTGTGGAGATACTCTTCACCTTAACTACCCGGCCTTGGAATGGGAATTTAAGGCATTGATGGGCGGTTGAAGGCACAGCATTCAAACTGTCTATCCATGGATGACCTAGAATTGCCTTGAACATCGGGTCTATGTCCAACACGTAAAACTCCACATCCATCACCAAAGGCCCTAGCTCGGCCTGAACTGTCACGACCCCGTGGCAAGCTCGTCTGGAGTTGTCATATGCCGCAATTGTGGTTGGCGTTGGCCTAAGCATATCTTCTGAAATATTGCAGGCACGCAGTGTACTTAGTGACACACATTTATCGATGCTCCTGTGTCCACTAGGGCTGACTCAACTGCCACTTTGTTCAAGAAATGGTAATGCAGAGTGGCATCTGTCGTGCCTCCGGGGGTGCCAATTCTGACTCAGAGAATGAAATGGAAGGCCCCTTGTAATAGTTGCCAACACTGACGGCAAACTGTCCACCGCCACATCCTCGCTGACCATAACCTTCTGCAAAAAAGCCCTGAGGGCGTCTTGATGCAGCGTGGACCTTTTGATCAACTCCAGAACTGATATCTTGGCCGGCATCCGGTCCAAATGCTGTAGCAAGTCATATTTCGTGCCCGGCACGGGGTCCACTTCTTCTGCTTCGACTGTAGAGAAAGGAACTTGAGGGTTGGGTGCACACGCACCAGGGGAAGGGTAACTTCTGTGGAATGGATGCCCGCTCCGGAGGGCACATTGTCGTGCTGGCACGGCATCAGATGGACCCCCAATTGGCCCAGTAGGGTGAGTGGAAGGGGTAGAAATAGGGGTGAGAATGGCGGAGGTTGGCCTGACGGGCCCTGGCGGGATGATGATTGGTGAAGGGTTAAATGGAGGGGTGATGATGGAGGGCTTGGCAGGTAATGGTGGAAGGGTTGGCGGAACGGTGGGGAACGTGGGGGGTGCAATAGGTGATTGGGAGAGGACAGGGGGTGGAGCGGTGGCCAAGGTGGTGGGTCGGAGAATGGAAGGAACAGAAGGTGTGGGGAAGTTGGTGTGGTGGAAGGCCAAAAGGTGAGTCTCATCATCAAAAGACCACCCAGCATTAGGGGCTGGGCGGTGGACTGCATTCACTTGAGCCGGTGCCGGCGGCTGTTGTTGTTGTTGCTGAGGAGCGGGCAGGATGTTCTGGCATGGGATTCTGATGAATCCGAGGTCTTGGTGCTGCTGTTGTTGCTGTGGGGTTGTTGTTGTTGGAGAGGTTGCTGGAACTGCTGCTGCTGAGGTGCCGCCTGCTGCGGCCTGGCTTGTCTTCTTCTTTCCTTGATA
Source organism: Amorphophallus konjac (assembly GCA_022559845.1). NCBI lineage: Eukaryota > Viridiplantae > Streptophyta > Magnoliopsida > Alismatales > Araceae > Amorphophallus > Amorphophallus konjac. Next base: position 493,303,900 of record CM040121.1, read on the forward strand.
TCTTCAATTAATTTGTGCATTTGGGCCCAATCAATCCTCTGGCCCTCATGCAAATCATACACCAAATCTCTGAACTGTAGCATCTCTCTATGGTGTGCCCGGGCTGCCGATGGTATATGCAATACCTTGACTGATCGGCTGCCGGATTCCAATTCTGACGCTCCGGAGGCAATTGAATGTCACCAGTGTACATTAAGCTGAAAAGATGTCGGGGAGGGTTTCTGGAAGTGGCTGGATAATTGACTCTCTTGGGTCCCGGTCGAGCAGGCCCATAACCAGCGGGAGGAGAACGTTATGGTATTGGGGTGGCTGTTGAGGCTGTGGTGGTGGAGGTGGTTGTTGTGGGTGCTGAGGAGCTTGGAAAGTGGGTCGGGGAGCTTGTGGAGCGGAGAACTGGGGGTTGCGTGGGGTTGCTGGAAACGGGGTGAAGCGGGCTGGTTAGGGAATTGAATAGCCTGGACCTGCTCATTAGTTTGTACTCCCTCGGTAACTGGGCCTTGGGACTTTCGGGTGGTTTAGATTTCTGGGCCTCGAAAAGGAATGGATGGGGGAGTCTTTGAATTGGGTCTGGATAACCGGGCCCGACTGTACAACTGGTGCATGTTAGAAATGTCGTTCATTGCCAGATATTTCCGGAAAGTCGGAGTGGCATTAGAAATTAACAACTTGACTTTTCTTCTTCCGGGATCTGCCCGGGCACACGTGAGGCCATCTGCCTCCATCGATCTGCATACGCGGCAAAGTCCTCATCTGGCTTCATCTTTCTCCAACTAGTCTGTAAAGAATACTCGGGACCAACCCGATCCTAGAATCTCTGAATAAACTTCTCCTTCACGGTCTTGAAACTTTCCGCCTCCTCCAGAGGCAAGGTGTAGAACCATTCAAGGGCGACCCCGTCCAAGGATCGGCTGAACAGATACGCCATCAGGCGGTCGTCATGCTGGAACTGCGCCGATTCATAGAGAAACTCCCTGACATGAATAAACGGGTTGCCATTCCCGTCATATTTCTGGTACACGGGGAGCTCAGACTGGGTGGGAAACGAATGTCCCTGAAGTTAGGAATGGGGACATCAGCTAAAGACTGCGGGCCGACCCGCTTGTGGAGGAGGTCAATCTGCTGCTGCATGGCAGCCCATTTGTCCAGAAGTTCCCGTTCCCGGGAAGGAGGAGATACGCAGGAAGGATCGAACCGGAGTATGGAGCCGAAGGATAGACTGACTGAGGGGGCAGCCCATAAGATGGATAATGGGCCAGGAAGGGCCCATATCCGCATGAGCCAACTGGGCGGCCCCTGATTGCAGACGGACGGAATCAGCCGGGGCCACGAGGGCTTTCGATGTTGGAGGGAACGTGGTGTAAGGATCAGCATAAGAAACAGAGGGGATCCGGGTCTTCCCCTTATCAAGTGACTGATGGGCCAAGGTAGAAGCCTGGCCCGCTTCCATGGTGGAGAATCGAAGAGCCTGAGGACGGGTGGGAGTAAGATCGATGGGGGCTACAGAGGTGGCCCCTAATCCAACAATCGGGGGTGTGGAAGTGACGACAGTAGTCGTGCCAGAAGAAAGTACTGAGAGCGGGGCATCTGCCCCTTGCAAGGCATGTTTCAGCATGTAGAGTTGAGTAAGATCCAGGTGGGCCATCATATGGAGAACATGACTGGCAGAGCCGCGAGTGGATGGATCTGAGAGGGAGGGTTGAGCACCCTCAACAACAATGGTCGGGAGAGGAGGGGTAGTCCCCTCTCCCCCTTGCACATGAGCGACCCTAGGTAGGTCCTCCAGAAGTCCCCGAGGGAGAGAATCCTCAGGGGGATGGGAGAAGTTGTAAGATGACATAATTGGAGGTGAATCGAACAAGGGATTGAAATAAGAATGGGAAGGCGAACCACCCTTAGGAGATGATCCTGAGGGTGTAGACAGCTCCACATACACTGAGCACCTAGGAAGAAGAAGCAAACAATCCTACCCAAAATCTAAACAGCACTGAAGTGATGCACACACAAGAGAGAGAAGAGACGAGAAGAGAGACAACCAAGTGAACACTCAAATTATGGATGATGCGCGACAGATTTATGAATCTTTCCTTGTAGGACCTTAGTGGGTTAATTAAGATGTGAGTTCACTTAACCAAAGGTACCTAATCAGGGTGAGAAATGGGGAACTGGCTGACTCTAAAGGGCTCTCTCTCGCGGATGCAAACCCTAGACTGGGGGTGGTGCGGTACAACCTGTCCGCCGTCCGTGTGGGAATCCACGGCTCACGGGGACTTACGGAGGCCCTCAGCAAGGTCACCTAGTCGGCTCCAAGGAGTATGGAGACGAGAGGAAACCCTACCTCGGTAGGAATGCAACTACTAATGAAGAGTAGGTATGCCCCTATGCGCACCGGAGTGCATGCAGAATCTAGCCTAGATCTAGCAGACAATGATCAAGCAAATATGAGAAAATGACATGAACACGATCATGCAACAATATACAACAGCAGGGGGAGATCCAAACAGCACCAAATATATATGTAATGATATAGATCATGAGCAAAATGTAGCCTCGGGTGTACTGTAGAGTAAAGGACGGTCTGATGAAGACCGCTCAGGGTGCATACACGGTCTAGGATGGACCGTTCCGGGAGAGCCAACGGTCTGGAATGGACCGTGCTAAAGCAGGGAGTAATGCCAAAGACAGAGAAAAAAATCACAAAATGTGAAATGACCAAGAATGAGACTCAGAAGTGTACCTAGGATGAGTGGTCTTTCGACAGACCATCAGAGTCTGGAACGGACCTGAACGATCGCGGAAGATCAACAGAAATCACAAAGGTAAACACAGCAACGTACCTGAGCCGGTAATGATGAACGGTCTGTATCAGACCGTGATAGGAAGTGGACGATTTATACAGAACCGTTGAGTGCAACGGGCTGGCACCACAGGATCTCTGTGATGATCACATAATGGTCAACCTCCAGCCGTTCAACAACATAGGCGGCTCACAGAAGACCGCATAAACTCCTGAGAACAGGAACGTAGGGTGGACCAACGAGCAACCTGAAATACTCAAAGAGGGGAACTACCAAAACACACAAACAGGTCAGCAAAACACTAACATGATGGGCACTAGATGCCCCACCGTGATCGCCAAAAAAGAGGGTGTTGACATGTTTTCCTACTTTCTCCTTTTAATTATCCTTCCAACCCCTTCTTCACTATGCTAATGTAAAGAACTAAACACTGTATAAAGAATAGGGGTAAGGATGTAGAGTGTGTGTGTGATCGCCACCAAGGTGCCGAATGTAAGCAAATACACCGTACCCTGGAAAGGAAGGGGAGACACTCGCCTAAAGAATGCAGCGCTGCAGAATCAAACGGTCTTGGAGGAACCGCTTAGTGTAAGGAACGGTCGCTCGACAGATCGCTCACAGCGCCGAAGAGGGAAGCGGGACTCTGACGGGTCTAGCAACTGTACGGTTCTCAAAAAGCCGCTCTAAGGGCCTGAACGGCTCGTGGAAGGCCGCTCTAATCTGCAAACGGATGAAGAATGACCGTCCAAAGCTCCAGACTCCAAGGTTTGGGGACCTTATCCTCCACTCCTTCCGTCGGCCGGAGGGAATGGGCCTCGCGTTGCGATGATGCTGACCTGCAAAAAACAACATATAGAACACAGAAAGAACCCAAGATCAGTACTGCGAAGTGTAGCAACTATAAAAGACTGCGCAAAATGAACTAACTAACATGAAATGGGGGATACCTGGGAGTTTTTAAACCCCTAGGGGCGTCAAAAAGATAGGAGGGTGTGTGAGATGAAGTGTGATGATGAAAAATGTGGGTGAAGAACAAAGAAAAACAATGCATGCAATGAAGAACGTGACGAAGAATACTTAAACTATGACCCAAAACAAATACTCCCTGAATCGAAGGCTTATGTGGACGTAGAAAGTCTTCCTCCCTAACTGTAGGTCGCTTGAGAATTCGACAGAGCTTCGCCGTGACCTTAAAATCTTCCCCCCCTTTTCAAAGCTTAGCCTTAGGGTCCTATTTATAGAGCCTAAAAGCCAGCCCCAAAATTAGGGTTTTCAATGAATTTCAGCTCGAGATATCAACATAAAATCCGTAGATAATGGAATTCTCTTCCAACCAGTTCAAACGGCACCCCATTTGGTTGAGAAATCGCGGAGAAATGGTTGGAACAAGTTAAGGATTAAAACCACTGATAGAGAGAGAAAAACCCTTAGCTTTTCAGTAATCGAACCATTGCGCGGTCGTGCGGTAGACCGCCCAGTCCATTGAGCAGCCCATTACCACTCGTCCAACATGTCGGTGAAAATTAAATAAATAAGTAATATTATCCAAATATCCATCGAACTGCCCGATGATTTCGCCGTTGGAATCTCATGGATTAGGCGGTTGACAATGGACCACCCAGACCATGGAACGGCCATAGGACAACCGCCCAATGCCTGTCGGTGGTAAATCAAAATAAATTAGATAATTAGATAATTATCTGAACAACCAACCAATCTGGGACTCTAAGATATGGACGGTCATATACCTTCCGTTCAATGATATTGAACGGTTATATATGAACCGTGCAAAGCTTGTCGGTGGAAATTCAGATAAATCACCTTAATATCCAATATATAGTTATACGGTCTATAATCAACGCTCAAAACTGAACGGTCAGCAGATAGACCGCGCAATGGCTGGACCTTGAAAATCACTAAAATGTGATAAATCAAGTAAAACCAAGGCCCATTGAGCCCCGAATTAAAGCAGACCGAGTCAGGGAGGGAGTCACCCATAAAATGAGCCCAATAAGCATCCTGAAAATAGCCCAATGAGTAATGGACAACTCGAGGCATCAACAAATGGTGGAAAGAGGAATGACTCAACTTATCGGCAAAAACGGGTGTCAACAGTAGGTATCAGGCAGATCCAGGTGAGAAGAATTAGAGAGCCGTGAAATACATCTTTAAATACTTAATAAGGACTAAGGATCTTGTTCTGGTCTCCGAAGGATACGACTTGAAGCTGGAAGCTTACACCAACTCTAGTTTTTAGTCGGATGTTGACGACAACAAGTCGAATTCGAGATACATGTTCATCCTAAATAGAGGAGCAGCAAACTGAAAAAGTTACAAGCAAGAAACCACTATTGACTCAACCACTGGGGTAGAGTACATCGCAACTGTGGAAGTGGTTTGGATGAAGAAGTTCATCATCGAGCTAGGCGTCATACCGGATTGTGTTGATCTAGTCCCTATGTTTTGGGATAATAATGGGGCGATTGCTCAAGCGAGGGAATCGAGGTATCATTAGAAGTCAAAGCACATTCTGAGGTGGTTCCATCTGATCAGAGAGATCATTGCTTGAGAATAGGTTACTGTGGAAAGAGTTCCATCCGAAGATGACATTGCAGACTCACTGACAAAGCCATTGTCTCAAATTATGTTTGAACATCACCGCTATCAGATAGGGATCAAGCATGTAAGTGATTGGCTTTAGTGCAAGTGGGAGATTGTTAGTGTTAAGTGCCTTGCAAGCCCATCACTATCACATGTAATCTTTATTAGCTTTATGGCATTTCATTCATTATGTTCATTATTATCTTGTTCAGTTTATGCATGATAGAGTCTGCAAACTTGTGCATATGAGTATCGTATCATAATGAGATTATGATTGTGAGACCGATCCTCTATAAACACATGTTCGGAATGCTCCCAATCATAGGACAATTGAGAGTGACATCAAGTGGGTCAGATAGACTGGTGCACAATATACTTGTTCATATAATGAAGGTGGTTGATCTCACAATCACTTATGTGGAGACACTAAGGAGACCATGCAGGTGCTCATTAGAGAATGAGTTTACTAAATTGATCTGCTGTTAGGAATCCTGAATGGTAACAAACACCTTACTGCTAGTCAAGATTATCTTAGTCACAATGTGCGATTGATCCTTAGACCTGGGACACCAAGGATGTCTTACATGAGGATCTCTATGCTTTGACACCAAGCTTATAGGTCTACACTTCACGAGTCTAGTACTGTCCAACAATCAGGTACAGGGCAAGTTGTACAAAGGTGATTGAGTGGTGAACATGGAATCATTCACTCTCGGTATACTAATAGAGAATGTCCCATAGAGTCATACTCAAGAAAATCCCTAGCTAGGGTTATTCGGTTTAAGGAAAAATAGTTTTTGGTGAAATCCGAATCTGTGTAGGACCCGGATCTGACTGCGAGATAGATTTGACAGTATACCATGCCCACTTGCGGAGTCTGTGATATTGCGTGAATGAAGGATTATAGTCGCACGGTAACTATAAACTTGCATGTTCCAATGGATTACAAATCCCCTGTATCATCTGGGAGTCATGGCGCGTTGCTTGGTGCGATCCATGATCGATGGACGGAAGTGAATTAATCATGTAGATAATTAGTTCACTAAGTCGGAAGGCGTTTTGAGATTAGTCGGTTCACGGCCAACTCGATATTGGGCCTAGAGGATCACACACATAAGAGTGGTGGATTAGACGATAGAAGAATAAATATGAGATATTTATTCAACCTTATTTTGAGTACGGGGCTCAGAATCTTCGCACAGATCCACGGTCGGATTATCCAACTAGTCCAAATCACATTTGGACTGTTTGGGCTAAGCCCACTAGGAAAGGATGAACAGAGCCCAATTACTAGATCCATTGTGAACAAGACCTAAGACTAATTCAGTCCTAGTCAGGGCAGAACTCAAGGTTATGGCAACACTATATAAAGAGAGGCAGGGCTAGGGCTTGGCCAAGTATCAAGCCTCCTAGCCCATCTGCCCCTCTCCTCCCTCCTCTCCCTCTCTCTCCTCGGCCCAAGTGGAAAGTGGCACACCCCCTTCTGTCTCTCTCTCTCTCTTCCTCTGTGGGATGTGAGGAGCTATGCATGTGGAGTCTGAGGTTGGAGGCATCTTCTCTGACTACTTGTGTGGATACTACTAGAGTTCGTACACGTGTGTGACTTTGATCTACGAGGAGTTTTTACATCGAATGATGGAGATCTACAATCTCTACGAGGTGAAGATCAGATCTTCTCTCTAGCTTAACTGCACTCACCCTGTAATGATCCATGAAGGAGATCCTATTTTCAAATTTTTAATTTCCGCTGCATTTTCATAAACCCAAATTTCCTTACACCACCTCCATACATGGACATAGAAGCCAGAGCACTGCACCCTTGCACTGGTCTGGAAACCAGGAAGAAGGTAAGCGGGGCTATCTCGGGCCATAGGGGCCCAACCCGACCTCAACCTCAGGAGATCCAGAGCAGTAACCCGACCCCAGATGTTATTTGGAGGCTTGAAGTGCCAGTTCGATCTCGAGACATTTCAGGAGTTTTGGAGGGTTGACTTTCTCTCGGGCTATTCTCAGAGACGTTGAGAGGTAGCTCGACCCTAACCTCAGGAGATCTAGAATGGTAGCTTGATCTTGGATGCTACTTGGAGGCCTAGAGCACTAGCTCAATCCTAAGCCATTCCAAGAGTTTTGGAGTGCTAACTCGGTCTTAGTATATTCTTGGAAACCTCGAGAGATAGCCCGATCCCAACCTCGGGAAATTTGGAGCCTAGTCGAAGCCGATAGCTTAATCCTGAGTTTCCAGGATGCATCCCCGAGGGATGACTTAATTCCAATCCCCGAGGGAGCCCCGAGACACTTGGAGCCATCCCAGATCGATATCGAGTGCTCTTCCCCTCTACCAAGCGTTGCCTGCTCCCCTTAGGCCTAGCCAAACCTGACAGAGGGGCAGCGATAAAAGAAGGCCTTGTAGCAGGAAGCGCATGCGGGACTGTCCCCCTAACACTACATGTCTCCTTCTGAGGAGCGACACTTCTTCTCTCTAAATGATGACAGGGCATGATGCCGCAAATCGCCAGCAAATCGCCAGCAAATCTGAGGTAATCTCCCCCCACCCCGCCAACACGCCTCCCTAGGGCGGGGGTACGCCAATTCCCAATGTCGCAAGTCTCTCATCCCCCACACGTGGCACAAGCCATTAGATATAGACAACAATGGACAAAACCCCTTGAAAATCTCTTACGTGTCAATCGTCCCACCAGGATCTTACAGGATTCAAAGGGTAGCCAGACGATCACCCATGGCCCCCAAAGGTACACACACTCCTACACACCAAGAGAAATCCACTAGTCTTAGGAAAATTTCCTCCTTTCTTCTAGTGCAGACTTAAACATCGAAGGGTTTCTCGTGGGAAAAAGATCCCAAGGCCTCCTGATCTGTGTATTTCTCTAGTGGCAGCTCCTCTGACTAAGACGTGATCCCATTGTTCCCTATGATAAATTAAATCCCTGGCCATCTGAGTCCGGAAAGCTTGCGCATTCTACATCGCTACAGTACCTATGTACAATTTCCTTTGTTTAACTTGCATCAGGTACGAATACATGTACGGTCTCTAATTTATGCTATTTCTGCTTATTACAAACATAAAAACCAAAAGTTCCTATTGAATCGGCATCAGAAGATGAACCTAACCCCGCATATAAAAGGTTATCATGGATTCGCACTATAGTAGCTCCATCTACATCCGGAACTGGGTGCTGGTGATAGCCTTCGTTATTGTGGACTCAATGTATGCCCTAAATAGTGCATCAACTTATTATTTCATGTAATGCCTATGATTCTTGTTGGACTGGGTCCTGGGAATCTGAGAGCTATCAGAGCCGAGTTCAGCCCTAAGGGAGGCCCAAACAACTAGATGATCTTTGAAATTTTTAATTTTATACATGTATACAATAGAATTTATGAACTTTAATTCTAGTTAGCATCGTACACAGAAGATTCTAATAGATTTCAAAATAAAATTGACCTTCTATGCTAATGTATAATTAAAATTTTGAATGAAAATATGAAATTATCCACTGGCACTCTCAACCCATAATATATCATTACTCATCTCACTAATCCCAGCATAATATAGTTACCATCTTCTCTCGAGGAGCAATTCCTCGACTCCCTTTTTCCATCTTGTGCCAACAATAAATGCGTTCTTGTAAAGCTCTCATGGCTTCAGCACTTTCAAAACCCTACTACGTACTCTTGAAATCATTTATCTACGACTATAAAATGTAAACTCCTCCCTCAATGCTTGCTTGCTCTTTGGGGAAAAGGATGAAGCTTCTGCTCATATATGAAGAATCTGAGCTCGAGTCTTATAACTATCATCATCTCTGCTGTCCTTGATCTCTCAAATCTGATAGTTTGACCACTGATTCAAGAGTTTCTGTAATTGACTTTTCTTTCTGCACTAGTTAAGGCTTTAATAATAAATCCTCCATAATAAGCCCGACAAGTCACACCAAATGGAAAAGGCAGGGTGAGCACTGATTCAAGAGTTCATGGGATCTCTTCCCATGTTTTATATCCCTGACAAATCATGGAGGATTCAGTAAAGAGATTCAAATACAGACCAAGGCATGCTAGTAAAATGAAAGGATAAACAAACATGAGGAAAAAAGATACCCAAAAGACAAATGCATTACCTTTATGTCTTTTTACTTATTTATATTTGCTGGTTTTTTTATTTTGAAAAAGTTAATAATATGGCTTGTTGTGATCCTTCCGTTTTTTTTATGATAACAAAACATATTCATATTTGACTAACCAAGTTTTCTAAGTGTATATGTGCAGAACAGGCCAATCTGCAAAATCTGTCAAAGTGTTAAAATGACTGAAATCTGATCTTTGATGGAAAATTTAATTAGGCTTTTATTGTATTTCAATACGACGGTTTAAGGTAATATATTGTGATAATCAGCCCATATTATGAAATTTGGATGTGTGTGGTGGAAGTTATGACGTCTTCAAGTTGGCAAGTTCGAGTAGACAGAACGCCTGAGCAGACAGAACATATGTTAAAAGATTTCGGTCACGGTGTCGACACACCTACGGGAACCCTAAAAATCAGTTGTGGATCTGGGATAATCTGCATAATTTTTTTTTATAATCTTGACCCTCCCTTGAGTTAGTGGCTTCCTAGACACTTATAATGGAACCCTAAAGTGTCCTAAAGACTATTTAAGCATCTTTTTTGAGAAGATTAAAGGTGGCTAAGGGCTAGAAATTCATGGATTGTTATTGTTGCTCGGTTCTGCGCCCTAATTTGCCTTGTTCTTCATCTCTTAGAGTCTTCTTCTTGTGTTGAAACATGAAGGACGACTTGGGAGACTCTCCATCAGTGAATTACTATCAGATTTGCTCTCTTTGCTTTATTTTAACCTGAGCTTTTGTAATATGTGTAGGAGAAAAGAGTGTGAGTGTGTTGGTGTGCCCTACTCTAAGGGTGTATGTGTTAAGGCACGTGCGTGTGTGTGTGCGTGGAAGGTGAGCTAGCACCTTGATGTCTAGCATGTGTGTGGTTTGCTAGCCTTTCTAACAGTGGATACCCAAGAGTTCTTGGGGAGAGAACATATGTCAGCACCTTACTGTATTGAACTTCTATAAAAATTATGTTGTCTTCTAATGTGATTAGCTCCATCTCTCCTACCCCCTTCTTTGTGATTGTTGGTTGTGTGGTTTGCATTGAACTTTAAAAGTTTGTCAACACCCATTTCCCCCTCCCCCCTCTTGGGAGTGTTCCATAGTTATGGATCTTTAATTGGTATCAGAGCTCAATCTCTAAATTAAGAATTTAACCACCTTTAGAGAGACCCAAAGCTATGGCTCACACTAGTAATACATGCTTATTTGGTGAATGACGATCCACTGTTAGACTTCCATTTTTCAATGGATCCAATTATAGCTACTGAAAAAATTGTATGACTATATACATGAAAGCCATTGATCATGAGATGTAGAGGGTTGTCAAGATTGGTCTCTATGTGTCAACAAAAAAACCCGAAAAGTGGGAACTTGAGGACTTCAAAAAAATATCTCTTAATCTTAAAGCTACACAAGCGCTTCATTGTGCACTTGATGCTAATGAATATAATCTCATTTATATGTGTGAAATAGTCAAAAAGATATGGGAGAAACTTCAAGTCATGTACAAAGGTACTTCACAACTCAAGGAGATGAAAATAAACCTTCTCATCCACATATATGAGCTATTCAAGATAGAGGAAAATGAGAGCATTGGGGAAATGTTCACAAGGTTTGATTTGATAGTATAGTGAATGGGCTTAAGGCTTTGGGTAAGAAATACTCAAACTCTGATCTTATTTGTAAAATTCTCCATTCTTTACCATCATTTTAGAATGCTAAAGTCATATCCATTAAAGCAGCAAAATCTATCCACTCTTGACTTGGATGAACTCATGGGTTATTTGATGACTTATGAAATAAATATGTAAAGAAATGAAGAGGAAGAATCAAGCAAGAAAAATAAGAATGTGGCCTTCAAGTCTACATCTAAAAATATCTCTTCAAGTGAAGATGAGGTAAGTAATGGTCCAGATGAAGAAGTAGCCCTCCTCTCAAGAAAAGTAAGAAATTTTTTCCGCAAGAAGATGACTCATGATGGTAAATTAAATGTGAGTAAATATTTTTTTTCTAAAGGAGAGACCCCTATGATTGATGAAGTTATTTACTAGAGTGCAAAAGGTAAGAACACATGAGGGAAGAATGCTCAGACCTAAAGAAGAAGCATAAGAAGGATAAACTCAAGAAGAAGAAGAGTATGGTGGCTGCTTGGAGTGAAGATGAGAGTTTAAGTTCATGTGAGGGACCAGATGAAGATGAAACTCAAATCTGTTTCATGGCCACATGTACACTTGAGGAAGATGGTGAAGTGAATGATGACTCAGTCACTGTGGAACGACTTGAAATTACCTTTAAGAACATGTATGGTAGATATATAAAGCTAAGAAAAGAAAATAAACTCCTTAAGCAAGAATTGGAATCCTAACAAGACAACCATTATTTCATAGAACATATATATGTGTGTGTGTGTGTGTGTGTGTGTGTGTGTGTGTGTGTGTGTGTGTGTGTGTGTGTGTGTGTGTGTGTGTGTGTGTGTGTGTGTGTGTGGTGTCTTAAAGTAGGAGAATAAAACTATGGAGTTAGAAGTAGCTAATCTTAAAAATGAAATTTTTGAGCATGTAAGTCATGTGAGTGAACTTCGGCAAAAAAATGAAGATCTGAAATCCACCTTGTCCAAATTTGTAAAAGGGAGAGACAATCTTGATGCTATGCTTGGTATACACATGTGTATGTTTAGAAAAGAGGGTATCACTTACATTCCTGAAAATTTCAAAAATAGTAAGACTAATTTTGTCAAAACCTTTTTATCTAGTGCTCTTTTCAAAACATATAATTTTTATGCTAACAAAAGGTCATATCTTTAGTGGTTGTTGATTGAGAGAGAACATGCATAAAATTAAAACTATGTGGATTCTCATATCTATGCTAGAGAGTTTCACTTACACCTCTTGACTTAAAGCAATATGAGTACTTAAAGCTATCATGTGAGCTATTTCTTTCTTGTAGGTATGCATGGTGAAGAGGCGAAATCTCGCGCTGAGTCCTGAGCGGGCTGTGGATCACTAGAAGATGAACTGCAAGACAGGAAAACGTATCAGAGGGCCCAGGGGGTTTCCCTGGGATAAAACCCTCCGATGGCTAAGTCAGTAGAGCTGCGGTGGAAGCAATGATGGGGAGGAGAAAAGCAGGTGCACGAGATTCCTCTCCACCAAAGGGGTGAAGCGGATTGCTCAGGAGTTTCAAGTGTGAGTGCCTTAATGGCTCCCTTTTTTCTTCTTTTCTTCTTACCTTCCACCGGAGGGTAGCCCTGGTTTAAATAGTATGCCACCGTCAGGAGTCCTGTGAGCTGAGGGGTCTCCGGCGGGAGTTACGTCCTCAACGTGGGCTTTCATGGCCTTTATCGTGGGAGCGTTATCGCCTTGAAGTCCGGCAGCTTCTTGATTCCCGGCCCTGTCCGTCGGGGACTCTTAACGGCAGCATGAACGGATAATGTCTGGTCTGGCCGAGCTCCTGAAACGCCAGCCCTGTTCGGGCGATGAGCATAGCTCGGTGAAAGAAGGGTCGGGTAGGTCGGCTAACGCCTGTCTTTCCCGGGCGGGGAAACGGCTTGGACCGGACCCACCTTGTGACCTGACCATCACTCGGGCCCTCCGAGCCTAGGGGCCGCCGGGGAGAGTTGGTTCCTCGAGTGTTTGTTCATTGGGCTTTTCTTTCCTGAGTGGGCCCCGTGGGCTATCACTCGGGTGAGCTTACCTCGTTGGACCCTGTTGGGTCTTGTTGGGCTGCTCTTTGGGTGGGCTACAGAAATCCCCCTCTCCACTTGTCCCCCTCCTACTCCCGAGCCATGGGGGCTCGGTCGAGTAGTTTTTGAGGCTTTGGACCGGCGTGGCTCAGGTGGGTGGAATTCTGTTGGCGTTGTGGAGCCACGTGTAGTGGTCGCCTGGGCCCATAATGATGATCCTGACGGATTTGAAACGAAGGGGCCCCCCTTTTCTCGGAGCACGGAACGACGCGTCGCCTCCCTCCAGGGTTTTATAGGCGTTGGGCGCTGTTCGTCATTCTAGGCTTTCCAGGGTTTTGGGCTTTCCTTAGTTTCTTTGCTTTTGGGGCTCCTTGATGCGCCGTGAGGGCACAGAGGAGGCGCGAAGTCTTGCGGCGGCGTTTGAGGAGTTGGCGAGGATAACCGTGGAGGCGGTCCGGCAACTTCTTTCCCCTCCGGAGTCTTCGAGTTCGTGCGAGGGATCATCTTCCGGCTCGATGGCTGGTCTGCCTTTGGAAATCGGGCAGGTGAGGCGGGAGCCCGTCCCCAACTGCAGTGAGTTGGGGGAGGCCGAGGTGAGGAAGCTGGAGCATCGCTTTCACTTGCCTCTCAGGTATAGCTTCGCTGCCGCCGCCCCATATGTGATGAGTCTGGATAGCCGTACGGGGCACATTTGCACTTTCCTTCTGGCTTGGAAGAGCGGGTTCCGCCTCCCCTTCGAGCCCCTTGTACTCCAGCTTCTCGAGTTTTTCCGGTTGGCGCCTATTCAGTTGGTGGCCAACTCGTATCTCCTCCTCTCTGCCTTTCGGATTCTCTGTCGTCAGCACGACATTTTTCCTTCCTTGGACCTCTTTCATTATTTTTTCGAGTTGAAGGCGCACCCGTCGGCGGGGAAGGGCTTCTACTTCATCCAGGCGAGGAGGAACAGGAGTTGCATCTCCCTCGCTGCGAAGGATTCTTCGCACAAGGGGTGGAAGACTCAATTCTTCTGGGTGAAGGCGGAGGCGACGGATGAGTTTTGGAGATGCCTGGTCTCGCCCAACTTTCACCCGAATCTTCCTCCTCACCAGGAGGAGTTCCCTCCCCACGTGGAGCGGCAGGCCGCCCGTCTGCTGGATAACCGCCAATCGACCGAGGAGCTGGTGACGCCGGAGAACATCGAACGGTGTTTGCTTACGCGGTTGACGTCGACAGGTACCGCTCTCGAGGTTCTTCTCTTGGAGTGGTAGTTACTTTTCTTCTCCTGACCGGGTCTTCTTTCTTTGTTGCAGACATGAGGCGGGAACCTCTGGAGGAAACTGCTGAGGTCATCGATCTGGGAGAAGATGACTCGGCGGCCGACGAACCAGAGGCTCCTGCGGGTCGCGCCCAAGCCCGGGATAAGGGCAAGGGGGTGGCCCCCGGGGGGTCTTCACGGCCAGCTGGTACAAAGCGCAAGGATCCCATGGTGGGAAAGTTGCGGGAGGCCGCGAAGGCCAAGAAATGGGCCAAGAAGGCAGGTCTCCCTCCTACCGCCGGGGGCGACTCTGGCTCGGCGGCGCTCCCCTCTCGGGGGCAAGATGGGGCCGACCCCTCGGGGCCAGCTCCCCCACTTGCCAGGCGAGAGGGGGCCGACGAGACCGGGGGCCCTTCAGAGGGCGGCGATAGGTCGGCTCTCCCCCCCACGGGGTAGAGGGGGCCGATGCTGAAGTAGCTGACGCTGAGGCCCGGGGGTCGGCAAGAGGCGGCGACGTCCCGGCCAGCGAGGTGCGGGCCGAGACAGGCAGGGCTGGGGGTTCGCCCGCTAGGGCGTTGCAGCCCCAGGTGCTTGGAGCTCCCGGTGCGGTCGGTCCCGCGGCACCGGTCGAGGTTGGGGGTTCGCCCGGGGAGGTGTCGCAACCCCAACCGACCGTGGCGTGCGAGGCGGCCGGTCCCATCGCTCGAGCAGAGCCTTCTGGTGGGGTGCCCCGGGTGGAGCGGTCCCCTCTGCCGGAGCCCTTGGAAAGGCTCGGCATTACGGGCGACCTGTATCGGGTCTGCCGGTCGATTGCTGCAAGGACGAAGGGGGGAGAAAAGCGCAGTACCCCCCCCCCCCCGGGCTCCTTGATGTTCTGATGGAGGGTGGCCTGGTCATAGCTCGGTCGGCGGCTTTGATGGCGGAGGCGCACGCACGGACAGAGGCGCAGCGGTCGAACCTTGCCTGGACCCTTGGGGGATGCGAGAGGAAATTGGCCCGACTCAAGGGGGAGCATGAGGGGCTCCAACAGGAGTTCTCCGCGTTTTGGGAGGTGGCGCGGGCGAGCCGACTGGAAGCCGGGGTGCTGACCGAACAGCTCGCCAAGACCCGAGAGTCTCTTGAGAGGGCAAGCCGATCCCTGGAGGAGGAGCGTCTGCGTCGCCTCGAGCTAGACAATCGCTGGGAGCTTGAACGTGCCGAGCTGCTAGATCGGGCGGAGATGGCGGAGCATCTCCGAGCTGAGGCTGAGGTGGACCGGGCCCGGCTAGAGGAGTGTGCGGCCGAGGCGGAGCGGGCTCGGGTCGAGCTCGTCGGAAGGGCGGGGCAGATCGAGGCGGAGGCAATCGAGCGTTACAGGAGCTCGGATGCTTACTCGGCCGACCTGGTGGAAGCCGCCCTACCCTATTACGAGGTAGCACTACGCCGGGGTGCTCGAAAGGGGTTCAAGCAGGGCTATCGCCGGGCGGTAGACTGCGCCAATGAACAAAACTCCGCGATCGAGTTCCCCTTTGGCCAGTGTTATGACTCGGATGAGTCGGTTTCCAGCTCTTCTTCATCGGTTGGGGAAGGTTCGGAGGGGTCGCCTCCGTCGGGGTCACCGGCTCCGGGCGTCTCGGGAGGGCTCACGATCGGGACAGTTCTCGCACAGGCGAGGTCAGTGTCCGAGCCGGCCGTCACCGAAGGCGCCGGGGGTGACGCATCTCCTTCCGCCGGTCTCGAACGTCAAAGTGGGCCCGAGGCCTGATGTATTTTGCCTCTTTCCCTTTTTGTCTCTCTTTCCTCTTTTAAGAGGGTTTCCTTTTGGTGTGATAATAAATGACTTGCTCTGTTTGAGTACTATCCTTGCCGTGATTTGGTTGGTGGATCTTGAGTAGTTGGGAGGTGCTGATATGTCCTGCACGATTTTCACACGCTGTTTTGGTAGGCTTCTGACGGGGCGTCCTTCCGTTCCCTCATGCTTTGAATGTCAGGCCGCTTCGTGAATCCCGCTAGGGCGGGAAACGAGGAGTTGGAGGTGACTGTTCAGGGGAGAAATACTCTGGCGTGTTTTCGAGGGGGGGTCATTTAAGGCGTGTAGCCTCCTCTGGCCTATAAGAAGGACCAAAAGGCGCCCTTTCCTCTCCACTGCTTGGGATTTTCTCTAACAGTCTTTCCTCGCTCCATCCTTTTCACTCTGTGTTGTGCCTTTGCATTCGGAGCATGGAGGATCCTTCGGAGGGCGATGCCGCCGACGACGGGGAGCGGCGGGCTCCCGCTGTCTTGTAATGTTGAATGGATTCCACGGTCACCGCGCGTGCATGAGACGGGTCCGACAGTCTCCGCTCAGATCTGGGGAGGACTTCGGCGTGCGGAAGCACGCCGTTGGCCTCTCCTTAGCTCCGGCGAGGCTTCCGAGTGGACGCCGAGGCGGAGGACGGATGGGGGCATCAGGGGAGTCTGCCGTCACTTCCCTCCGTGTGAGGGAGTGGACACCAAAAAATGCATACCTGGATATCCTGCTCGGCCTCGCGTCAGCAACGGCGCCGAGTGAAGAAACCCCGGAGAAATCAAGCACAAAAGGCCCCACAGCTCGTGGGCCTCAAAGAGAATCAAACGGGCCATGGCTCGTGCACACAATGGGCTCAGAACAACCCCGGGTACACACACCCCCTGGGGAGCCCTTCAGCGGCACGCCCGGCCCCAAGGGGCCTCAACGGCACACCCTGGCAAGGCCCAGGGGCACGCCCCGAGGAGCCCTTCAGCGGCACACCCCCACGGGGTCCCAGCGGCACGGCCTTCAACGGCACACCCCCCCTGGGGGGGGCCTTCAACGGCACACCCCCCTGGGGGGGGCCTTCAGCAGTACACCCCCAAGGGGGGCCTTCAGCGGCACCCCCCCCCTGGGGGGTCTTCAACGGCACACCCCCCCTGGGGGGGGCCTTCAGCGGTACACCCCCAAGGGGGGTTCTTCAGCGGCACGCCTGTTGTGAGCTTCAGCGGCACGCCCGTTTTAAGCCTCAGCGGCACATGCTGCTGAGTCTTCAGCGGCACGGCTGTTTTGTGCTCCAGCGGCACGCACTTTTGGCTCCCCCACGGCACGCTTGTTCAGCCCGCCAGCGGCACAGCGGTGAAGCTTTTCAACGGTAAGACGACGTGAAGCCCATGCCCTATGCATCCTTGGCACGCAGTGAAGCCGTCTGAGGTGGCAGTCGATGACTGGGCCACGTAGCCTACCCCACTGACAGCCAGGACAGGAGCAGGTCAAACCCATCATCACAGCCGGCTCCCACCTTGGATAGCCGTGATCGAAGTCACAGGTGGCTGGTGGTATAAAGAGCCTTCCGTTCGACAAGAAAAGGGAGGAACCCCCGGAGAGGAAGAAGGGACACACACAGACGGACGCACAGAGAGGAGGAGAAGAGAGAAGAGAAGAAGAAGAGCTCTGGCGTGAGCCTCCTCCGACGACCGCCGGGCAGAAGCGAGAGTAAGAGAGGGGGCTTGATGTAATAGGAAAAAGGGGGAAAAGTAGGGGACGGTGGTCTCTGTCCCGATTCCCCAATACCTCTTTCTCTTCTGCATTTTGTTCTGCTCCGTCCCGTTCTTGCTTTCTTCTTTGGAGTCTTCCTCCTCGTCTAAAGCCCCGTCTTGGGCACCCTTTTTTGTAATATGTATGTAGGGCCATGGCCTTTGGCCCCCCCCCCATGAATGAAAAACCACCCTTCTTGGGCCTTTCCTGTCTTTTTCTATTGGTTGGCTCCCGCCTTCATAATGCATGGTGTTTTGTTCATTTTCTCTTCTACGGCGTTTTTGGAGTCTCCGTGGTGATGTGATCCTTCCCCTATGATCCTTAGTCTCCTGGGTTCTTTGCCCCCTCACGGGAGGGAGAGACCCTTACTTTCTTCCCGATTACCCAGTTACCAATAGACCACTCCCGGCCTTGAAGCCCCCCTCTTTTCTTCTTCTTTTCCTGAACAGACATCAAGTCTCCCAGCCCATACATTCGGCTCTTTCAAGCCTCCAGCGATACACCTTTCCGGCCTTTGGCCGGTACACCTTTTCAGCCCTCAGCGGCACACCCTTCTGGGCCCTCAGCGGCACACCCTGTTCAGCCCTCAGCGGCACACCCCTATGGGCCCTCAGCGGCACATCCTTTTCAACCCTCAGCGGCACACCCTCCAGGCCCCTCAGCGGCACACTCCTTGGCCAGCCCCAGTCCACATTATATGCCCTTAGAGGCCTTCAGTCTGTTGTTCTCCTTCGCATTTTCCGAGGCTCTATAAAGGTGTTGCTCCTCCGGGGGCCCACCTCCAGTTGTCGGGTTCCGCCACCCCATGTGGGCGCGTTCCCTGTATCTCCCTTACGCCCCGGGTCAAGGGGAGATGCTGCCGAATTTTCTTGTGAGAAACTAATAAACAATTAAAAGAGGCAAAAGGAGGCAACAAACGAGCAGGATAATTAATGAAACCTTCCAACTCATCAAACCACTGCCGGCACCACAACGAGAACTGAACCGAACTAATTAACTACCCGGCAGCCCGAACGTCCGACCCTCAAGAAAAGAGACCGAACCGAACAAAGAGAACGAACAAAGGGAGGAATTTCATATAAAATTACACGAAAGTTAAGATAAGAAGAAAAGAAAAGCCTTAAAACAAATAATCGAAAACTGATCGAACCTCCACCATCACGCCTCAATTGGCCCTTCGCCGGTACGCCGCTCCCACTGGCCCTCAGCGGCACGCTTCCCTTGGCCCCTTTCAGCGGCACGCTCCCTCCCTTCGCCGGTACACCCTCAGCCACAGTCTCAGCGGGATCCAACGTACAGACTTTGGGCTTGGCAACGTATAGACTTCGAGCTGCAATCAAAGGGGCAATGTACAGACTTCATGTTGCATTGTATAGACTTGGCCAATGTATAGACTTTGGGCCAGCCAATGTACAGACTTCATGTTGCAGTGTATGGACTTGGGGCTGGCCGACGTATAGACTTGACCAATGTACAGACTTTGGGCCCGCCAATGTACAGACTCCACGTTGCAACGTACAGACTTTGGGCTTGGCAACGTATAGACTTCGAGCTGCAGTCAAAGGGTCAATGTACAGACTTCACGTTCCAATGTATAGACTTGGGCCAGCCAGCGTGTAGACTTCATGACGGCCAGTGTACAGACTTCGGACCAGTCGACGTATAGACTTCATATTGCAACGTGCAGACTTTGCTCCACTCTGCTCAGTGTATGGACTTTGGGCTTGGCAGCGTATGGACTTCGAGCCCGGGGGGAATGTACAGACTTTATATCCACCCCCACGCCCTGATTGGCTCCTTAGCCGGCATACTTCTCTAACCTTTCAGCGGTACGCTCATCCAATTCTCTCGCCGGCGCACTTTTCCCAGCCTCCAGCGGCACGCTTCAAAGACCCTTCATCGGCACATGGCCTCCACTCTTCAATAGCCCTTTGCCGGCACACTTGTGCCCACCTTCCCCGGCACAATCTTTTAAACCCTCAGCGGTACGCCTTTTCCTTGCCCAGCGGCACACTTTCTTCCCCAGCGGCACACTCCTTTTCAAAGGCCCAGCGGCACACTTCTCTCCTCACCGGTACACCCCTATCTTCTCTTCGCCGGCACACTATACATATACACATATACAGCCTGATAAAGGCATTAACAATAGCAAACAAATTAATAAAAATTACGCTAATTAAAGGACTCCGAATGCGCAATATTAATCACAATAAAGAGGCGGGAGGGGTAATAAAAATAAATAAATAACAAACGAATGATAATAACAAGAATAATCATGAATAAAAGAAGAGAAATCATCCCGGACAAAGGCACGAATAAACAGTAAACATCAAATCAGAAATCCCAGAAGATATAACTAAGAAAGCCCCAGATAAAAGACGCTAATGCCCACACTGTAGCCCTCTCTCTCCCCGGGACCCGGGGCAAAAGGGAATAACAACGCCGCCCTTTCAGGTCGGGCCCGAGTCTCGGGAATTACCCCGATATGGTCAGGCTTTGATCTAACCTCAGGCCGACATCCTAATCGGACCAGATTTATTTTCTCGTTCCGGATACCTTCCGAATCCTCATTAAAATTACCGCATGCTCGGCAGACATTTGAAGGGATCTACCTCGGTTTTCTCATTATGACGCTGCCACGGACCTGTGTCCGAATACAAAAAGTCTACGAGTGGTCGACACAGTCGACAGTTTATGGCCTTAATACAACCTTCAGTGTGATCTATCCCTATCTCTCTCGCATAATTAGTATTACTCTTTTCGGCCGCGGGGCCTCTAATTTCGGCAATTAATCAAGGGTATTCCCTCGTGCGGGGGATGTAAATGACGTCGTGACCTTTATGGCGCGACGGGATTCGGTCCCGACACGAACCACACAATCGTCTGACAAAGTCAGATCGAGCGCACCACGGGCTCTTCGGGGCCCGAATGAATTGTCACTTCGGTAACTGGCACGCCCACGCACTTAATAAGACCAACAGACGAACCAGAACGATGGTTCGACGAGAAGTGCGTCCACAACTCTGGCACGCCCGGTGGGACCGATCCACCCTTCATCTTTTTACCGAAATCAGGGGCCCCGCGGCCCCCTTCTTGTAATACTAATTGGGCTACTTTCTTAAATGCAGAAAAAGAGAGAGGCATCATGGAACCAACGATGGCGGTCGTCTGTGGCCCTCAGCCCGTCCAGAACCACGTTCGAGGTGGCTACTTGGCGATCCCCCTCACCTTCGGGAGCTTCCCTCCCACCATGGGCTTCCCCAACTTCCTGGGGGTGGCCTTCGTTGACATCCTCGACGCACGAGCGCCCGAGGAGCCCCAAACCAACGCTCCCGCTCCGGGAGCCGTCGAAGCTGCCGCCGGCCGAGCTGTGGCCAAGAACAACAACAGCGTCCCTACAACGACGCTGAGCTGCAACGTGCACCATGTGCACCAGACTACCGGCCCATCCCACCAGGGGTCGGCATCTCACCGGAGGAGGCTCCGGAGAAACAACATTAGCACCGGCCCGGGGCGCCGCATGTCCAACTCTGGGAAGACCATGACTGTGGGGACCCACCGAGTCCGTCTGGATGGGAGGAGATCCCCTGTGGCACCGGACCGCGTCATCCCGACCGTGCCGGTTCAAAACTCCTTCCAAGAGCTCCGGAAGTTGAAAGAGGAGGCAGCACCCGCCGCTGTCGCCACATCACCAAGGACTGCGCCGACCCACAGGTCGGCGAAGCTGAAGCAAGTCTGGATACCTAAAGAGACCCAGCCCACTGCACCCGCCCAGGCAGGGCCCAGCACTTTCCGCCCCAGGAGGGCCCGACTCGATGACAGGGTCGAGGTAGTGACCCCCACTCTCCGATCGGCACCCGTCATCCCGGTGCCGTCCGAGAATGTTCACCGCCGTCGCCGAGGGCGCCGGCACAATGCCGCCCGCCCGGCTCTCACGGCCTACTCCCCTCCTGCCGCTGTCATCGACGCGCAACCCCAGGCCGCTCTCCCTGACCAGGAGTGGGAAGGGATCGAGCAGGCCATGAGGAACTACCTCCGAGGCCCGGGTAGCACCCCCGCCGGCCGCCAGAGACTACTGGGGGCAATGGCCTCCGCCTTCCAGGAAGAAAGGGGGGGACCTGCACCTAGCATGGAGTCGAGGACCCGCCCGGAGGAGCCGCGCCAGTCCCCTGTACGGGAGGAAGCGCCGCCCCGACGGTCGGTCTTCGACAGGCTGACATTCCCAGGAAGATCGTCCAGGAGGGCGTCAAGAAGAAATAAGAATAAGAAATGGCAGTCACTCACCTGCAATATGGCAGGAGTTCATGGTCGGTATGGGGCTTTACCCACCGACCCGGAAGAATTAGCCAGAATAGCCGTCAGGCCGGGACCCCTCACTAGAAGAGGGAGAGCGGCAGGCGGCGCGACATCCACAGCTGCCGAAGGGACCGTACCTGAAGAGCCCCTTGCGGCCCTCACGGCCAATGTGGTCACCACCGGCGACACGAGTGGCGGACCCTCGACGTCATCCGAGGACGCCCCGGCCGAAGAGACAGGGGGCATGCCCAGTCTTCCCACAGCTGACCCAGCAATGCTGCTTATGATACAACGATTCCAGCAGGAAATCGAATCACTTAAAAAGCAGCTGAATGAGCGAAACACACCACCCCCAATGTCCTGGCAGACCGAGGTTATACCCGAGGTACCCAGGGACAGGGGGCAGTCTTCAGGGGCAGCTCTTCCAGCGGCCCTCGATCCTCTCGGGGGCGCGCCCCCGCAGCAAGCACATTGCACAGCAGTGACCCCGCCACAGGCTCCGCTCTCACAAGGGTCCCCCATGGCCCCCCGAGCGACCGTGGTAGCCACTCCGAGCGCGCAGCCCGCTCATTTCTACCCGAGCCCAGTCGACCCGGCGGCAGTCAGCCGGTTGATGCTCGAGCAGATGATAGAGATGAAGCTGGCCGAGAGGGGCGATGGGGATCAGACGCCTTTCGACGTCTACCGGGTACCCTACCCGGCTCATTATGCTGCCAGGAAGTTGCCGGCTGGCGTCACCAAGCCGCCGAAATTTGAAAAGTTCAACGGGCAAGGGTCTCCCAGAGAGCACATTGCCTACTATGTGAACGTCATGGGAGACCTGGCTGCTGATGAGGCCTACCTCCTGAAGTTCTTCGGCTCAACACTTACCGGACTTGCCTTTGAATGGTACTCCGGCTTGTCACCCGGGTCGGTGGCCGATTGGCCCGACATGCAGAAGAAGTTCAAGGAAAGGTTCTACGTTGCCGAGAGAGAAGTTACCATGGCTGAACTCTACGCCACAAGGCAGAAGAATGATGAGTCGGCCCTCGACTACATCAAAAGATGGAGGAACCTTAGTATGAGGTGCAAACGCCCCCCGCATCAGGAGGACGCAGTGCAGATCTGCAAGCAAAACTTAAAGAAAGAAATCCTAGAAAGGATGATTGGCACTGAGGTCAAGACATTTGACCGTCTGAACAATGTGGTAGCGGAGATCGAGGCATTCTTGGCCCGATACTCCTCCACCCCAGCCATGTCAAGCCAGAGGGCCAGGCAGGCGGAGAAGAAGCCAGCTCCCCCGGAGGTGCATGCACTAGATTTCCAGGCTTTTGAAAAGCAGAAGGAGAAAGCCAAGGGAGCTGCCAACCCTCCGCCGCCCAGAACCACAGAGCGGCGGGAAGGCCCCTCGCTAAGGGAGAAGATGAGAAACAAGTTATATTCCTTCTCCCGGGACAAGTCCAAGCTCCTGTTCGAATGGGCGACCAGCTACAATAAAATCACACTGCCAGAGCCGAAAAGGCCTGGCGACTTGAAGAAGAAGGATGACCCGCGCTTCTGCATGTACCACCGGGTGCTCGGGCATACTATTGAAGATTGCTACGTCTTCAAGGACGTTATTGAGTCCTTAATCAAGAACGGGGAGCTGGACATGGGGGAGCATAAAGTAGACCCCCCGCAGCCCCACGAGCTGCCCAGCATAGCCTCCTCCGTCAATATGATCTCACTATATCAGGAGTTGCCAGAAGAGTGGGCGGAAGCCTGTGCCCGCGCCACTTATGAGACTTTTGTCCTGGCCCCGGCCCAAGATCAGGAGGGTTGGCAGACGGTGCCCTGAAGAAATAGAAAGGCACGCACCCCTCGGTCCGCCCCAGGGATTCATCCAAGGGACGCGACGCCCTTGCCGGCACCACCACCGGCGAGCCCGGTTCGCCATGACACGGCCCCCAGGCTGGTCATGAGGCGGCCCACCCACAACAAGAAGAGCTCTGTCCCGCTGCGAATGCACCAAAAAATCAGCCCGACGGTCGAGAAACTCCAGGCTATTATTGACGGGCTTGAAGATTATGAACAGCCCAAAATCCGGCCCGTGGAACTAAAAGAATATGTCCCCTGGGAGGAGTTCGAATCACTCGAGCTGGCTCCAGGAACAAAAGCTGAAACAGAAAAAGAGCCTCCCCTGTGGGGCGAGCTTCCTCAGGAGCAGCCATTGGCCGCGGCAGGGAAGAAGAAGAAGAAGAGAAGACTCAGGGGTAAGAAGAAGAATGAGGTCGTCCTCGCCTGCAACACCCTCTCGGTGCTATTCGACACTGCTCTCTCCCTGGAAGAAGAAGAAGAAGACCCACCCCATGAACCAGCAGAGGTGAGTCAAGCTGAAGCATCCACCTCCCAGCACGCCACCAGGTCAGGGAGGAAGTGGGGGCGCCCTCCTCAGGGCAGCCTCAACATCATGCTCAGGGGGGAACAACCATACCAGGTTCCCGAGCCCGAGGTCCGGGGCACCTAGGTCCCTCCCCCGTCAGGTCTCTACCCCGGAGACACCAAGAGCCAAGGCGCCCCGTCATTCGCCGAGTTCCTGTCAGCTCGAGCAGGAAAGCGGGTGCACCCCCAGGGGTCCTCTGCGACCAGTAAAGCAAACATTCCCCAAGCTCTACCAGCTGCAACTCCTGCCCAGCCAGAGGAAGAATTCAGCGGCACCCCAAACCTCGCCGAATTCATGCGAGCAGCGGAGAAGGCCCAACAGGCCCCGCCTGCTCAACGGGCTACAACAGATCCCCCAAAGGAGGCGTCCCCTGATCAGACACCCCAGCCTCAGGAGGGGAGCAGGCGCGGCAAGCCCGAAGAAATGAAGTTGCTCAAGGTGCGGGCTGCCGAGCGGATAGTCAGACACCTCAAGAAGATCCCGACCCGGTTCACTGTGTGGGAGATGCTGTCTTTAGATGAAGAAACACGGCAAGCCATCATCGCCGCACTCCAGACGCCAGCCCACCTTGAAGCCAGTTTGGCAGAAATAGCACCCGAAGTAGCTGTGGCTTTTACAGAAGAGGACATGCTCCTGCCGACCTGCAGTCACAACAGACCCCTCTACATGAAAGGGCAGTTGAATGGCCAGCCTATTAATAGGGTCTTGATCGACCCAGGGGCGGCGGTGAATATACTCCCTTACCGGGTGTACCAGAAGCACTACTTTGATGTACACTTGGTTGAGGTCAAAAATGTCAAGATTGCTGGCTTTAACCAGAAATGTGAAGTGCCCATGGGGGTTGCAGAGTTCAACTTGACCTTTGATGACTTCACCACCAAGGTCCAGTTTCACGTCATCAACTCCAACACTTCCTACAAGGCGTTGCTTGGCCGGCCTTGGCTACACCAGAACAGAGTGGTGCCCTCCACCCTGCATCAATGCATCAAATACCCCTGTGAGGGGAAGGAAGTCAGGATCTTCGCCGACCTCCACCCGTTCGAGGTGTTCGAGTGTCACCTGTCAGATGCCAACTTATACTTAGAGAAGGCGAAGCAAGCTCCTCAAGTCATCCAAGACAAGGGAAAGAAGAAAATGGAATCAGGAGGCTGGTTTCCTCCGCCGCCCCCAGGCTATGTGGCTCCCCCACATGTACCATTTATTGCACAAGAAGAAGGGGTATTCAGGGCAGCCCCTCTCGCCATCTACCCCACACCGGGGGCACCCTGCCTCGAAGACCTGCTAGAAGATGTCAGGGTCCCGCCAGGGATCGTCAAGCCGATAGTGGAAATTGAATGCCAAGCAGCTGAACAACTGAGAACCTTCGAGGTGCCTAACCCTAAGGGGCCGCCCACTATCTTCTATGTGGCCGGGGAGAAGCCAGTCAGGGAAGACTATGATTGCCGGTTCCCTGACGAGTTGCATGACCCGCACGTCCCCATTACGGGGCTTCCCCACATGACTGACCAGGCAGCCAGAATGGTCAGAAAGCAGAAGATTCCTCCCTACCAGCCCTCCAGCCGGAAGGAAATGTTTGAAAGAATGTGGAACCCGCCAAACCTGGATCGACGATTGCTGAAAATCACCAAGCGCCCCGGTCTGGGCTTTTCACTAGAGGAATATTACGAGACTGACGTCATATCAGTCTCGACATGGTCTGGCGACGACCCCGCAGAAGCTACAGATTCGCGGGAAGCCTGTCAAGATGCATATCCTGGGCCCCCGGTTGAGGAGGCACAAGACGAAGAAATCTTCCTTTGGAAACCTCTCCGCCGCCGCTGCATGGAGAAGACCCCCTCCTTCTCCGAAGTGTCGACCTCGAGAGGGCACACCAGCGAGGCACCTCCACCCCGGTCGGCCGGCGAAACAAGGAGCAGAAGCATGGGCCAGGCTCCGAAATCCCCTCGATACGACCCCGTCATGTACGCCTTGTACCATAGGCAGCAACGGGAGATCGAGACACTAAAAGTACGACTGGCTGAGTTGACCTCGCTAGTCGCCGACCTGATCCAGGGATCTCTTCCCCCGCGGGGTGGCCGCATGCCTCGGCCCCGAGATGCCAGTCCTGACACCCCCGTCTGGTCAAGAAGGGAATTGAGAGACACGGCAAGCCTGTTGATCGGGCGACCAACCAGGCAGGGCCTAACACTCCAAGAGAAGCTGCAGAAGCCCTACTCCTTCCCGAGAGAGAAGACCCGGGGCATCTTCGACTGGGCCTGCCATTACGGCAAGGTCTCCCTCCCACGGTCCAAGAGGCCACAAGACACCAGAAGAAGTGGGGACCCACTATTTTGCCCTTACCACCAGATGCTGGGTCACGCCATTGAAGACTGCTATGTCTTCAAAGACATTGCTCAAAGCCTCATTGACAGGGATGAGCTCAGAATGGGGGACTACGTGGTAGCCCCGCCACGCCCCCATGTGGCGGACAGCCCCAGGGCAGGAGCCTACACTGTGTCCATCCAATACCAGGTGCCGGAAGATGCGGCTACCCCGGCCCCCGCAGGAGCGGTCTATGATGAATACACAGAAGAGCCCGAGATGGACCTATGCCCCTCTGAGCCAGCGGACCTCACGTACCCGGCGGCTACAGCCCAGGAGGAGTGCGAGGTGAATGCAGCCTCCATGCCCAGTCATGATGAACAAGAAGAGAGAGATGGCGCCCTCGAGCCCGAGGACAATGAAGACCAAGATTTCGTCGATCTGTCGCCAGCCCCGCCGGAAATTGAAAATGGCGGCCAGGTCACGGTCGACGAATTGATTGAGGTCAACCTTGGTACAGAAGACGACCCCAGGCCAACTTTTCTGAGTGCTCTCATGCCCCTACAGGAGAGAGAACAATACACGAAGTTGCTGCAAGAATTCCGGGATTGCTTTGCCTGGAACTACAAAGAAATGCCTGGGCTCAGCACCGAAGTGACTCAGCACATCCTGGCCATTGATCCCAAGGTGGAACCAGTGAAGCAACCTCCCCGGCGCATGAGGCCGGAGCTAACCAGCCAGATCTGCAAAGAGGTCGACAAGCTCATAAATGTCGGCTTCGTGGCGGAGAATCAATACACCACATGGCTGGCCAATATTGTACCAGTGAAAAAGAAGAATGGACAGATCAGGATTTGCGTGGACTTCCGCGACCTGAATAAAGCCTGCCCGAAGGATGACTTTCCGGTGCCTATCACCGAAGTGATGATCGATGCAACCACTGGCCACGAGGCCCTGTCCTTCATGGATGGGTCGTCCGGCTATAACCAAATCTGGATAGCCGACCACGACCGGGTCCATACAGCTTTCCGGTCACCCAAAGGGATATTTCACTACAAGAGGATGCCCTTCGGCCTCAAGAATGCCGGTGCCACATACCAACGGGCAATGACCAAGATCTTCGACGAGCTGCTGTACGGCAAGGTCGAGTGCTACATTGATGATCTGGTCGTCAAGACGAAGAAAAGAGACGAGCACCTGTGTGACCTCAGGGTTGTCTTCCAATGGCTCCGGCAGTACGGGCTGAAGATGAATCCCATGAAGTGCGCCTTTGGCGTGTCCAGTGGGAAATTCCTCGGCTTTATTGTCCGGCACAGAGGGATCGAGATCGACCCCCTGAAGATAAAGGCCATCCAGGAGCTGCCTCCTCCGAAGAGTCTGGGAGAGCTGAGGTCCCTGCAGGGGCGTTTAGCTTACATCCGCAGGTTCATTTCCAACCTGTCAGGGCGCTGCCAACCCTTCCACAGGCTGATGATGAAGAACGCACCCTTCAGCTGGGGCCATGAATGTCAGCACGCGTTCGACCAGCTGAAGGAATACCTGAAGACCCCGCCTGTCCTGGGGGCACCTGTCAAAGGTAGACCGCTCATTCTCTACATAGCGGCTACCGAATACTCACTGGGGGCAATACTTGCCCAGAACAATGATGAGGGGAAAGAGCGGGCTCTCTACTACCTCAACCGGAGGCTGGTGGGTGCGGAGGCCAAGTACACTCCGATAGAGAAAGTCTGCCTTGCTCTGGTCTTCGCAGTCAAGAAGATGAGGCACTACATGCTGTCCCATGAAGTAAGTCTAATATCCAGAGCTGACCCTATCAAGCACATTCTCCTCCAGCCTGTCCCGAAGGGACGCCTTGGCAAGTGGGCCGTGCTGCTCATGGAGTTTGATATCACCTACGTGCCGCAGAAGGCCGTTAAGGGGCAAGCCGTCGCGGATTTCTTCGCAGCACACCCTGTGCCCGAAGACTCCCCGTTGGCCACAGAGCTGCCCGAGGATGAAACACTGGAGGTAGACCAAATACAACAAGCCATCTGGCAGCTTTATTTTGATGGAGCCTCGAGGACAGAAGCGACCCCGTCCGGGCGCGCCAAGGTACGAGCCGGAGCAGGCATCGTCCTCAAGTCGCCAGATGGAGAAGTGATGCACACTTCCTGCTGCATTAGCAAACCCTGCAGCAATAATGAAGCAGAGTATGAAGCTCTGATCATCGGCCTCCAGGTCGCCCTCCAAATGGAGATCAAAATGCTCCAAGTGTTCGGCGATTTGCTGCTGGTCGTCAAGCAAGTCCAGGGACAGTTTGATGTCCGAAAATCTGAGCTGCTCCCTTATCACACTAAGGCGAAGCGGCTCATGGAGCGGTTCTACCTCCTCGAGATAGGCCATGTCGCCAGAGGGGAGAACGCACAAGCCGACGCATTGGCAAAATTGGCAAGCTCACTGGCAGTGCCTCCAGATGGATCTCTCCATATCCAAGTAATAAACCAGCGCCAGATGCCCAGCATGATAGAAGAGGAGCCAGAAGAAGAAGAACTAGAGGTCACTACAGCAGAAGCCGTCGGCCTACCTGACTGGAGAGCCTCCCTGATGCAGTGGTTCAAACACCAGCAATTACCTGACCGAAGAGAAGAAAGGGTCAAGCTAGTCAGAACTAAAGACTCCTATGAGCTCCGAAACGGAATACTGTTCCGAATTGTGGCGGATGCCAAACAGAAGCTACTCCTCCGATGTTTGTCCATTGAAGAAGCTTGGAGGGTTATGAAGGAGGTCCATGCCGGCACAGCTGGCGCACACCAGGCGGGGCCGAAGATGAAAATTGAAATCAAGAAACTTGGCTACTATTGGCCTGCAATGTTCAACGACTATTGCGAGTACGCTAAGTCGTGTCAGAGATGCCAGGAGCATGCCACTATACCCAGGAGGCCTCCCGTGCAACTGCACCCAACCGCGCCCAGTTGGCCATTTGCCCAATGGGGAACAGATGTTGTGGGCCCCTTACCCGCATCTTCCACAGGATGCAAATACATTCTGGCGGCAACCGACTACTTCTCCCGCTGGGCAGAGGCTGTTGCCTTACGGGAAGTCACCGGAGAAATCATGGTCAGGTTTGTCCGTCGCAACATCATATTCCGGTTTGGCATGCCCGACTGGATTGTGTCGGACAACGGCAGCCACTTCCGTAACCAGAAGGTTTACCGGCTAGCAGAAAAATACAAAATCGACTGGAGGACATCGACTCCTTACAATCCACAAGCCAATGGGCTGGCCGCAGCTTTCAATAAGACGCTTTGCACTCTCCTGGCCAAGACTCTTAGCTCTAACAAAAGGGACTGGGAAGAAAGAATGTATGAAGCGCTTTGGGCATACCGAACCGTATACAAGACCCCAACGGGCTGCTCGCCCTTCTCTCTCGTATACGGCTCGGAAGCAATCGTCCCCGTCGAACTGGAGATACCATCCCTCAGGGTCGCCATTCAGCATGGGCTTGTCCCCGAAGGGCAGACCAATACCGAGCGGAGGCTCGATGAACTCTCCAGTCTGGAAGGAAAGCGGCTTCAAGCCCAATAGAATATCCAGGTCTATCAGGCCCGGATTGCACGCGCCTTTGACAAGCTCGTCAAGGAACGCGAATTCAAGAAGGGCGACCTTGTCATGGTCAAGAGAAGAGATCTCATGGCGGCCCACCCCAAGGGTAAGCTAAACGAGAACTGGCTCGGACCTTACGTAGTCCAAAAAGTCTACGAAGGTGGGGCCTATGTAATTGTCAACCATCGCGGGGAGGTTCAGTTCCCGCCTCTTAATGGAAGGCACTTGAGGCTGTACCACGCTCCGGCGCCCCCATTCAGGTAATAATATTACTCTTCGCCCCGTTTTGGGGCAGATTTACGTGATTAATGTCTGAGTGATTTGACCACCAGCCGGGTTTTCAAAAAAGGGGAGAAAAGAATAATAGGAGGAGAAGAGAGAAAAGAAAAGGAAAAAGACAAAAAGGAGAAGAAGCAAAAAAAAGAGGAAGAAGAAAAAAAGGAAGAGAAAGAAAGAAGGAAGAAGCAAAAAAAATAATAATATAAAAAAAAGAAAGGAAAAGAAAGAAAAAAAAGAAGGAAATAAGAGAAAAAAAGAAAAGAAAAAGAAAAAGAGAAAAGAGAAGAAAAGAGGAAAAGAAAAAAAGAGAAAAAAAAGAAAAAAAACCAGAAAAGGGGAACGCCCCCCATTTTCAGCCACCGCCCGCGTCAGCGGAGGTACCAAAAATTGACTAAAAAAATAACAAAAATAAACTCTCCTCTCCGTCCCCCCCAGGCGGTGAGTACCCCTTTGGCTCAGACCTCCCATCTGAGTCACTGACTAAACAAACTCTTCTCTCCGTCCCCCCCCAGGCGGTGAGTACCCCTTTGGCTCAGACCTCCCATCTGAGTCACTGACTAAACAAACTCTTCTCTCCGCCCCCCCCGGGCGGTGAGTACCCCTTTGGCTCGGACCTCCCGTCTAGGTCATTGACTAAACAAACTCTTCTCTCCGTCCCCCCCGGGCGGTGAGTACCCCTTTGGCTCGGACCTCCCGTCCGGGTCATTGACTAAACAAACTCTTCTCTCCGTCCTCCCCGGGCGGTGAGTACCTGTGGACGCACTTTTCGTTTGACAATTGTTATGTTCGTTCGTTGGTTTATTAAGTGCGTGGGCGTGCCAGTCACCGGAGTGACAATTTATTCGGGCTCCGAAGAGCCCATGGTGCGCTCGATCTGACTTCGTCAGTCGATTGTGTGGTTCGTGTCGGGACCAAAACCCGCCGCGCCATAAAGGTCACGGCGTCATTTACATCCCCCATACGAGGGAATACCCTTGATTAATCGCTGAGATTCAGGGCCTCATGGCCAAGAAATTAATTGCATGAAAGGTCTATTATGCGGCATTAAAATCCTCACACGAGGGCGAGAAGAAAACCATTCGCGGTCATGTCGATCATGTGTTGACCTTTTAAGGTTCGGACGAATGTCCGGCTCGATAAAATCGCGGTTGTCGCGGGAAAACTGGAGCGTATGTATGCCAGTATATGGCAATTTATTGTTCAGAAGAACGGAAAACGTTCGGCTAAACCTCGGCTGGAGCGGTCAAAAATCGGTAAATCTGTTGGCCCGGTGCAAGAGCAAGCTGCGACCATACTGCGGTGGGCCCCCCCGCGGTCGAAACAAGACTTGTATGAGCGTCATTAATATTTCCGGTGCCAAGGGGGCGACGAGGGAATATCCCTTGAATCGGCTGAAAGCCCTGTGTCCGGAGAAGCGGGCGTTCGAAACGTGTCGGTCATTCAGGAGACCGTTTAATATTCGGACGGGTGTCCGCTTTGGAATATTGTAATCGTCGTGGAAAGACCTGGAACTTATGCGTGCCGGATACGGCAAGTTTATTATTCCGAGACACTGAAAACTTTCGATTGAATCTCGGCTATTATATCGGAAACCAGTGAATCTATTGGCCCGGTGCGAGATCGAGTCGGGACCATGCCGGGGGCGCCTCCCGTGATCCAAACGGGGCTCGCGTGGGCAGCGTTAATATTTCTGGTGTCGGAGGGCAACGGGGAAAAGTCCCGGGACTAGGCTTCGGAACTAAAAACGTATTCGAGAGGAACATGCTGTAGACCGGAGATATGAGCCAGACGATGACCATGATCGGGACGGGCCCGAGGTCTAAATATGGCCCACGGAGGTCTTATTGATATTCCCGTGGAAGAAGTCCAGGGGTGGCGAGAGCCATCTCGTTCCAATTCGGATTCTGTCGGTCACTTGCCGACCTTTTCATGTTCGGGCGAGGGCCCGTATTGAGAGCGTGACAGGGGTGGAAGCGACCCCGTACCAATGTATGCCGAGTTTACGGTAATTTCGATGAAAGAGCGGGAGCAAATCCCGATAGGAACGGGTCAACGTTGATGAGCTATTGGCCCGGGGCAATGCCGGCTCACAACCATGTCGGGGTAGGAGCCACCGGCTATGAAGGTCGCTTACGGACCCTTTCATGTTCGGACTTGGGTCCGTAATAAGAACTCGACGGGAATCGAAGTGAACCCGTTCAAATGTCTGCCGAACGTGCGGCAATTTCAGTAGCGGCTCGAAAGGGGTCCGGCCAGAGAAACGAGTCTGGTTTAATCGGAATGTCAGCCCGAGGCGAAGTCAGGCTATGGCCATTTTGGGATGGTTCCCTAGGCTCAGGCCCAACTCGCACGGGCGGTATTGTTGTTCCTTCGGCACCGGGTCCCGGGAGAGACGAGGCTGCGAAGCGGATCTCATTGTTTTATTATTATTTAAGAAGCGGTATCGTTATCATTTGTAGATTTATAGATATATTTGGGTGGGTTCTTTATTACCATTTATTCATTTTCCTTGTGATTGATTCGTTTGTTATGGTTAACATTAGGTTTGTTATTATTTTGTTCGTTTTGTTATCATTCATTTACTCGTCATTTTTGTTGAGTCTGTTATTATTATTTATTTATCTTAGTTATCATTTACTTTGTCTATTTATCGTTATCATTATTTCTTTTAACCTTACTATTATTATTACTTGTTTCTTTATCATCCTTATTTATTTGTTCTTTTTGGATTTGTTGTTTTATTATTATTATTATTATTATTACTCATATTTTCTAGAGAGAGAATGGGCCATTGGAAGGCTAAGAGAAAGGTGTACCGCTGAAGGGCTGGGAGCTGTGCCGCTGAAGGGCTGGAAGGGCTGTGCCGCTAAAGGGCCTGGGGCTGTGCCGCTGAAGGGCTGGAAGGGATGTGCCGTTGAAGGGCCTGGGGCTGTACCGCTGAAGGGCTGGACGGGTGTACCGCTGGAGGGTTAAAAGGGTGTACCGCTGAAGGCCAGGGGCGTACCGCTGGAGGGCCAAGGGAGCGTGCCGCTGAGCGGCTGAGGGAGGCGTGCTGGGGAAGGCCCGTAGGGGCGTGCCGGCGAGGGGCTGGCTAGAGCGTGCCGGCAAAGGGCCAAGCAGCCGGGCTAGGGGTGTGCCGGCGAAGGGCGTGGGGAGCGTGCCGCTGAAGGGCTGAGCAGCCGGGCTAGGGGCGTGCCGGCGAAGGGCGTGGGGAGCCCACTCCTCCTCCGTTCTTATGTCTTTCCTCTTTTCCTTTTCTCTCTTGATTTTATTAAGTTTGCATGGGTTTCTTCTCTCTTTCTCTTGATGATCTTTCATTCTTTCTCTTGCGAGGGTGGATGTTCGAGTTGCTTAGTCGTTATTCGGTCTGGTTCTCTTTGAATTGATTGCATTGTTCTTCGCATTGGTTGAAGCATTTTGCCGTTGTTCTTTTCGTTTGTTTGTTGCTTTCTTTTAGTCCTTTTAATGTGTTGTTGTTCCATTTGCTAGTTGCTATCTTTTATCTTTTTAATATGTCATCGTTTCTAACGAAAATTCGGCAGCATCTCCCCTTGACCCGAGCGTAAGGGAGATAAAGGGAACGCGCCCACATGGAGTGGCGGAACCCGACAATTGGAGGTGGGCGCCCGGGGGCAACAACACCTTTATAAAACCTCGGCAAACGCGAAGGAGAGCAACGGGGCCTAAGGCCTGTGGAATCGGACGAGGTAGACTGGGTTTCAGCTAAGGCGTACCGGGCTGGGGCATGGCCAAAGTGTGTGCCGCTGAGGGCTTAAAGAGTGTACCGCTGAGGGCCAAAAAGGGTGTACCGGCCAGGGGCCAATGGGGTGCACCGCTGGGGGTCAAAAGGAGTGTACCGGCCAAAGGCTAAGGGCCAAAGAGTGTGCCGGCCAAGGACTCAACGGGGTGTACCGCTGAGGGTCAAAAGGGTGTGCCGGCCAAGGGCTAATTGGACGTGCCGCTGAGGGCCAGAAGGCGTGTACCGGCCAAGGGCTAGGGGCCAAAGAGTGTGCCGGCCAAGGGCTCGGCGGGGTGTGCCGCCGAGGGCCAAAATGGTGTGCCGGCCAAGGGCCGAAATGGTGTGCCGGCCAAAGGCCGGAAAGGTGTATCGGGGCTCGCAGGTTATTTAAGAAAAGAAAGGGGAGCCCAAGGCCAAGGGCGGGCCACTGGTGGCTGTGTATTCGGAGAGAGGACAATGGTCTCCCTCTCTCCTCAAGCTCGGTGAGCGCAATAGATGGCCGTGGAAGGGAACGAAGAACCCGTGAGGCCAAAACGCATGAGGGGGAAGTCACATTGTGACGGAGGCACCAACAAACACCGACGGAAAAGGAAAAGAACAACACATCACATGCATCGTGAAGGCGGGAGTAAAACAACAGAAATGGCAGGAAAAGACCCGAGAAGGGTGATTTTCATTCATGGGAAGCAAAGGGACCGAAGCCCTACACATACATCGACAGACATGTCCGAGCCAAGGCTACGGGCAAGACAGGAAACCCAAAAGCAAAGGGGAGGGGAAAGGGAAATGAAGATTCAAGGGGGAAAGGGGAATGGAGCATGGGCTCCCCCCCCCTCCCAGACCTCACTCCTCTCTTCTTCTCTTCTTCTTCTTCTTCTCTTCTCTCTTCTCCGGCAATGGTGGACGGGGCCGCAGGGGGAGCCTCTCCCTCTTCTTTTTCTCTTCTTCTCCTCTTCTCTGTTCGTCTGTGTGTGTCTCTCTCTTCATCTCCCCCCCCCTCCTTTGTTCGCAGCGAAGAAGAGGGGTTTTATACCCCGGGCAGTGGGAGCGTCCGAAGGCGGGAACGTGCACGGCCGAACGTGCAGCATTAAATGGGATTTGATTTGGGCTGTCCTTGGTGGCAGGGAATAGCCTTCGTGCCCCCATCTCTGCTTGACACCTCAGCTAACTTGCTGCGCGCCAAGGATCTGTAGGGGATGGCCATTAGATTTGGTCTGCCGGAGCGTGTCGCTGAAGAGCCAGGACACCACGCCGCTGGGAGACACAACGGGTGTGCCGCTGGAAAGGCCAAAGACCGTGCCACCGTGGGGGGGGCGAATGGCCGTGCCGCTGGGGCTTGCCCTTGGGGTTCCAGAGCGTGCCGCCGAAGGGCGAAGACCCGTGCCGCTGAAGGGGCCAAAGGGGGGCCCTGTGCCGCTGGAGCTCCAAGAGCTGTACCGTTGGGGGCTTCTGGGAGTGTGCCGTTGGAAGGGCAGGAGGGTGTGCCGCTGAGGCCTTACATGGGCGTGCCGCTGAAGGCGACGCATGAGCGTGCCGCTGAAGGCCTCTGCCGGGGTGTGCCGCTGAAGGGCACAGGGAGTGTGCCGTTGAGGGGCACACGGGGGTGTGCCGTTGAGGGACACAGGGGGTGTGCCGCTGAAGGGCCACAAGGCTGTGCCGACGAAGGGCGCCAGGGGCGTGCCGCTGAAGGCTTCAAGGGTGTGCCACTAAGGGCCATGCCGCTGAAGGGCTCCAGGGGCGTGCCGCTGGAGGGCTAAATGGGCAGTTTTGGGGGCCCGTTGTGAGCGAGTTGTGGCCCGTTTAATTTTCTTCGAGTCCCATGGGTTGTGGGGCCTTTTGTGCTTGATTTCTCCGGGGTTTCTTCACTCGGCGCCGTTGCTGACGCGAGGCCGAGCAGGATATCTAGGTATGCATTTTTTTGGTGTCCACAAATGCCCCCCACCCACGGGTATCGCAGGCGAAGGATGAGCCGGGCGGTGCCCGCGGGTGTCTTCGTCTCTTCTCTCTTTGTCGATGCCGATGGGGTGTCGAGAGCCAAAGCGACATATTGGTTTCTCCATCAGTGCCGACAGGGCGTCGGGAACTGAAGCAGTATGTTGGTCTCTTCATCAGTGCTGACGTGGTGTCGGGAATTGAAGCGGCATGTTGGTCTCTTCATCAGTGCCGACGTTGTGTCGGGAACTGAAGCAACATATTGGTCTCTTCGTCTCTTCATCAGTGCCGACGGGGTGCCGGGAGCTGACCTGCTTTGTTGTCTTTTGTCTCCTTGTCAGTGCCGATAGGATGCCGGGGACTGACCTGGTTTGTCGATCTCTTGGTCCCTTCACCAGTGCCGATGGGATGTCGGGGACTGGCATGCTTTGTTGTCTCTTTGTCTCTTCGCCAGTGCCGGCGGGATGCCGGGAACTGACATGGGTTATTGATCTCTTGGTCTCTTGGTCTCTTCGTCAGTGCCGACAGGATGCCGGGAACTGACATGGTTTATTGATCTCTTGGTCTCTTCGCCAGTGCCGACAGGATGCCGGGGACTGGCATGCTTTGTTGTCTCTTTGTCTCTTCGCCAGTGCCGGCAGGATGCCGGGAACTGACATGGGTTATTGATCTCTTGGTCTCTTCGTCAGTGCCGACAGGATGCCGGGAACTGACATGGTTTATTGATCTCTTGGTCTCTTCGCCAGTGCCGACAGGATGCCGGGGACTGGCATGCTTTGTTGTCTCTTTGTCTCTTCGCCAGTGCCGGCAGGATGTCAGGAACTGACATGGGTTATTGATCTCTTGGTCTCTTCGTCAGTGCCGACAGGATGCCGAGAACTGAC
Organism: Amorphophallus konjac; assembly: GCA_022559845.1. NCBI lineage: Eukaryota > Viridiplantae > Streptophyta > Magnoliopsida > Alismatales > Araceae > Amorphophallus > Amorphophallus konjac. Next base: position 493,341,265 of record CM040121.1, read on the forward strand.
ATGGTTTATTGATCTCTTGGTCTCTTCGCCAGTGCCGACAGGATGCCGGGAACTGACATGCTTTGCTGATCTCTTGGTCTCTTGGTCTCTTCGCCAGTGCCGACAGGATGCCGGGAACTGACATGCTTTGTCGATCTCTTGGTTTCTTTGTCAGTGCCGACAGAGTGTCGGGAGCTGACATGGTTTGTTGGTCTCTTTGGCTCTTCTCTTTCTTTTCTTCTCTCTTTTTTTCTTCTTTTTCTTTTTATTTTGTCATCTCTTCCTTTTTTTGTCCTTTTTGTCGTTGTTTTTTTTTGTTTCTTCTCTTCTTCCCTTCTTTTTTTTCTTTTCCCTTTTTTTTGAAGAACTCCAGGCGGTTGTTGGCGTGGATGCCAATAATATAAGAGTTGTAGGCACAACAGCCGATAATTGAAAGCTATTGGCACGAGAGCCAGTAATTGAAAAGTTGTCGACCCGAAGGCCGATGATTGAAAGCTGTCGGCTCAGGGGCCGATAATTGAAAAGCTGTCGGCTCAGGGGCCGATGATTGAAAAGCTATCGGCTCAGGGGCCGATGATTGAAAAGCTGTCGGCTCAGGGGCCGATGATTGAAAAGCTGTCGGCTCAGGGGCCGATGATTGAAAAGCTGTCGGCTCAGGGGCCGATAATTGAAAAGCTGTCGGCTCAGGGGCCGATGATTGAAAGCTGTCGGCTCAGGGGCCGATAATTGAAAGCTGTCGGCTCAGGGGCCGATGATTGAAAGCTGTCGGCTCAGGGGCCAATAATTGAAAAGCTGTCGGCTCAGGGGCCGATAATTGAAAAGCTGTCGGCTCAGGGGCCGATGATTGAAAAGCTGTCGGCTCAGGGGACGATGATTGAAAAGCTGTCGGCTCAGGGGCCGATGATTGAAAAGCTGTCGGCTCAGGGGCCGATAATTGAAAGCTGTCGGCTCAGGGGCCGATGATTGAAAAGCTATCGGCTCAGGGGCCGATAATTGAAAAGCTGTCGGCTCAGGGGCCGATAATTGAAAAGCTGTCGGCTCGGGGGCCGATGATTGAAAGGCTGTCGGCTCAGGGGCCAATAATTGAAAGCTGTCGGCTCAGGAGCCGATAAGGAAAGTCAAAACAGCCAAGGCTGGGAGCGGGCTTAAAGAGCCGAAGTTGGGGATTAACGAGCCGCGAGGGCAAGAGGTAGGCCACGGGGGCCAAGATTGGGCTCTACGAGCCGGTGCTAGGAAAGTAGGCTTCGATGGCCGAAATTGAGTTTATTGCATACGCACATTCTTGTTATTTTATTGTTATTATATATTTTTTATTATTTTTATGTTGTTGTTTTTTTTAATCATTTTTTTCTCTTCTTTTTTTTTTAAGCATGCAAGCATTCATTAGCAGGCATAACATAAATATAAGTAAGGCAACTCCCTTTATAGGGGATAGGATAGGGACATCGCCCAAAATTCGTAGACACGGTGCGGGCCACGAGGCACACTTGAGGGGTGGTGCACCCGTCAAGAGGATATCACATGTCTTGCATGCATAGTCTTAATTCACGCATTTCACCCGAGGTAATTCTCTGTGACGTGGCAGTGCAGATGTGTGAACAAAGAGCCCTAACCATAGGGATATGCAGGTTTTCCTAGTGACACTCGAGGATCACTCTAGCGCCTACACATTAGTTCCAGACTTTTGACTTTTGGTAGCTTCACACAGCCCCCGTCTGTTTATTTTGGTAGCAGATTTTACCGTTCGGCGCGAGTCTCCTCATGTGTCTCAATGGGGATTCCCGGCTACTAGGATTCATCCTTATCGTGATTTTATTACGGATTCCACCGTTTGACGCGAGTCTCCTCATGTGTCTCAATGGGGATTCCCGGCTAATAGGTTTCATCCTTATTATAATTCGCTTCACCATTTTGCGCGAGTCTCTTCATGTGTCTCAATGGGGATTCCCGGCTACTCGGATTCACGTGTCTCTCTTTCTTTTTTCCTCTCTTTTTTCTCTCTTCTTCTTTTTCTTTTTAGTGGGGGTAGGCAGCTTTTTCCTCACGATTGCCTTTCACGCGAGTGCAGGAATTCGAGCCTCCGTAGAGTGCTAAGAAGAAATTCGGGCAATCCCTATAGTCGACGGCTATTGAACACATTAAGTGCTAAGTGTGGGAACGTTGCCTCAGGTTCATGTTGTGAGTTGAGCTTAGCGATTCAGCCATGACTCTTCCGCTTGACGTGTGCACCTGCCATAATTGGGTTCCCTTCGAGCGTGCACCGCGACGTGCGTGCATCCGGAATTAGGGCGATATTATTTAGCAAGGAAACACGGTCCTAGAAAATTCCAAGGAGGTGTATTATTCCCATATTAAGCAACCACGCAAGCAGGGCAATCATGCATTCTCTTTTTCTTTTTGTTACAATTTTCTTCCTTTTTTGTTTTGTTTTATTTTTTTTATATTTTCTTTTATTTTTTGGTGGTGTTGTTGTCTTGTTTTTTTTTTTTTTGTTTTGTGTTTTTTTTTGTTTGTTTGTTTGTTGTTTTATATTTTTTTTTGCATAGGAAAATATCGTCGTTACGTATAAGTGTAGTGGTAGTAAAGGTATTAGGGAAGCGGGCCGCCAAGGGGCTGAAAGGATATTAGGGAAGCGGGCTATAGAACCCGGGGGACATCACGGGAGTGAGCCATAAGGGCCAACGATGAGATAGCTGTCGGCCAGGAGCCGATGATGAGGTAACTGTCGGCTGGGAGCCGATGATGAAATAGCTGTCGGCTAGGAGCCGATGATGAGGTAGCTGTCGGCTGGGAGCCGATGATAAGGTAGCTGTCGGCTAAGAGCCGATGATAAGGTAGCTGTCGACCCGAAGGCCGATGATTGAAAAGCTATCGACCCGAAGGCCGATGAAAGGGTAGTTGTCGGCTTGAAGCCACGATGGCTGAAAGTTGGTCGGTTTAGCGCCCCGTCGGCGGAAGGTCTAGTCGGTTTAACGCCCCGCCGGCGAGAGGTCTAGTCGGTTTAACGCCCCGTCGGCGGGAGGTCTAGTCGGTTTAACGCCCCGTCGGCGGAAGGTTTAGTTGGTTTCTATTTGTTGGATGGTTGGAGGTCGGAGGTAAAAATTTGCCTCATGACCCTTCTTTCTCTTCCTCTCTTCTTCTTTTGTGTGGGGAGGCGGGCTCGCAGACCGCGTCTGCCTCGGGACTCTTTCTTTCTTTTCTTCTCTTCTTCTTTTGTGGAGAGGCAGGTGCAAAGACCGTGCTCTCCTCATGATTGTGCTTTCTCTTCTATTCTTCTTTTTTTTCTTCGGCCACGTCTGCCTCATGTGTCTCTTCTTCTTTTGTTCTCTTCCCCTTTTTTTTGGAGAGGCAGGTGCAAGGACCGTGCTCGCCTCATGATTGTGCTTTCTCTTCTATTCTTCTTTTGTAGAAAGGCAGGTGCAGAGACCCTGCTCGCCCCATGATTCTCTTCTTTCTTTTTTTTTCTTCTTCTTTTGTAGAGGCAGGTGCAGAGACCATGTTCGCCTTGTGATTCTCCTTTTTTTTTTGTAGAGAGACGGGTTCAAGGGCCACGTCTGCCTCATGTGTCTCTTCTTCTTTTGTTCTCTTCCCCTTTTTTTTGGAGAGGCAGGTGCAAGGACCGTGCTCGCCTCATGATTGTGCTTTCTCTTCTATTCTTCTTTTGTAGAGAGGCAGGTGCAGAGACCATGCTCGCCTCATGATCGCTCTTTTTCTTCTTCTCTTCTTCTTTTATGGAGAGGCAGGTGCAGGGACCATGCTCGCCTCATGTCTCTTTTTTCTTTTCTATTCTTTTTTTGCAGGGAGGCAGGTGCAAAGACCATGTTTACCTCATGATCATTTCTTTCTTTTCTTCTCTTCTTTTTGTGTGGTGAGGCGGGCTCGAGGACCACGTCTGCCTCATGTGTCTCTTGTTTTTCTTCTTCTTTTGTGGAGAGGCCAGTGCAAGGACCATGTGTGCCTCATGTCTCTTTTTTTTTCTTCTCTTCTTTTGTAGAGAGGCAGGTGCAGGGACCATGTTCGCCTCATGTCTCTTTTTTTCTCTTCCCTTCTTCTTTTGTAGGGAGGTAGGTATGAAGACCATGCTTGCCTCATGCATCTTTTCTTTCTATTCTTCTCTTCTTCTTGTGTGGCGAGGCGGGCTCGAGGGCCACGTCTGCCTCATGTGTCTCTTCTTCCTTTTCTTCTCTTCTTTTGTATGGTGAGGCGGGCTCGGGGGCCATGTCTGCCTCATGTGTCCCTTCTTCATTTTCTTCTCTTCTTTTCTGTAGTGAGGCGGGCTCGGGGGCCACGTCTGCCTCATGCGTCTCTTCTTGTTCTGCTCCTCTTCTTTTGCGTGAAGAGGCGGGTTCAAGGACCACGTCTGCCTCATGCCTTTTCTTTCTTTTCTTCTATTCTTTTCTCATTAACGCTTCTATGCTGGAGTGTATTTCTCTTAGTGTTCCCCCAGGTTGGGGTGTAGCTTCATTTGGTATGCATCCCCCCCTGAGGGGGTGTGTTTTGCCTTTTCGCTTCTGTGCCCCCAGGCGGGGCGTATTTTCGGCTTCTACGTCCCCAGACCGGGGTGTGTTTTTTTTTTAATGCCCCCGAGGCGGGGTGTAGCTCTCTTCAAATGCCCCCATGGTGGGGTATACTCTTCATGGCTTCCATGCCCCCAGGCGGGGTATGTTTCTTCTTCAGATACCCCTGAGCCAGGGTGGACTTCTCTTCATATGCCCCTGAGCCGGGGCGTGTTCTTTGTAGCTTCTATGCCCTCGAGGTGAGGTGTGTTTCTTCTTTATATGCCCCTGGTACGGGACGTAGCTCTCTTTAAATGCCCCCGGGACGGGGGTATATTCTTCACGGCTTCTATGCCCCCAGGCGGGGTGTGTTTCTTCTTCATATGCCCTTGGTGCGGGGCGTAGCTCTCTTCAAATGCCCCCGGGACGGGGTGTATCTTTTGCTTCTTATGCCCCCCCGAAGCAGGGTATGTTGTTTCTTCAAGTGCCGCCTGGGCAGAGTATATCTTTCTTCTTATGCTCCCAGATCGGGCTGTATGTCTCTTTGTTTCTCTGCTCCTTATGCGCCAAGGGCGGAGTACGTCTCTTTGTGCCCCCTAAGCGGGGTGGATGTTCCGCATGTGTCCCCAGGTCGGGGTGTAGCTTTGTCTCCCATGGAGGGGGTGTGTGTTGTTTCTTCAAAAGCCCCCAGACCAGGGTGTATTCTTCCCTTTCTTATACTCCCGAGGCGGGAGGGGTTCTCTTCATGTGCCCCCGTGGCGGGATGTGCTTCTTTCTTCGAGTGTCCCCGGATCGGGGTAAATTCTTTTCTTTTGCCCCGACATACCAAGGGGGGCGGATGTTTACCTTTTGTGCTCCCAATGTGGGGTGTATTGTTGCTTTTGATGCTCCCAAGGTGGGGCATATTGCTGCTTCTGATGCCCCAGAGCGAGGTATCTTTTTCTTGACATGCCCCCGGCACGGGGTATATTCTGCTTCTAGTGCCCCCAAAGTGGGGTGTATTGCCGCTTTTGATGCGGGGTGTAGTTCTTGCTTTTTATGCACCTGAGGTGGGGTGAATTCTTCTTCTTTGTTTACGTGCCCCCATATCGGGGTATATTCCTCTCTTCATATGCTTCCCAAAGCCGGGAGATGTTGTTTATTCTGCTTCAGATGGGGGGGGTTAATGTTGCTTCATGGACTCCGAGCCTGGGGTATGCTCCTTCAAAGGTCCCTAAGCCGGGGTGGATTCTCTTTTCTTCTCATGCTCCCAAGGCGGGATGTAGCTTCTTCAAGTACCCCTAAACGGGAGCGGATTCTTTATGGCTTCTATGTCCCCTGGCGGGGTATGCTTCTTCTTCAAATACCCCTAGGCCGGGGTGGACTTCTCTTCATATGCCCCTGAGTCGGGGCGTGTGTTTTTTTTTTTATAGCTTCTAGGCCCTCGAGGCGAGGTATGCTTCTTCTTCAAATACCCCGAGACGGGGTGTGTTTCTTGGCTTCATATGCCCCGGACGGGATGTATTTTGCTTATTCTCATGACCCCAGGCCGAGGTGGAGTTCCCTTCAGTTACCCCTGAGTCGGGGTTGATTCTTCTGCCTCTTATGCCCCAAGGTGGGGTGTACTTCTCTTCATATGCCCCTAAGCCGGGGTGCAACTCTGCTTCCTCTCATGACCCCAGGCCGAGGTGGTCTCTTCTTCTTATGCTTATGTGCTCCCGCATCGGGGTGTATTCCTTTCTTCACGTGCTCCCCTAAGCCGGGGAATGTTGTGTGTTCTGCTTCAGATGCCCCCCCCCCTCGGGGGGGGGGGATATATGTTACTTCATGGACCCCAAGGCCGGGATGTATTCTTTCTTCGAATGCCCCTAGGTCGGGGTGTATTCTTCTCTTCTTATGCTCCCAAGGCGGGATGTAGCTTCTTCAAATGCCCCTAAACCGGAGCGTATTCTTTATGACTTTTATGCCCCCGGGCGGGGTATGTTTCTTTTTCAATTGTCCCTAGGACAGGGTGTACTCTTCTCTTCCTATGCTCCCGAAGCGGGATGTAGCTTCTTCAAATGCCCCCGTGGTGGGGTGCAACTCTATTTCTTCTTATGTCCCCAGGTCAGGGCAGATTCTTCTTCAAATGCCCCGAAGCCAGGGGGTAGCTTTTGCTTTGTGCGCTCCTCAGTCGGGGCGGATTCTCTTCATGTGCCCCTGGGAGCGGGGTGTATTTCTTTTTTTTTTCCTTTTTTTTTCTCCTATGCCCCGTAGCAGGGTATATATCTTCTTTTCATCCCCATGGCGGGGTATGTGCATGCTCTCTTTGGGAGTGGTGGCCATGTTCGGCCTCATTGCTATAAAGCATTCCGCACAGCAAGCTTCAAGCCACAGTTGCGGCTTGTTGGGTCTTTTAACAGTCACCCGAGGGGCCGTCTTATGCCGGATAGAGGCAGCAGGGAGGAGGAACGGGCCGGGTCAGCGCACCGCGGCCTCGGGGCCTCGTAGAGTCGGGCTGGATGCCGTCCTTCTTCTTGTTCTCTTGGTCGGCGATGCTGGCCAACTTTTCTTCTTTCTTTCTTCTGCTTCTCATTTTTCTTTTCTTTTTTTTTCTCTTTTTTCCTCTTCTCTTCTTTTTTATATGATTGACCAGGGCGGAGGTGCAGGAGAGCGCTCACCCCCTCAGAAAGGGGATGAGTGGTTCGCTCCACCGCATCAACCCCACAGTGGTAATCTTTGTTCAGCACGGGTCTCGATGGACGTGGCCGTGCAACCCCCTCTTGCCAAATTCCTTCTCTTCTCTCTTTTTTTTCTTTTTCTTCTTTTCTTCTTTTCTTCTTTTTCTTCTTGAGGGAAACGGGGGCTTGATTTCCCCTCCCTTCTCTTCTCTTTCTCTTCTTTTTTTTTATAACAGCTCCCATGATTGCTAAAAGCTGCATAGGCTTCGGAGCAGCGTCCTCGAGGCCGCGAAGGCAGCTGCACCGAGTCTGGATTTCCCCCATAGGGCTAGCGAAGACAGCACCTGCAATTCATCAAAGCAGGCAAACATCGTTTATTAGGGGGCCATGAGGCCCTGAATCCCGGCGAAGAGATGAAGGGTGGTTTGGTCCCACCGGGCGTGCCAGAGTTGTGGACGCACTTTTTTTTTCCACTTGTTCTTGTTGGTTTATTCGTTTATTGAATGCGTGGGCGTGCCAGTCACGAAGTGACAATTTATTCGGGCTCCGAAGAGCCCATGGTGCGCTCGATCTGACTTCGTCAGACGATTGTGTGGTTCGTGTCGGGACCAAAACCCGCCGCGCCATAATGGTCACGGCGTCATTTACATCCCTCATACGAGGGAACACCCTTGATTAATCACCGAGATTCAGGGCCTCATGACCAAGAGATTGATTGTATAAAAGGTCTATCAGGAGGTAGCGAAGTCCTCGCGCAAGGGCGAGAAGAAAACCATTTGAGATCATGTCGGTCATGTGCTGACCATTTAATGTTCGGACGAGTGTCCGTCTCGGGAAAAGCGCGATCGTCGCGGGAAGACCGGAGCATATGTACGCCAGGATATGGCAATTTATTGTTCAGAAGAACGGAAAATGTTTAGATAAACCTCGGTTAGAGCGGTCGGAAATCGGTAAGTCTGTTGGCCCGGTGCAAGGGCGAGCTGCGACCATACTGCAGTGCCCCCCCCCCCCCCCCCCCCCCGCGGTCGAAACAAGACTTGTATGAGCGTCATTGATATTTCCGGTGCCAAGGGGGCGACGAGGGAATATCCCTTGAATCGGCTGAAAAGCCCTATGTCCGGAGAAGCGGGCGTTCTAAACGTGTCGGTCATTCAGGAGACCGTTTAATGTTCGGACGGGTGTCCGATATTGGGAATATCGTAATCGTCGTGGAAAGACCGAGAATGTATGTGTGCCGGGACACGGCAAGTTTTATTATTCCGAGACACTGAAAACGTTCGATTGAATCTCGGCTATTATATCCGGAAACCCGTGAATCTATTGGCCCGGTGCGAGATCGAGTCCGGACCATGCCGGGGGCGCCTCCCGTGATCCAAACGGGGCTCGCGTGGGCAGCGTTAATATTTCTGGTGTCGGAGGGCAACGGGGAAAAGTCCCGAGACTAGGCTTCGGAACTGAAAACGTATTCGAGAGGAACATGCTGTAGACCGGAGATATGAGCCAGACGATGACCATGATCGGGACGGGCCCGAGGTCTAAATATGGCCCACGGAGGTCTTATTGATATCCCCGTGGAGAAGTCCAGGGGTGGCGAGAGCCATCTCGTTCAATTTCGATTCTGTCGGTCACTTGCGAACCTTTCATGTTCGGGCGAGGGCCCGTATTGAGAGCGTGACGGGGGTGGAAGCGACCCCGTACCAATGTATGCCGAGTTTACGGCAATTTCGATGAAAGAGCGGGAGCAAATCCCGATAGGAACGGGTCAACGTTGATGAGCTATTGGCCCGGGGCAATGCCGGCTCACAACCATGTCGGGGTAGGAGCCACCGGCTATGAAGGTCGCTTACGGACCCTTTCGGGTTCGGACTTGGGTCCGTAATAAGAACTCGGCGGGAATCGAAGTGAACCCGTTCAAATGTCTGCCGAACGTGCGGCAATTTCAGTAGCGGCTCGAAAGGGGTCCGGCCGGAGAAACGAGTCTGCTTTAATCGGAATGTCAGCCCGAGGCGAAGTCAGGCTATGGCCATTTTGGGATGGTTCCCTAGGCTCAGGCCCAACTCGCAAGGGCTGTATTGTTGTTCCTTCGGCACCGGGTCGCAGGAGAGACGAGGCTGCGAAGCGGATCTCATTGTTTTATTATTATTTAAGAAGCGGTATCGTTATCATTTGTAGATTTATAGATATATTTGGGTGGGTTCTTTATTACCATTTATTCATTTTCCTTGTGATTGATTCGTTTGTTATGGTTAACATTAGGTTTGTTATTATTTTGTTCGTTTTGTTATCATTCATTTACTTGTCATTTTTGTTGAGTCTGTTATTATTTATTTATCTTGGTTATCATTTACTTTGTCTATTTATCGTTATCATTATTTCTTTTAACCTTACTATTATTATTACTTATTTCTTTATCATCCTTATTTATTTGTTCTTTTTGGATTTGTTATTTTATTATTATTATTATTATTACTCATATTTTCTAGAGAGAGAATGGGCCATTGGAAGGCTAAGAGAAAGGTGTACCGCTGAAGGGCTGGGAGCTGTGCCGCTGAAGGGCTGGAAGGGCTGTGCCGCTAAAGGGCTGGGGCTGTGCCGCTGAAGGGCTGGAAGGGATGTGCCGTTAAAGGGCCTGGGGCTGTACCGCTGAAGGGCTGGAAGGGCTGTGCCGCTGAAGGGCCTGGGGCTGTGCCGCTAAAGGGCTGGACGGGTGTACCGCTGGAGGGTTAAAAGGGTGTACCGCTGAAGGCCAGGGGCGTACCGCTGGAGGGCCAAGGGAGCGTGCCACTGAGGGGCTGAGGGAGGCATGCCGGGGAAGGCCCGTAGGGGCGTGCCGGCGAGGGGCTGGCTGGAGCGTGCCGGCAAAGGGCCAAGCAGCCGGGCTAGGGGCGTGCCGGCGAAGGGCGTGGGGAGCATGCCGCTGAAGGGCTGAGCAGCCGGGCTAGGGGCGTGCCGGCGAAGGGCGTGGGGAGCCCACTCCTCCTCCGTTCTTATGTCTTTCCTCTTTTCCTTTTCTCTCTTGATTTTATTAAGTTTGCATGGGTTTCTTCTCTCTTTCTCTTGATGATCTTTCATTCTTTCTCTTGCGAGGGTGGATGTTCGAGTTGCTTAGTCGTTATTCGGTCTGGTTCTCTTTGAATTGATTGCATTGTTCTTCGCATTGGTTGAAGCATTTTACCGTTGTTCTTTTCGTTTGTTTGTTGCTTTCTTTTAGTCCTTTTAATGTGTTGTTGTTCCATTTGCTAGTTGCTATCTTTTATCTTTTTAATATGTCATCGTTTCTAACGAAAATTCGGCAGCATCTCCCCTTGACCCGAGCGTAAGGGAGATAAAGGGAACGCGCCCACATGGAGTGGCGGAACCCGACAACTGGAGGTGAGCGCCCGAGGGCAACAACACCTTTTTAAAACCTCGGCAAACGCGAAGGAGAGCAACGGGGCCTAAGGCCTGTGGAATCGGACGAGGTAGACTGGGTTTCGGCTAAGGCGTACCGGGCTGGGGCATGGCCAAAATGTGTGCCGCTGAGGGCTTAAAGAGTGTACCGCTGAGGGCCAAAAAGGGTGTACCGGCCAGGGGCCAATGGGGTGCACCGCTGGGGGTCAAAAGGAGTGTACCGGCCAAAGGCTAAGGGCCAAAGAGTGTGCCGGCCAAGGACTCAACGGGGTGTACCGCTGAGGGTCAAAAGGGTGTGCCGGCCAAGGGCTAATTGGGCGTGCCGCTGAGGGCCAGAAGGCGTGTACCGGCCAAGGGCTAGGGGCCAAAGAGTGTGCCGGCCAAGGGCTCGGCGGGGTGTGCCGCCGAGGGCCAAAATGGTGTGCCGGCCAAGGGCCGAAATGGTGTGCCGGCCAAAGGCCGGAAAGGTGTATCGGGGCTCGCAGGTTATTTAAGAAAAGAAAGGGGAGCCCAAGGCCAAGGGCGGGCCACTAGTGGCTGTGTATTCAGAGAGAGGACAATGGTCTCCCTCTCTCCTCAAGCTCGGTGAGCGCAATAGATGGCCGTGGAAGGGAACGAAGAACCCGTGAGGCCAAAACGCATGAGGGGGAAGTCACATTGTGACGGAGGCACCAACAAACACCGACGGAAAAGGAAAAGAACAACACATCACATGCATCGTGAAGGCGGGAGTAAAACAACAGAAATGGCAGGAAAAGACCCGAGAAGGGTGATTTTCATTCATGGGAAGCAAAGGGACCGAAGAAGCCCTACACATACATCGACGGACATGTCCGAGCCAAGGCTACGGGCAAGACAGGAAATCCAAAAGCAAAGGGGAGGGGAAAGGGAAATGAAGATTCAAGGGGGAAAGGGGAACGGAGCATGGGCTCCCCCCCCTCCCAGACCTCACTCCTCTCTTCTTCTCTTCTTCTTCTTCTTCTCTTCTCTCTTCTCCGGCAATGGTGGACGGGGCCGCAGGGGGAGCCTCTCCCTCTTCTTTTTCTCTTCTTCTCCTCTTCTCTGTTCGTCTGTGTGTGTCTCTCTCTCCATCTCCCCCCCCCCCTCCTTTGTTCGCAGCGAAGAAGAGGGGTTTTATACCCCGGGCGGTGGGAGCGTCCGAAGGCGGGAACGTCCACGGCCGAACGTGCAGCATTAAATGGGATTTTATTTGGGCTGTCCTTGGTGGCAGGGAATAGCCTTCGTGCCCCCATCTCTGCTTGACACCTCAGCTAACTTGCTGCGCGCCAAGGATCTGTAGGGGATGGCCATTAGATTTGGTCTGCCGGAGCGTGTCGCTGAAGAGCCAGGACACCACGCCGCTGGGAGACACAACGGGTGTGCCGCTGGAAAGGCCAAAGACCGTGCCACCGTGGGGGGGGGCGAATGGCCGTGCCGCTGGGGCTTGCCCTTGGGGTTCAAGAGCGTGCCGCCGAAGGGCGAAGACCCGTGCCACTGAAGGGGCCAAAGGGGGGCCCTGTGCCGCTGGAGCTCCAGGAGCTGTACCGCTGGGGGCTTCTAGGAGTGTGCTGTTGGAAGGGCAGGAGGGTGTGCCGCTGAGGCCTTACATGGGCGTGCCGCTGAAGGCGACGCATGAGCGTGCCGCTGAAGGCCTCTGCCGGGGTGTGCCGCTGAAGGGCACAGGGAGTGTGCCGTTGAGGGGCACAGGGGGGTGTGCTGTTGAGGGACACAGGGGGTGTGCCGCTGAAGGGCCACAAGGCTGTGCCGACGAAGGGCGCCAGGGGCGTGCCGCTGAGGGGTGTGCCGCTGAAGGCTTCAAGGGTGTGCCGCTAAGGGCCGTGTCGCTGAAGGGCTCCAGGGGCGTGCCGCTGGAGGGCTAAATGGTCAGTTTTGGGGGCCCGTTGTGAGCGAGTTGTGGCCCGTTTAATTTTCTTCGAGGCCCATGGGTTGTGGGGCCTTTTGTGCTTGATTTCTCCGGGGTTTCTTCACTCGGCGCCGTTGCTGACGCGAGGCCAAGCAGGATATCTAGGTTTGCATTTTTTTGGTGTCCACAGTACCCCTTTGGCTCGGACCTCCCATCCGGGTCATTGACTAAACAAACTCTCCTCTCCGTCCCCTCTGGACGACGAGAAGCCCGGTCTCTGACCGAGGCCCCCGCTTGAGGCCAGCACGCGCTTCCAATATTGCGGTGAAACCAGGGAGTTGCCCGTTCGGTATGGTGGAGTGGTCCCCTCGTCCTCCCCCTGGGAAGGCGAGCACTCTCCTGTACCCTGACATGGGTCCCTGCCTGGTCCTTCCGGAGCGAATCCTCGCAAAGACTCATACCCTACCAATGGGTCCCAACACAAAAGGGGGGAAAGATACAAGAGCAAGGGAAGAGGAAGAAGGAAACAATATGTACAGAAGAGAAAGAAGGGTAAGAAAGCTCCCTCTGGGATGAAAGCATACACAAAGAACGCGTGAAATCATAAATGCTCTGCTCTATTCAGAAAAGGAACCGGACTACATGTGCTGCGGGGCATACCCCTGTGTTACATTCAAAAAAAAAAGAGAAAAAAGGAATTAAGGAATGCAACACTTAGTCGATGTCCCTGAAGATGTCCTCGAGAGGGAGGATCCCGACACAAGGGAAGTTCGTCATATCGCGCAGTCGACCCCTCAATTCCTCAAGACGGGCGAGCTCCGCTTCGACGGACACCATTTCAATGTCGGCGACGGCAAGAGCTTCCCTCTCCTCTGCCACCCTCCTTTCCGCCTCGGCAAGGCCAAGTTTAGCCGCAGCGAGGTAGCCCTCCAGCTTCTCGATCCGGTTCTTGAAGGAACGAACGCTGCCTTCGCCTTCCTCTAAGGCCTTTCCGTGGCGTTCTCTACTATGGCGTCGGGCCTCTAAGGTCTGCAGATACTCGTCTGCCTGAGCATCAAGGGCGGCACGTTCGTCAGGAGCCTGGGTCTCCAGGAACTCGCGGCGTTTGACGTACTTCAATAATAGCAAGACCCGCCGTGACCATTCCCCCAGGGGACAGCCAAGCACTTGCAATGCCCCAGTTAACTGCGTCACTATGGTATGCACCTCCCGATACGACAGAGAAGCATCAGCGAGGAGCATCGTCCGTAAAGTGATCAGCATCTGACGTACTGGCGCCTCTGAGGACGTGTGATTGACTGAGGGCACTACCAGGGGGATGAATTCCACAGCGCTGTCCACCTCCGCCCACAGATCGGCATCCACGGCGGCTGAAGAAGATGGGAGAGCAAGGGCTAAGTCCCCCGGCCGGCGTGGCTCGACCAAAGACCCCTGGCTGACTATTGTTGAGGAGGTGGCTGAGATTACTGCCGAAGCATCCAACGTAGGTATCATCAGCTGTTCTCCTACCTCCTCCGCCTCCGCCTGGTGCGCTGCCGGCACTGCTTTAAGGGGCAGGGGTGCAGCTGCCTCTGCTCCGGTCAAAGGAGGGGCCTCAAGCAAGGCTGGGCCCGCTGCCATCAGTGGCCAACTCCACCTCCGCGGCTCCGACCCCTCCAGATGTGCGCGGAGCTCCGCGAATATTTGCTTCAGTAAGGGGTCCTCCATCCGGGCCGGAAGCTTTGGAAGAGGCGGAAGCGGAACCGTCAGCCGGGGTAGACGTCCCGCCTCCACGAGCGCCGTAAGGCCCTCCGCTCCCAAGATCGCGACAGGAGCCAGTCCCGCCACCGCTAGCTGACCAGTATTTGGCCGCCGCTTGGCAACGGCCTTCCGGGCACGGCCAGACGACCCCCCTGGCGTCGGCACCACCTGGCCACAAAAAGTAGGATTACTCACTTGCCAGCAGGAGTAAACTTCACGAGGCCCAAAAGGCGAGAAGGGTTATGAGATCCGTGTCCTTACCTCGGCCACCGGGGCGGTACTGCTCTCGGGCACGATCTCCCCCTCCTCCAGAGGCTCGCCCGCCAACGGCTCCTCCGACGCCTCCTCCCCAAGAGCTTCGAATAGAAGGGCTAGCTTGCCCATGCCGACATCGACCCCCGATGGACGGTCAACCGGCGTAGCCGGAACAGCCTCTTTCGCAGCCTCCGGCTCAGCTGATTCCTGAAAAGGTCGGGCGCAAGGAGGATGATGTCAGTAGGCGACCACAGAAGTAGCCCCACGCCAATGGAATCACGCTTACAGCGGCCTCCTCTGTCAAGCTTAGCGAGCTAGCAAATGAAGAGGCCTTAGGGGCCAGCTCGGGCAGCCCCGATGCCCCAGACGTTACATCCCCAGGAGCCGCCTCGTCGGAAGAATAGTTGTAATCTACCTCTTCCCCAGACGGAGACTTGACCGCCGCCGGCTCGGCCTGGGCCGGCAGAGGGGCTTCCACTTCAGAGTCTCTGTCCAGCACGTCCTCCCTCGAGCTAGGCGAGGCTCGCACTCCGACCTTTTTCCTCCTCACATATGTCAACACCGTCGAGAGGTCGGGATCAGGCCCCAATGACTCGGTGGCCGCTGCGGCAACGCCTGTCATGCAAAAGAAGATCAGTCATGTTGAACCTACTAGCCCCCAGGACAAAAAAGGGGGAGCTAGCCGAATGGACGAAAATATTTACCCCCTTCGGCCCATACGGTCCGGGATGACTCGCCGGCTTCTTCGACGGACAGAGTCTTCATGGGAGCCGCAGCCCCGCTCTCGCCCAGGAGCAACATGGGCGCCGGTTCTTCCTTGCCGCCCGTAAAATATAAGCGCATCATCGCCGTGCGCGAATCCGAGGCCAACTCGGGAGGCCAGTCGACCGCCGACGACGTAGGCGGCCGATGAACCTCACCAGCTTCGTGGCTCGGTTCGGTCCGCGTGGCTTCGAATTCCTCGAAGGACAATACAGGGGCCACCGACGAGGCTGCCGTCGGAGCCGGGGATGCCTCGGTCCGCCCCCATTTTGCCGCCTGTTGCCCGGTCACCTTGGCAGCAGCCAACGCCTTCTTAACGGGCGACTGTGTTCGGGGCCTTCCCGTTGCCTGCGGCAAGGGAGTCGGAGCCGCCGCCGAGGTCGCCTTTGCTGGGACCGTGACTTCACCCATGTCAAACGTGGGCACGGGCTCTCCCATAGAAGCTGAGACAAAAAAAAATTATCCACGTGTTAGGGCTCCACTCCAAAATAAAAAGGGGGGGAGATTCAAGAGACACACTAATGATCGGGAACACTGACTGGCAGGTTGACCTGCCTCAGGACGGGCAGCTTCAAATTCCTCGAAAGATGGGACTCGTGGTGCCGGAGGAACAGTCGTCGGAGCCTTAGCCGATTCCGTCTTCCTCCGCTTTGTGTCCCGCTACTTAGCCGCCTTGGCGGCGTCCACCGCCTTTTTTACGGGTGATTTAGCCCGGGGCCTCTTTGCAGCCTTGGGCAAAGGAGCCGTGGTCGGGGCCAGCGGCGCAGATTCAAAATACGCAGGCTTCTTCACCAGCCGGAGGAGGTTCCGGTATGTGGCCATCTGCGTGATGTCGGGATGATCTGCAAAGAAAAGAGGGGAAAGAACGAACATGCATTTACGATTAGTACCCAACTCACCGCGAAGGCCGCAGTGCTAAGAGACAAAACTGAAAAGCAAGAAGAGACTGAATACCATGAGGGCCAGTGTATAGCGTCAGCGTGATCGGCCAGTAGCTCAGGGACGTCTCCTTGTCCCGACGCGCCGCCTCCCGGACTAGCCAGCAAACGTCTTCAATCGTTTGGCACCGGTCCGTAAGGTTGGCCAGATCCGCGTGCTTCTTTGAGGAGAGGTGACAGAAAAGGTTAAAGTGGTCCATGCCCCACCCGTCAGCATAATAATAAGGGATGTGCAGGCGCTTGCCCAGGAGGGAGGCCGTCAGATCTTCGATCTTCATCCCATTCACCCGGAGAAGGACGTATAGCCACGTGGTATCCTTATAGTTCTCGGGCTGCCTCTCCTCCCGCCTCATAAACGTGCGGTACGGGCAAGCCGAATCCCTCTCTGGACGCCAACTCCTGGCAGGAGTCCCCTCTTCCTCTATATGGAATGGATAATTGATGAGGTCCAGGCGGTCGCTCCCCACTTGGCACAGGTCCCTCAGCGTCTTCTGATAATGATCCTTGGCCACCGGGGGTAGCTCCACCTTCGGCGTCGGCCTCTTATCCCGGGCTTCCCAGCGAGCCACCAGATATGCTGCCACCTCCTTTTCCTGTCTATTCTTGAGCCGAAGAAGATGGTCTGGCTCAATGTCAAGGACCGGCACCGGCTGCCGACTAAGGAACTTCCTCTCGGCCCCATCCCAGCAATCGGCCTTGTGTAGCCGATAGAAGGTCGTCCGGCTATTCCACCACTTGATATAATCTTGGGTCACTCGGGGAACACGACCCGGGGCCGGTACCCTGAAGGAGGCATAGTCAGCCCGGTGGAAAAAGTACCACCAGCTCTTAGCATGTTCAGCAACTAAGCTCCCCCGGACACTCCGCGAGGGCAGGCCGAACTGTGCATGATAAGTAGGGATATGCTAGTCATACCCAAAATTGTGACCGAACCGGAAGGGGTAATACGGCTCCAGCAACACGTTCTCCCCTTTCCTGAACACCAGGACGCTCGGACGAATCGACAGCGCCCAGTCCCTCAGCTCCGGCTCCAGCAGTGGGCGGATCACATTCTCCTGGCTGATAGGGTGGGTGTACTTCTCCACCTGGTCGTCTTTGCACTCCCTCTTGTTGTTCACCAGAGGGCTCGAATGTGCCGCCAGAGTCCAGAAATGAATAGTCCCGACCGCATCCCGGGGAACCGTTGTCAACCGGCCCCGGATATCATACATCCGCATGGAGGTGGAGCCCGGCTCGGCACTGGCAAATTCCAACATCCTCGGCATCAGCCCCCAGTCCTGGAGAACTCGCGGGGCAAACTCCGGGAACAGCGAACAGACCCACGCGTTGAAGAAGTGCAATGGGCACACATACCGGGCCTGCCGCGGGAACTGGTGCGTGCTGATATCTCCCAACGCCTTGTAGATCAAGCAAAGGGTTGCCGGGCACAGTGAAAGCTTGATACCCCATGCCATCTGACATGCCGGGTAAATGGCATCCGGCCGAATCACTTTCTCGTCGCCGTACGGCATGGCGAATGAGCATAGCCAGTACGTGAGATAGGCGGCGCAATGGGTCTGGGGATCCAAGCCCATCGGGTTAGACCCGCTTCGACGCCCTCTAGACGGGATCTTCACATTGAGCTTGGGCTTCGCGCGCTTCTTGGGGGCAACAGCGGTACCGACACAGGGAAATTCCTCGTACCGCTTCGGCCCGTCATAGAAATACTCCAGCCACAAGGGCATGCGTACCCTCTTCCTGTCCCCACGAGCGGGCTGCTTTCCCTTATGCGAGCATTGGTACAGCTCCCGGTACGCCTTCATGAGGTACCGATATGAATACCCCAGAGAATAATAGCCATCCCTGTTGGTCTCATCCTTGATCAAGTCGGGGAGGCATACTTCTTCATAAGGCTCCCCGTCAATGGGCAAGCCACTTAGCTGACCAAGACTCCACAAATCAAGTGAAGTCTCACCCTCTGCCGTATAAAAGGTGTTGGTCTCCGCGCTGAATACCTCTATCATGCCGCAGCAGAGACCCTTGGAGATGGGGTAGCCGTACCGGGAAGCGTACACGCTATGATAAATGCCGACCCGAACCAGCAGCGGAGCATAGTTGAACAACACGTGCTCCGTAAACTCCACCACCCTCTCCCGGAAGCTGTGTGTATCCTGAAGCTTTTGCTCCCCAAACCAGCCCAGTGACAGCTCATACTTGAATCTGACGGCCAAGCAGTCCAAGATGAACGGCTCTTCTCTATAGCCCCACTTCAAGGGAGCCAAGAATAGGCCGAATCGAGGCGCCTCGTTGTGCACCTTTCTGACAGACAGGTCCCATCTTGCCGGAGTAAACTGAGGCGCCCGTACCAGCTTATCTTCGGTCGGCAGCACCCCCTCGATCCCCAGAACTGGCTTCCACTCCCGGGCTTCTCCCACCAGGTACATCGGAATACTCCGGGGGACGCTGTACAATAAGCTATCCCGGGCCTGTAGTATGGCCTGCTCGGCCTTCCTCACGACCCGGAAGTCTCGCCCTTCCCGCGAGCGAAAATGCTTCAGAAATCGAACCAGGTGTCTGTCCTTCGGGAAGTCCTTCCTGTATTCCCCGGTGACCCGGTCAAATGTGAAGCCGCTGTCAACTCTGGCAAGCCTCTGGAAATCCATGGTCTCCCCGTCAGACTCAGATGACTCTGCCAAAGCGGCTATTTCTGCATGCTCCCGATCCAAGTCCTCTACATTTAGCCAGGTAACTGCTGGCACCGGACCCCGTGGGATAAGGTCAGCACCAACGGCAGCAGCGGGGGCGGAAGAACCACTTGGGGCAGCCATTTGTCTGCAAAGATACACAAATAAGAAGATCAGAATAAATCACAAGCAAAAGGACTGCAAAGGGGCTTTACTACGAGTCAAATGAACAAGATATTGCCAATTTCTGACGAAATTTCGGCAGAGTTTCCCCTAGGCCAGAGGCGTAAGGGAAAACACGGGTGCGCGTCCACAAGGAGTGACGGCCCCAACAAAGCATGGTGGGCCCCGAGAGGCAACACCAGAAGTCCGCCGGTCGAAGGAGTCCTCTTCCTTAGCTAAAAATCCCCTTTGGCCCCTTGGCCGGTACAACTCCCCCTACAGGCCCTCACCGGCACGCTCCAGTGCCCCCTTCGCCGGTACAGCCCTTCGAGGCTTCCCCGGCACGCCCTACAGTGCCTTCCCCGGCACACTCCTAGCAGCTTCCCCGATACACCCGCGCCCGGCTGCCCCAGCACAGTCCTGAACACCTTCCTCGGCACAGTCCCCGTGTCCCTTCGCCGGCACAGCCCCTCGAGAGCTTCCCCGGCACACCAGCTGGAGCTGTCTCCACCGGCACGGCCCTCACGCGCTCGCCGGTACACCCACTCGGATGTCTTCCCCGATGCGCCCTCAACCCCGTTCACCGGTGCGCCCATAGAGCCCCATTCCCCGGCACACCTTGGGGTGATCCCTCTCCGGCACGCCCCCCTGCAAGCCCTCACCGGCATACCTGTGTGTGCCCCCCGGCACACTCCTGACAGTGCTCCCCGGCACGCTCCCGGGCATCTTCCCCGGCACGCCTGTGGGAGTCTTCCCCGATGCGCCCTAAGCGGCCCTCGCCGACACGCCCTGAAGCAGCCTCCCCGGCGCGCTACGGCGCTCACCACGACGGCACCGGCCGCGCTTGCCGACGCCCTCCCACGCCAAGAAGAGAAGCGAGAGGGAAGGGGAAGAGAGTAAAGGGGAGAACGGGGAGGGAGAAGAAGGAGAGAAGGAGCCTAAGGCTCCATCGTCCACCGAGGACGAAGAGGGCCAGGGCCCCGGCCACCGAACGTAGTAAAGAAGAAAAAAGGAGGGGATGGGGGAGAGAAAGAAGGAGAAGGGGAAGCAAGAAGGGAAGAACGGAGAAGAGAGGATGAGGAGGGAGGCCTCTACGGCGGTCGTCCTCACCCCAACGACGGCGACGACGACAGCGGCGATGGTCGCGTTCGGAGAGGAAGAGGAAGGACGAGGTGGGGGGAGTCCGCCCGTTCGGTCACCAAAAGGGGAAAGAGAGAGGGAAGAGGGGGGGGGCAGTTCGAAACGGGTGACCGTTCGAAGTACCCCCGCCCCCCTTTTATATGAAACGGAGGAAGAGAGAAATAAGAAAAAAAAAGAAGAAGAAGAAAAAAGAAAAGAAGGAAAAAAAAGAGAAGGGGATAGAAAAAGAAGAAAGAGACGGGGGAAATTTCAGAAAAAAAGAAAGGGGAATGAATAAAAAGAATAAAAAGGAAAGAAAAGGAGGGAGAGAAAATAAAAAGGGAAAAGAAGAAAAAGGGAGGGAAAGGGAAGTACAAAAAAAAACGAGAAGAAAATGGGGGGGGACGAAGTAAAAAAGAGGGGAAGGAGATGAAAGGCGAAAGGAGATGAAAGGAGAAAATAGAAAGGGGGAGAAGAGAAACAAAATATACATGAAGTATTAAATAGACACTTATATATATATATATACATACATATATGTACATATATATACATATATATATAGATGCATATATATATATACGTCTATATACCTACGTATGCATCTCCTCGCATATGCCGAGGTGGGGGTCAGTAAACGTACAATGATGGGTGTTTTCCCGGGAACATCCCCTCCCCACAATCCTATACAGACGAGCGTCCGCATGGGCGAAAACAACTCTACCCCTGCAACGTTACTCCAGGCAAGGGCACCACTGCCCTGCCAAGACCCACCCAGGGACGAAGCCTCGTGCCTCAACCACCTCCCTTCATACAGAAGTACCGTCACGGGCCTTACGCTCGGATCGGTAAAACCTCTATCTTTGCGTTGGCATTAGCCCCTTATCAACGAATAAGTCCCTTTTCGGCGCAAGGCCCCGTGCCCTAGCCACCCACTCCGCACAATATTGCCATTACGGACCTTACGTCCGAATCGGCACAGATTCTCCCGTTGCGCTGGCATTCTGTTCTTGCCAACGAGTGAACCTTATCTTCTGGCGCAAGGCTTCGTGCCCTAGCCTACACTCGCATATCACCCAATTTAAAAAAAAGAAAGAAAATAAAATGGGGTTAAAAATAGAGATACCCCGCCGGACTTGCCCCTACACGGGGACAAGGGCAAAAATGGCAACAACCCGGCTGTGGCGAAAACCCGAAAGGGCGCTACAGGCAAAATTGGGTACCCCGCCACGTGAAAACCCGAAAGGGCGCGTGGGCAAAAGCAAGAGGGGGCCGGTACCGGCGAAAACCCGAAAGGGCGCTTGTATCGGTAATGTGGTTCAAAAAAAAAGAGAAAGAAAAGAACAGAAGAGATCAACAAATCGGGTCAGCGCCCGGCATCCTGTCGGCACTGACGAAGAGACTAAGAGACAACAAACCAGGTCAGCGCCTGGCATCCTGTCGGCACTGACGAAGAGATCAAGAGATAACAAACCAGGTCAGCGCCCGGCATCCTGTCGGCACTGACGAAGAGATTAAGAGACAACAAGCCAGGTCAGCGCCCGGCATCCTATCGGCATTGGCGAAGAGACCAAGAGACCAAGAGAGCGACAAACCAAGTCAGCTCCCGACTCCCCGTCGGCACTGACGAAGAGACCAAGAGACGATAAACCAGACCAGCTCCCGACACCCTATCGGCACTGGCGAAGAGACCAAGAGACCAAGAGACAATAAAGCATGTCAGTTCCCGGCATCCTGTCGGCACTGGCGAAGAGACCAAGAGACCAAGAGATCAACAAAGCATGTCAGTTCCCGGCATCCTGTCGGCACTGACGAAGAGACCAAGAGACCAAGAGATCAATAAACCATGTCAGTTCCCGGCAACCGGTCGGCACTGACAAAGAGACAACAAAGCAGGTCAGCTCCCGGCACCCCGTCGGCACTGATGAAGAAACAAAGAGGCCAATATGCTGCTTCAGTTCCCGACACCACGTCGGCACTGATGAAGAGACCAACATACTGCTTCAGTTCCCGACGCCCTGTCGGCACTGATGGAGAGACCAATATGTCGCTTCGGCTCTCAACACCCCGTCGGCACCAACGAAGAGAAAAGAGACAAGTACACCCACGGGCACCGCCCGGCTCATCCTTCGCCCGTGCTACCCATGGGTGGGGGGCATTTGTGGACACAAAAAAATGCATACCTGGATATCCTGCTCGGCCTCGCGTCAGCAACGGCGCCGAGTGAAGAAACCCCGGAGAAATCAAGCACAAAAGGCCCCACAGCTCGTGGGCCTCAAAGAGAATCAAACGGGCCATGGCTCGTGCCCACAATGGGCTCAAAACAACCCCGGGTACACACACCCCCTGGGGAGCCCTTCAGCGGCACGCCCGGCCCCAAGGGGCCTCAACGGCACACCCTGGCAAGGCCCAGCGGCACGCCCTGAGGAGCCCTTCAGAGGCACACCCCCTCGGGGTCCCAGCGGCACAGCCTTCAACGGCACACCCCCCCTGGGGGGGGGGGGGGGGGGGCCTTCAGCGGTACACCCCCAAGGGGGGTTCTTCAGCGGCACGCCTGTTATGAGCTTCAGCGGCACGCCCGTTTTAAGCCTCAGCGGCACGCCCCAATGGGCCCTCAGCGGCACATGCTGCTGAGTCTTCAGCGGCACGGTTGTTTTGTGCTCCAGCAGCACGAACTTTTGGCTCCCCCACGGCACGCTTGTTCAGCCCGCCAGCGGCACAGCCGTGAAGCTTTTCAATGGCAAGACGACGTGAAGCCCATGCCCTACGCATCCTTGGCGCGCAGTGAAGCCGTCTGAGGTGGCAGTCGATGACTGGGCCACGTAGCCTACCCCACTGACAGCCAGGATAGGAGCAGGTCAAACCCATCATCACAGCAGGCTTCCCGCCTTGGACAGCCGTGATCGAAGTCACAGGTGGCTGGTGGTATAAAGAGCCTTCCGTTCGACAAGAAAAGGGAGGAACCCCCAGAGAGGAAGAAGGGACACACACAGACGGACGCACAGAGAGGAGGAGAAGAGAGAAGAGAAGAAGAAGAGCTCTGGCGTGAGCCTCCTCCGACGATCATCGGGCAGAAGCGAGAGTAAGAGAGGGGGCTTGATGTAATAGGAAAAAGGGGGAAAAGTAGGGGACGGTGGTCTCTGTCCCGATTCCCCAATACCTCTTTCTCTTCTGCATTTTGTTCTTCTCCGTCCCGTTCTTGCTTTCTTCTTTGGAGTCTTCCTCCTCGTCTAAAGCCCCGTCTTGGGCACCCTTTTTTGTAATATGTATGTAGGGCCATGGCCTTTGGCCCCCCCCCCCCCATGAATGAAAAACCACCTTTCTTGGGCCTTTCCTGTCTTTTTCTATTCGTTGGCTCCCGCCTTCATAATGCATGGTGTTTTGTTCATTTTCTCTTCTACGGCGTTTTTGGAGTCTCCGTGGTGATGTGATCCTTCCCCTATGATCCTTAGTCTCCTGGGTTCTTTGCCCCCTCACGGGAGGGAGAGACCCTTACTTTCTTCCCGATTACCCAGTTACCAATAGACCACTCCCGGCCTTGAAGCCCCCTCTTTTCTTCTTCTTTTCCTGAACAGACATCAAGTCTCCCAGCCCATACATTCGGCTCTTTCAAGCCTCCAGCGATACACCTTTCCGGCCTTTGGCCGGTACACCTTTTCAGCCCTCAGCGGCACACCCTTCTGGGCCCTCAGCGGCACACCCTGTTCAGCCCTCAGCGGCACACCCCTATGGGCCCTCAGCGGCACATCCTTTTCAGCCCTCAGCGGCACACCCTCCAGGCCCCTCAGCGGCACACTCCTTGGCCAGCCCCAGTCCACATTATATGCCCTTAGAGGCCTTCAGTCTGTTGTTCTCCTTCACGTTTTCGAGGCTCTATAAAGGTGTTGCTCCTCCGGGGGCCCACCTCCAGTTGTCGGGTTCCGCCACCCCATGTGGGCGCGTTCCCTGTATCTCCCTTACGCCCCGGGTCAAGGGGAGATGCTGCCGAATTTTCTTGTGAGAAACTAATAAACAATTAAAAGAGGCAAAAGGAGGCAACAAACGAGCAGGATAATTAATGAAACCTTCCAACTCATCAAACCACTTCCGGCACCACAACGAGAACTGAACCGAACTAATTAACTACCCGACAGCCCGAACGTCCGACCCTCAAGAAAAGAGACCGAACCGAACAAAGAGAACGAACAAAGGGAGGAATTTCATATAAAATTACACGAAAGTTAAGATAAGAAGAAAAGAAAAGCCTTAAAACAAATAATCGAAAACTGATCGAACCTCCACCATCACGCCTCAATTGGCCCTTCGCCGGTACGCCGCTCCCACTGGCCCTCAGCGGCACGCTTCCCTTGGCCCCTTTCAGCGGCACGCTCCCTCCCTTCGCCGGTACACCCTCAGCCACAGTCTCAGCGGGATCCAACGTACAGACTTTGGGCTTGGCAACGTATAGACTTCGAGCTGCAATCAAAGGGGCAATGTACAGACTTCATGTTGCATTGTATAGACTTGGCCAATGTATAGACTTTGGGCCAGCCAATGTACAGACTTCATGTTGCAGTGTATGGACTTGGGGCTGGCCGACGTATAGACTTGACCAATGTACAGACTTTGGGCCTTTGGGCCCGCCAATGTACAGACTCCACGTTGCAACGTACAGACTTTGGGCTTGGCAACGTATAGACTTCGAGCTGCAGTCAAAGGGTCAATGTACAGACTTCACGTTCCAATGTATAGACTTGGGCCAGCCAGCGTGTAGACTTCATGACGGCCAGTGTACAGACTTCGGACCAGTCGACGTATAGACTTCATATTGCAACGTGCAGACTTTGCTCCACTCTGCTCCAGTGTATGGACTTTGGGCTTGGCAGCGTATGGACTTCGAGCCCGGGGGGAATGTACAGACTTTATATCCACCCCCACGCCCTGATTGGCTCCTTAGCCGGCATACTTCTCTAACCTTTCAGCGGTACGCTCATCCAATTCTCTCGCCGGCGCACTTTTCCCAGCCTCCAGCGGCACGCTTCAAAGACCCTTCATCGGCACATGGCCTCCACTCTTCAATAGCCCTTTGCCGGCACACTTGTGCCCACCTTCCCCGGCACAATCTTTTAAACCCTCAGCGGTACGCCTTTTCCTTGCCCAGCGGCACACTTTCTTCCCCAGCGGCACACTCCTTTTCAAAGGCCCAGCGGCACACTTCTCTCCTCACCGGTACACCCCTATCTTCTCTTCGCCGGCACACTATACATATACACATATACAGCCTGATAAAGGCATTAACAATAGCAAACAAATTAATAAAAATTACGCTAATTAAAGGACTCCGAATGCGCAATATTAATCACAATAAAGAGGCGGGAGGGGTAATAAAAAAAATAAATAACAAACGAATGATAATAACAAGAATAATCATGAATAAAAGAAGAGAAATCATCCCGGACAAAGGCACGAATAAACAGTAAACATCAAATCAGAAATCCCAGAAGATATAACTAAGAAAGCCCCAGATAAAAGACGCTAATGCCCACACTGCAGCCCTCTCTCTCCCCGGGACCCGGGGCAAAAGGGAATAACAACGCCGCCCTTTCAGGTCGGGCCCGAGTCTCGGGAATTACCCCGATATGGCCAGGCTTTGATCTAACCTCGGGCCGACATCCTAATCGGACCGGATTTGTTTTCTCGTTCCGGATACCTTCCGAATCCTCATTAAAATTGCAGCATGCTCGACAGACATTTGAAGGGATCTACCTCGGTTTTCTCATTGTGACGCTGCCACGGACCTGTGTCCGAATACAAAAGGTCTACGAGTGGCCGACACGGTCGACAGTTTATGGCCTTAATACAACCTTCAGTGTGATCTATCCCTATCTCTCTCGCATAATTAGTATTACTCTTTTCGGCCGCGGGGCCTCTAATTTCGGCAATTAATCAAGGGTATTCCCTCGTGTGGGGGATGTAAATGACGCCGTGACCTTTATGGCGCGACGAGATTCGGTCCCGACACGAACCACACAATCGTCTGACAAAGTCAGATCGAGCGCACCACGGGCTCTTCGGGGCCCGAATGAATTGTCACTTCGGTGACTGGCACGCCCACGCACTTAATAAGACCAACAGACGAACCAGAACGATGGTTCGACGAGAAGTGCGTCCACAGAGGGGAGGAGGCGTATCAAGCTCCCTCCTCACCGAGGCCTTCCTCCGTCTGCAGCCTCTTTCTCCCTCTTCTGCTCTTCATTTCTTTCACTCTTCGGGGGCTGCTTGCTCTCTCCTTCCTTCCAAGGAGTTGGCAGATTGGAAGAAGGGAGGCCTTCACGGCGCTCCTTTTTCCTGGTTGTTGCCAACTTGGGAGGTAGCCTTCCTCAACGTTTAAAGGTGGCCTTCCTCCTGAAGTCCCTCTGTCACCTTTGTCACGGGCCATCCGAGCCAACTGGCTTGACCACCTTTTGTCCGAGCCAGTTTCCGCACGAGGTAGAGTCAGTGGCTGGACGCGAGGAGATCAAGACCGATTCAGTCGAGCGATGACCCCTTGAAGCGATGTTAGACGGATTTTTGTTTTGTTTTTTTTTTTGCTATGTGATGTACTGGCATTTGCCTACCTGATGTACAAATGATTTGGAATGAAAAGAACAGGGATTTATTCCGTCCATCTTGCTGTACAATTTCAAAAGTAGAATTTACGTAGTGCGGCTGCGTTCCATGTCCGAGGAATAGGTTCCCCTTCCATTGTCGCTAACCTGTACGCACCTTTTCCGAGCGTCTCGACCACTCGGTAGGGGCCTTCCCAGTTGGGGGATAGCTTGCCCGCCGCCTCTAGTAGTCGAGAGGCTTCGGCCTTCCTGAGGACAAAGTCCCCCGGTTGGAAACGTCTGTCTCGGACTTTGGCGTTGTAGTATCGAGTGAGGCGGCGCTGGTACTCCGTTGCCCGGACGTTCGCGATCTCTCGGAGTTCGTTTGCCAGGTCGAGGTTCTCGAGCAACTTTTGCCCGTTTGCCTCGAGTGAGAAGTTGATCACTCGGAGAGACGGATTGGCGATCTCCAATGGAACGACGGCTTCGGTGCCGTATACCAACTGAAAAGGGCTTTCACCGGTTGCCGTCCTGGGGGTTGTTCGGTGCGACCACAGTACGCTAGGCAATTCCTCGAGCCAGCTACCCTTAGCCTTACCGAGTCTGGTTTTTATGCCTTTCAAGATAGTCTTGTTGGCATTTTCAACCAGCCCGTTGGCCTAAGGGTGGGCGACCGAAGTGAAGTGGTTACGGATATTTAGGTCGGCGCAACTATCTTGAAAGTATCGAGAGTCGAATTGCCGACCGTTATCGCTTACTATCACTCGGGGGATGCCAAAGCGACAAATGATCGATTTCCAAACAAAGCCCCAAACGACTGTCTCGGTGATCCTGGCCGTAGCCTTGGCCTCGATCCACTTGGTGAAGTAGTCGATGGCGACGACGATGAACTTCTTCTGGGACTGGGCCGTTGGGAATGGCCCAAGGATATCGATTCCCCACCGAGCGAAAGGGTAAGGCTCGGTTAGGGTGACAAGTTCCGTGGCCGGCTGATGGACCAAATGGTCGAACCGCTGGCACCGGTCGCACTGTTGAACATAGGCCGAGCAGTCACGCTGCAGGGTGGGCCACCAGTACCCCTGTCGTAACAGGATTCTGGCCAGCGACCTTGCCCCTGAGTGCGCTCCGCACAGGCCTTCATGAATCTCTTGGATGGCTCGGCCTGCCTCGTCGGGACCGAGGCACTTCAGGAGGGGACCAGAGAACGATCTTCGGTAGAGGGTGTTGTCGAGGACGACGAAGCGCCGAGCTTGATACTTCATTCGGCGGGCTTCTCGAGGGTCAGAGGGCTCTTGGGAGTCTTGTAGCCAGGATAGGTAGGGGGAGCGCCAGTCACTTGGAGTGGCCGAGTCAACAGCGAGGAGCTCCGTGTCGATGCTCGGGCGCTCTAGCTCTTCTAGGAGGACCGATCGTGTACCTTCCGGGTCTAGGGAGGAGGCCAATCGAGAGAGGCCATCCGCCCAAGAGTTTTGCTCCCGAGCTATCCGGACTACCTCAAATCCCTCGAACTGTTGGGCCAGGCTCCGGACCAACTGAAGGTATTTGATCATGGGTGCCTCCCGAGCTTCATACTCGCCGTTGACCTGACCTGCGACTAGTTGAGAGTCGGTGTGGATCCTGACTCGCTCGACCCCCAGCCATCGGGCCATGCGTGCTCCCGAGATAAGGGCCTCATATTCGGAAGCATTGTTGGATGCCTGAAAGTTGAATTTTAAGGCGTACTGTAGCTCTATCCCTTCGGGGGACCTCAGGAGGATCCCCGCACCGCTGCCTGCCGAATTGGATGATCCATCGACGAACAGTTCCCAGGTTGGCCCGGTCGTGGTCGGAGGCCTGTCCTCAGCGGGGATGGTGCTTTCGGCAATGAAGTCGGCGAGCGCTTGGCCTTTGATTGCTGATCGCGGCCGATACGAGATGTCGTAGGCCCCGAGCATAATGGCCCATTTGACGAGTCGCCCTGAGGCCTCGGGGTGGGCCAGAATCTTCTTCAACGGCTCGCCGGTTAGCACGGTGATGGGGCGCCCCTGGAAGTAGGGGCGGAGGCGCCTTGCGGAGGTGACCAACGCTAGCACGAGCTTCTCGGTTGCGGGATACCTCCGTTCGGCCTCATTGAGCACCTTGCTGGTATAGTAAACCGGTCTTTTGATTCCCGAGTCATTTCTAACTAGGACCGAGCTGACCGTGGATGGCGTCGCCGAGAGGTAGAGCAGTAAGACTAAGCCTGGGACGGGCTTGGAGAGCACCGGTGGCGAAGCCAGGAGCTCCTTAAGCTCGGCGAATGCTGTCTGGCACTCCTCATCCCATGCGAACGTAGCAGATGCTAGCTTGGGTCCCCTCATCAGTTTGAAGAAGGGCAAGCATCGTTCGGCTGCACGGGACAGGAAACGGCTGAGAGCGGCGACACGCCCTGTCAGACGCTAGACGTCTTTAATGCACGTGGGCGGGCGCATGTCCAGGATGGTCTGGACTTTATCGGGGTTGGCTTCGATCCCGCGCTGAGTGACCAGGAAGCCCAGGAACTTCCCGGATTTTACTCCAAAGGCGCACTTGGCGGGGTTGAGCTTCATGTTGTACTTCAGGAGGGTGCCGAAGGTTTCGGCGAGGTCGGTGAAGTGGTCTCGGGCCTTGGGGGTCTTGACGAGCATGTCATCAATGTAAGCCTCGACGTTCCGACCTAGCTGTCCCTCGAACATGTGATTTACCAGTCGCTGATATGTGGCTCCAGCGTTCTTTAACCCGATGGGCATCCGAGTGTAGCAGTACACGCCGTAGTCGGTGATGAAGGCGGTCTTCTCGATGTCTTCTGGATTCATTCTGATCTGGTGATAACCCGAATAGGCATCTAGGAAACTGAGTATCTCGTTGCCCGAGGTTGAGTCAACCAATTGGTCGATGCTCGGTAGTGGATAGCAGTCCTTGGGGGTAGCCTTATTCAGATCGGTGAAGTCCATGCACATTCGCCACTTGCCTGTGGTTTTTGGCACCAGGACGACATTGGCTAGCCACGTAGGGTACATGACTGGTCTGAAGAGGCCTATCACTTGTCCCTCGGTGACCTGCGCCTTGATGACCGCCTGCTTCTCGGGCGCATGCTTCCTTCTCCGTTGCTGTACGGGCCTGACGGTGGGGTCGAGGCTGAGCTTGTGCATCACGGTCTTCTCTGGTATGCCAAGGAGTTGATCATCGGACCAAGCAAAGGCCTGGACGTACTCAGAAAGAAATTTCTTGTATTGTTGCTGTTCCTTGGGTGGTAGGTCGGCTCTGATCCTTACTCCGAGGGCCGGGTCATCGTTTAGGAATACCGTTAGCAATTCGCCACCGGGCTCGGCGGTTACGGTCTTCCCTTCGATTCCCTTGGGGCCCTTATCCCCCCCGTCCGGCCTTGAGGCTTCCACCGAGATGTTGTAGCACCTTCTAGCCGTGGCCAGGTTACCTCAGACTTCCCCCAACCCATTTTTGGTGGGAAACTTCATTTTCTGGTGATAGGTAGATGGTACGGCCTTTATTCGGCTGAGAATTTTCTGGCCAAAAATGGCGTTGTACGCTATCATTCCCTTGATCACTATGAAGTCCACCATGACCGTAACAGTTTTGGGTGGGGTGCCGATGGTGACCGGTAGGCTTAGGGCTCCCTCGGGGTAGGTGGCCAAGCCGTTAAACCCGCAGAGGGGTGTTCGGATCGGGCGGAGCTTGGATGGGTCTTCCCCCATCTTGAGGAAACAGTCATAAGATAATACATCGGGGGCGCTCCCATTGTCAACCAGAATTCTATCTACGTTACAATGGTTTATTGTGGCCGAGATAATGAGGGCATCATCATGCGGGGTGCTTAGCCCTTCCAGGTCTTGGTCGGAGAAGACTATGACCTGGGGCTCCCTCGGTGGGCCCCCTGAGGGCTCTAAGACCCGGCTGGCCCGCTCGGCATGACGCTTCCTTCCTCGGCTGGTGTCGCCGCCCGATGCCGTTCCTCCGGAGATGACGTTGATGTGGACCCCTTGGGGGGCGTTATCGATCTCCTCGACGGCGTCTCGGTCCTCTTTGCGCCCAGCTGCAAACTGGGCTAGGTGCCCCTGACGGATGAGACGTTCGATCTCGTCCTGGAGCTGGTGACAGTCGCCGGTGTGGTGCCCGTGGTCGCCGTGGAACAGGCAATGCCTGTCGCGCTTGCGGTTCTTCGATCTCATTGGTTCGGGCTGGTGGAGGAGTCCTGAGTCTTTGATGTCTTCATAGATCTTGTAGACTGGCATGGTCAACGGGGTGTACCGCTCATACTTCCGTTTGCGTTCTCCTTCCCGATCGCACTTCTTGCCCGAGCCAGGGTTTGGCTCGGAGGCCCGCTTCTTGTCCCCCTCCCGACCCGAGCCGGTTGTGTCTCGACAGGCGCTGAGTACTTCTTCGCACTCGGCGTGGCGCAGTGCCAGAGTCACTAGCTCGGCAAGGGTCGAGGGAGGGTGGAGGACCAGTTCGCGGCAGAGATTCTCGTCCCGGGTGCCCCTGGTCAGAGCGGTCGTGGCCGAGGCCACATCCAGGCGGGGAATTCTGAGGGCTTCCGATTTAAATCGGTGGACATAAGCCCGGAGCCTTTCCCCTTGTGCCTCTTTGAGGGCCAGGAGCCCCGCTACTGACCTTGGGGGGGCGCTTCCGGCGAAGCTCTCCTTGAAGACTCGCCCGAATTGCCTGAAGTCCCGGATGGACCCAGGGGCGAGGGCCCGGAACCATGCCTGAGTGCCTTGGACCAGGGTGGCCGCAAAGGCTCGGCATTTAATAGGATCCGGTGTTCCATGCAGAGTCACCAGGGCGTCGAAGCTGTCGTAGTGGTCGGCTGGGTCGCCCTAGCCATCATAGAGCATGAAGGTCGGAATGGAGGTTCTGGGAGACACCTCTGCCTTCAAGATGTACTTGGAGAAATGGGATTTCTCCTCATCCTCCGGGAGAGAGGTCTTCTGCAGGGCGCGGAGGGCGCGTTCTTGCTCTGCAAAACGTCTTTCAAAATCCCTCAGTCGGAGGGATAGTTCCGGCTGCGGTCGCGTCGTGGGACAGGGGGGAGCGTCGTGGCGATCCTCAGGACCGCCGGTGCTCGGGCGTGGAGGCCTCGCCCCTTGTTTCCCTTTTTTGGGCGTGGAGGAAGCCTCTTGCTCTGGGGGCGGAGCTTGCGAGGGTCCTCCCGCATTGTTGCGGATGAGCTGTTGACCGCGGAGGGTGAAGCGGCACCCCGCGGTATGCTGGGACGCACTTCGACGGGGGGGGCTCCGGGACGGGGCGCGACACCTGGCATCTGTTGTGCTTCCCTTAGTTTTGATGATGACAAAGGATATGTTTAATTGCTCCTTCAATGTAAAGTAATGAACTCATGACAATTTGATGATGACAAAAGATGTGTTTAACTAATTCAATGCAAATCTGATAGTTCAAGTCACTTCTGATAGTTCAAGTAATTTCAGGTATACTGAAGTACAAGTGAAATCAACAAATCAGAAGAAGTGTCAAAGGTTGCTTGTCGACCAGTGAAGTGATCATTGTCGACCAACGAATCCAACCAAACACAGCTCAAGTCATTCTCCTTCTGTACGTGCTTTGGTTGTCGACCAAAGCCCTGCTCGTTGTCGACCACGGAACAGACAGAGCATCAGCCTGAACTACCAGTCATCTGGACATTGCTTCTTGTCGACCAACGACAGGGTCGTTGTCGACCACAAGCGATACAGCGTCCAGAACCGAAACTCAATTGAATTCAGTTTCTGTTCCTAGAAACCTGCAGGTTGTTGCTGCAGGTTGTTGGGCGGTTCAGATGATAAGATTCCGCACTGGATTTAAGGAGAGAATCTTGGAAAGAACCAGTCAAACTTATTCAAATCTTTCGGGTAAATCTTCTCCCTGTTTTCTAGCCGATAATCCAATGGATGTGCGCTCAATTACGAATCTGCGCGGGAAAAGCCTATGCTTTGAAAAGAACTGGTACAAAAGGATAAGATGACAGAGAGCGGGGTGTGGAACACAGAGTAGAAGAAAAAGAAAGAATACACCCACGAAGATACTCTGAAAGAGGAAAGAAGGAGTGGCTCTTCAGAAACCACAAAGACTGCACAAGACCGAAGGCATCTTCATTGCTACAGAAGGAAGACTGACTCAAGGCAAGCAAGACTCCAACAGCGTCACAGCTGAAGGCAATTGTCTAGAAGTTCCACAGGGAGTCTATTCCTGTTACCTGCAGTCCCAGGCTGAACTCTTTTTCTTTAATTCAAAAGCTCTTGTTCAGTCCTGTTGCATCTTTTGTTCTTTTCATTACATCAAGTGTCAAGCTGTGAGGCAGCGGGTACAAGCTGTGTGTCAGCGGGAAGAAGCTGTTTGTCAGCGGTGTGTTGGTTGAGATCAGGAGTTCTCATTTAGTGAAGCCTTGCTCAAGTTGAGCGAGGGGTGGACGTAAGTCTCGGGAAGAGACTGAACCACCTAAAAATCTTGTCTTGTGGTTTTGCTTGTGGTGTGTGCTCTTCTTATTACTTGCTGTCGCTGTAGTTATCAGTTTTATCTTTGCAACCCATAGTTTGCTTAAGGTCTAGTCGATCTTTGGTTTATAAATTAAAAAGGGGCTAGATCTATTCACCCCCCCTCTAGATCTATTCAGTCCGTACGCAACACGTGGTATCAGAGCTAGACTCTCCGAAAATGTGGTCTAACAACCAGGAGAGACCTAGCGGACTAAACTCTAGAAGTCTAATGGCTGAGGGACACTCAGTGACTAGACCACCATACTTTGATGGAAATGATTACTCATACTGGAAAAATCGTATGCAGGTGTTCTTGAGAGCACAAGATCATGAGATGTGGAGAGTAGTGAGTCGCGGACCCTATGATCTGCCCGAAGACGAGGATACCTGGACCAGAGAACAGGTCAGAAAATCAACCATCAACTGGGGAGCTATGAACGTAATGCAATGTGCGCTTCACCCCACGGAGTTCTCAAGAGTCTCACAATGTGCAACAGCCAAGGAGATGTGGGATCGACTTGAAGTCATCTATGAAGGTACTTCAGAGGTAAGAGAGTCCAAAGCAAATATGTTAGTCTCAGAATATGAAATGTTCAGAATGAAAACTGACGAAAATATCTCTGAGATGTATGCTAGACTAGTGGAACTAACAAATAGCTTAAAGAGTCTAAGGAAAACCTACAAGGAGCAGGAGCTAGTGAGGAAAATCTTAAGGTCCCTCACACCTATGTGGCATACCAAGGCCACAGTAATTGAGGACTCAAAGAACCTCACAACTATGACTATGGATGAACTAGTAGGTTCTCTAATGGCCTATGAGGTCAACCTAAAGAGAAAGGAAGATGAGGGCAAGAAAAAGAAGCAGCTCGCCCTGAAGACTAAAATAGGCACCTCTGAATTATCTAACACTGATGACTCATCTAGCACAGGTGAGGAAACTGGGGAGCTAGCCATGCTAACAAGAAAGTTCAGAAGGTTTCTGCGGAAGGAAGGTAAAGGATTTAAAAATCCGAAGGGCATGGTAAGGAAATCATCCCAGTTTAAGACTGACAAAAATAAAGCTTCATCTAACAAGCTTGTATGCTACAACTGCAGGAAACCAGGACACATGAAGGTTGAATGTCCAGAGGCTCCTAAGAAATCAAGCTTCAAGTGGAAAGGCAAGAAACCAAAGGCAATGATAAGCACATGGAGCGAGGAGGAGGAAAGCAGCGAAGAGGAAACAACTTCCGAGGAAGAAGAAGGAAACACATGTCTAATGGCCAAAGGAGACAGCAACGATCTTGAGGTAATCTCCCCTTTTCAAGACTTTTCTAGCTCAGATTGGGAAGAAGCCTATTCAGATTTACTTGATACATATGAAAGAATAAGAAGAGAAAATAAAAGTTTGAAGAAGAAGGTTAATCAGTTTAATAATGACAGCAACTCAATTGCCAACAGAACTGAACTAGAATTGGAGATCACCACCTTGCAAAATAAACTGAATCAACGCGAGATAGATGAAGAAAACGTCAAAGGGCTATTAGAAGAAAATGAAGTACTGAAAAACACAATTGACGAGTTAAAATTAAAGACTCAAGAATATGAACAGGAAACCAAGCTAACTCAAGAAAGAAACAACTCACTCAAGGAAGAAAACAGTCAACTTCTGAAAGAAATAGAAAGAATCCAAAGTGAACTGAAATACAAACAGGAAACATTGGAAAAAATGACTAAGAGTCAAGAAAACTTGAACGCTGTGTTGGGAATAAAAGTAAATTTCCAGAAAGAGGGGTTAGGGTGCAATCCAACAGCTAAAAAGGAATTCCAAATAAAAACTTTAAATGAAATAGCTGACTCTAAAGGAAAAGGCCCCTTGATAAACTTATATCAAAACAAACAAAAGGATATAGATGAAAGCTCCTCTAAACAGATTAATGTCACCTTGGAAGAGAAGAATTCTAAAGGGAAAATGGATAATCCACATCAGTTTAAAAACAACAGTCATATCAGACGAGAAGTTCAAATTCACAGAAGTAACCAGACAAACAAAGCATTAAATCATGTTAATAAACACAAACCTGTAAAACAAGGTGTCTGGAAACAAGCTGGTCGACAACAGACCCCTCCTCTGTCGACCAGAGGCTCAACCAGAACAGATACTGGTATCTGGAGAAACTATGGTCGACCACAGACTTACCAGATGTCGACCATGACCAGACACGCAAATAGAACTCACAAATTTTCTCAGCTGAAACAGAATGGAAATTGGAACTTAAGAGAGTGGACTCAGAATAGACACAATCTGAACAAGTTCAGAAATGAAAAGACAAACTGTTCTAACAAAATTTGGGTTCCCAAGGCGTTGTTACAGCAGTTTCATGATTTCACAAGCTATCTTGGACCCGGGTACCATTTGGGTCCAAAAGTTTCTGTGTAATTTGTGATGCAGGAATGTCTGGCAGCCATCCACAACAAGTGGTATTTAGATAGTGGTTGCTCAAGACACATGACGGGAGACAAGACCAAGTTCTCCCGGCTGAGCGCAAAAGATGGAGGATATGTGACGTTTGGAGGAAATAACAAAGGCAAAATCATTGGGATAGGTGAGATAGGTAAGAAACCCTCAAGCTGCATTGAAAATGTATTATTAGTGGATGGACTGGAATATAACTTATTGAGCATCAGTCAATTATGCGACAAAGGCCATAAAGTGGTGTTTGACTCCAAGATCTGCAGAATTATTGAGCCAAATTCAGAAGCAGTCAAGTTTATGGGCAAGAGGGTAAATAATGTCTACATGATAGACTTGGATGATCCAGCCCACTCCAACTTGTGCCTAACCGCCAAGAAGGAGGACTTGACCTGGTTGTGGCACCGAAGACTAGGGCATGTTAGCTATAGGGTGTTGCACAAACTTGTGAAAAATAAAATGGTTCTTGGTATGCCTGAAATTTCGTTTGCTCAAAATGTCAAAATATGTGAAGCATATACCCAAGGAAAGTAAACAAGAAAATCATTCAAAGGTAGAACTGAAAGTCAGTCATCAAGACCCCTAGAACTTGTGCACATGGACCTTTTTGGCCCAACAAGAACTGCTAGTCTTAGTGGTAAGAAATATGGTTATGTTCTAGTTGATGACTTTTCCAGATTTACATGGGTAATGTTCTTATCACATAAAAGTGATGCTTTTTATGAGTTCCAGGAATTTTACAAAAGAATGAAGCAGGATGGTAAGTCCAAAGTGTGTTCAATCATATCTGACCATGGGGGGGAGTTTGAAAATTCTGATTTTGATGTATTCTGCAGAAACAAAGGGATAACCCACAGATTCTCCTCACCAAGGACACCGGAGCAAAATGGAGTTGTAGAGAGAAGGAATCGCACTCTTGTCGAGATGGCCAGAACCTTGTTGGTAGAAGCCAATCTTCCAAGAAGATTTTGGGCAGAGGCGGTCAACACAGCATGCTACATTGTAAACCGGGCAATGGTAAGACCATCCAGTACAAAAACTCCTTATGAAATGTTCAAAGGTAAGAAACCATCCCTAGCTCATTTCAGAATCTTTGGTACAAAATGCTTTATTCATAACAATGATAAGAGAGCCTTGGACAAATTTGAACCAAAGAGTGAATCAGGAATATTCTTGGGCTATTCTGACCGATCAAGAGCCTATAGGGTATTTAACATCAAAGATCAGATAGTTGAAGAATCCCCGCATATTTCATTTGATGAAATTAATGATTTTGGCAAAAATGAACAGGCCAGCAAGGAAGAAGAAGATGGAGAATTTCTGGAAGACAAAGAAGAACCGATGGATAATGAAGGAGAACTAATTCAAGAAGAAAGTCAAGGTAATATTAATGATCAACCCGAAGGAGAGGCCATCTCAGGTAACAATCTTGAAAACTTGAAACTTCTTAGAGATCACCCTCTAGATAACATTATTGGTAGTATTCATGATCCTAGGAAAACCAGATCTCAGTTTAAGACTGTTAATGAATTAGACCAACTTGCCCTTGTGTCCCAAGTAGAGCCCAAGTCTGTAGAGGAAGCTTTACAAGATGAATCATGGATAAATGCTATGCATGAAGAACTAAATCAGTTTGAAAGAAATCAGGTGTGGAGACTTGTCCCCAGACCTACATCTCACCCTGTAATTGGAACCAAATGGGTATATAAAAACAAGTTGAATGAAGAAGGGGTTGTAATGAGAAACAAGGCTCGGCTGGTGGCTAAAGGGTACAACCAGGAACTTGGAGTTGATTTTGAAGAATCATATGCTCCAGTTGCTAGATTAGAAGCCATCAGGATATTATTAGCCTTTGCATCTTCTCATGGAATCAAATTGCAACAAATGGACGTAAAAAGTGCATTTCTAAATGGTATTGTAAAAGAAGATGTCTCTGTGGAACAACCCCTGGTTTTGAAAATGATGAACTTTCTAATCATGTCTTCAAATTGCATAAAGCCTTGTATGGAATAAAGCAGGCTCCTCGGGCATGGTATGAGAGGTTGAGCTCCTTCCTCACCAAAAAGGGATACTCAAGAGGTAAAATTGATCAAACACTATTTTCCAAGACTCAAGGTAAAGACATACTAATTGTACAAATCTATGTGGATGATATTGTATTTGGGTCTACTAAAACCTCCTTGTGTACTGAATTTGCAAGCTTCATGACTGATGAGTTTGAAATGAGTTTAATGGGTGACTTACAGTTCTTTCTTGGATTGCAGATCTCACAATGTAGAGAGGGATATTTTATAAATCAATCCAAGTACATAAAAGAGATGTTGAAGAAATTTGGCATGGAAAGCTGCAAGCCAATCGAGTCACCCAAGGGGACAAATGCAACTTTGGAAGCAGATGTAAAAGGTAACATGGTAGATGCCAAGAAATACAGAGGTATGATCGGATCCCTGCTATACTTAACTGCATCAAGGCCAAATATTCAGTTTAGTGTATGCATGTGTGCTAGATATCAGTCTAGTCCTAGGGAATCACATTTAGGAGCTGTCAAGCGTATCTTCCGATACCTTGCAGGCACCCACGAATTGGGGTTGTGGTATCCTACTCACTGCAAACTAGATCTGATTTCATATTCGGATGCTGATTATGCTGGTTACAAAATTGATAGGAAAAGTACTAGTGGTTATTGTCAATTCCTAGGTGGGTGTTTAATTTCATGGGCTTCTAAAAAGCAACATTCTGTAGCACTCTCCACTGCTGAGGCTGAGTATGTCGCAGTAGGGAGTTGTGGTACACAAGTTCTTTGGATAAAACATCAACTCCAAGACTATAATGTAGATCTTGGTTGTGCACCCATTTTATGTGACAACACTAGTGCTATTAACTTGTCTAAAAACCCCATTCAACACTCTAGGACAAAACACATTGAGATCCGTCATCACTTTCTGAGAGATGAAGTCTCCAAAGGAAATTTCATGCTTCAATTTGTGGAAACTGAAAAACAATTGGCAGATATTTTCACTAAACCCCTTAACAATGACAGGTTTTCAACTCTAAGAAGGGAGTTGGGGATATGTAGAATATCTCCTGAAAATTCTTGAAATGCTCATATTCCTGTGTTCTCTGTATAGCTTTCTGTCATTTCTGTAATTAGATATGTCAGTTAGATCTCTGGTACTGGTTGTGTTTGGAAGCTCTGGTGTCGGCTGTTACTCAAGCAACATTCTGCAAATTCCTGGCACTGCTACTGGTTAGCTCTGGTGGTCGACCAACGACAGGGCATTGGTCGACCAAGGCATCAAGACAGGAAACTGTTTGGTTCTGTGACTACGCAGATGTCGACCAGAGACAGCTCCATGGTCGACAATGGATCTGTAAGGAAGCAAATGTCCACTTTAGACAGGCTCCTGGTTGACACTAGCTCTGGTAGGGAATCTTCTGGACTGTTTAAACTGTTTGGACTCAGATTCATCTTCACTCACTCATCATCATCCATACGTTCCATTCCCTGTGTCTTTCTATCTCATCCTGGCCAACATTATTTTTTATTTCAGCATGGATTCTCAAATTGAGGGGGAGAAAAAGTGTAAACTCATTCCTTGATAAAACATTGAATAACCTAACCATATCTTTCAATAAAATCACCAATGTAATCAATAAGAGTAGAGGTTGAGTGTAGTAATGAGGATTTGGACTGTACTACTTCAATAAATTCAAACCATAACTATGATTCTGTCACATGATTTTGAAGACTTATGATTTTTAGTAGTAAGTCGGTTTCTCTACCTGTGCCCGTGCTGAACAGTTAATATAAATCCAAAAATATAGCATGAATGCACGTGGAATACGCCATAACTCTGTCTTCATGGTAGAGCAATGTATTGAATTCTGAGAAACTACTGCCTCCCATTTTAAGAAAAAAAATGGATGAAAAATAAGTGAGAGGCATGTGTGTCATGAAGAATCAATCTATCTCTGCTACTATCAAAAATTATTGAGATTGGGCATACTGAGTAACTGGGGATATTGGCGTCTGATAAACGTATATCCTCACGGATAAAAGGTGTGTCCCAGTTAAAAGTGGAATGGTTAGGCATGCTAAGTAGCCGAGGTTTCTGGCGTGTAAAAAGCGTGTTTCCTCGTGTAGAAAAGCATGTGATAAACCTGACCACAGCTTTCAAAATGATTCCAAAAGGAAAAACTAAAAGGCAGAGGAAAATGGTTGACCAAAGGCATGGCATGCAAAGAAAAGTTGAAAACACTGTTCAGCAAGCACAGCTATTTAAATCATCTCATGAAATCTATTATAAGTTTAAGAAGTCATGTGGAGGAAATTAGATATGGGGCATAAGCTTATTGGTGCAATACTTTCAAATTCAAGTGAACCACTAGGCCCACTCTACTTGTTTACAAGGTGGTCTCTGCTAAGGGTGGATAGGTTAAATAAATGCTTCATTAAGGAAAGGGCGTACACTTCAATAAATTCCCTAAATTTAATTCGGCTGATTTAATCCTGTCCCTTCATTTTCATCATCGCGCTGGTTCCACAAACCCTAGGATTTATGACCCAGGACTTATCCACTGATATCCTGCCCCTATAAATTGAACAGACTGGGTCCCTAGGTATTCACCACCTTGCTACTTCACCGTTTTCACCTTTCACAGTACTCTTCCGTTTCCAGTTCCCTTCCGCTCCTTCCACCATGAGGTCCTCCAAGAGAGCAAGGGATGAGGCCCCTGCCGAAGCATCAAAGCCGTCCAAGCGTTCCAAGTAGAAGGCCACGCAGGGTCCGCCATCGACCCCTCGGAGGTCGACAACGGATAATACGGCTGGATCGGGCGGCAAGATGGCAGCTTCAGAAGTACCCAATGTCCATCCAGTCTCTGGAGTTCTCAAGCCTCGGAACATCATGCCGCCGAGAAGAGTAGATATTTCCGATCAGTGGCTGATGGAGATGTTCCCAGAGTTGCTGGAAGTTTTGGACGCCCAAGGCTGGACAGAGTTTGTCTCCGCACATACTCAGTATTCCCCACAGCTTGTGCAAGAATTCTACCACAACCTGTAAGTAGTGGATGGCCAGGTCTATACAGTAGTTCAAAGGGTCGTCGTCAGCCTCGACGTCAAGCTACTCCACAAGGCGCTGAAAATTTCCAGACATGGTGCTGTCTTCAATCCTGAGGACTTTGACTTCAGATCAGCATATGCCGTGGTCACTGGGCAACCAGCCCCTGAGGTCCTTCCAAAATCCATCAATGCCAACACCTTCCCTCCTCTTCATCGATTACTCCATCATCTTCTTACTACCATAATCCAACCGAGAGGAGGCGCCAGGGAACATGTAAGTCGCCTTCACTTATTTCTTCTCCATGGCCTCATCACTCGCCAACTCATTCGCCTTCCCAAGCTCATGCTGAACACGTTCCAAACCATTTTGCATTATCCCCTAAACTCTCTTCCATATGCTGCCCACATAACTGCCATTCTGGAAACAGCAAATATACCCATTCCTCACGCTCAGCGTGTTGTCATTCCCAAATGGCACGTATACTCTTTTCATTACGTGACCACCTTTTTGGGCTATAAGAAGGTAGGAGATCAAGTCCAGCGCACCCTACCATCCAAGGGTAAATCCAAAGCACCGTTGCCACCCTCTTCTCCACCACAGACACCAATTCATGTCAGCCCTGCTGTAACCCCTCCAACTGTGGTGATTCCTACTCACACTCCCACTACTACAACCACTGCTACCCATCCTTCACCTTCACTCGTCATAGTGCCATGGCAACCAGGCACTGCAGCCACTCATGTTCCAGCTACGTCTGTTCCATTTACCTCCGCTCCGTCTACTTCTGCTCCACCACCTCCTTTCACCTCCACCACTGAGTCTCAAGGAGTGCTTCTCCAGATAGCATCTCAGCTGTCCTCTCTCACTACTCAATTCCAATCCTTTCAAGAGAGTATGAATGCTGCCACCGGGCGCTTGGAGCTGCGAGTTCAGAGACTAGAACAGCAGATGGAGACTAGGTTCATAAAACAACAGGAACACTCAGAACATGCTAGCTCTCGGTTTAACAGACTGGTTGGTACTTTAGCTGAAGTGTCAGCAGAAATGGGCACTCGCATTGAGTTCACCACCCAGCAGAGTAAACAGTATCACCACGATACTATATCAGAGATCCAGAAGCTAAGGCTGTCTTATGCCCACATCGTTGACAAGCTCGATCGGATGGCAGAGCAAGTGAAGCCTGAGAGTTCTTCGTCCTCCTCAGAGTGATAATCTACATACTCCTCTTTTTATTGTTGACAAAGGGGGAGATAGGGTCTTATGTGTCATTGTGTGTCTAGGTGTGTCTAGTTGTCAAGACTATGTGTCTTTCTCCTTTTTGAGTCTTTCATGTAACTAGTGTTATGATGCTTTTGAAAGGCACATCAAACGGCACATCAAATGAATTGTCTGCCTAAATCTGTGTTATGATAGTCTTGAATGAAATATCAAATGATTTTTATAATCTGTTGATTGTCACAATGACTCATGGTTGTCATCATCAAAAAGGGGGAGAATGTTGTGCATCCCTTAGTTTTGATGATGACAAAGGATATGTTTAATTGCTCCTTCAATGTAAAGTAATGAACTCATGACAATTTGATGATGACAAAAGATGTGTTTAACTAATTCAATGCAAATCTGATAGTTCAAGTCACTTCTGATAGTTCAAGTAATTTCAGGTATACTGAAGTACAAGTGAAATCAACAAATCAGAAGAAGTGTCAAAGGTTGCTTGTCGACCAGTGAAGTGATCATTGTCGACCAACGAATCCAACCAAACACAGCTCAAGTCATTCTCCTTCTGTACGTGCTTTGGTTGTCGACCAAAGCCCTGCTCGTTGTCGACCATGGAACAGACAGAGCATCAGCCTGAACTACCAGTCATCTGGACATTGCTTCTTGTCGACCAGCGACAGGGTCATTGTCGACCACAAGCGATACAGCGTCCAGAACCGAAACTCAACTGAATTCAGTTTCTGTTCCTAGAAACCTGCAGGTTGTTGCTGCAGGTTGTTGGGCGGTTCAGATGATAAGATTCCGCACTGGATTTAAGGAGAGAATCTTGGAAAGAGCCAGTCAAACTTATTCAAATCTTTCGGGTAAATCTTCTCCCTATTTTCTAGCCGATAATCCAATGGATGTGCGCTCAATTACGAATCTGCGCGGGAAAAGCCTATGCTTTGAAAAGAACTGGTACAAAAGGAAAAGATGACAGAGAGCAGGGTGTGGAACACAGAGTAGAAGAAAAAGAAAGAATACACCCACGAAGATATTCTGAAAGAGGAAAGAAGGAGTGGCTCTTCAGAAACCACAAAGACTGCACAAGACCGAAGGCATCTTCATTGCTGCAGAAGGAAGACTGACTCAAGGCAAGCAAGACTCCAGCAGCGTCACAGCTAAAGGCAATCGTCTGGAAGTTCCACAGGGAGTCTATTCCTGTTACCTGCAGTCCCAGGCTGAACTCTTTTTCTTTGATTCAAAAGCTCTTGTTCAGTCCTGTTGCATCTTTTGTTCTTTTCATTACATCAAGTGTCAAGCTGTGAGGCAGCGGGTACAAGCTGTGTGTCAGCGGGAAGAAGCTGTGTGTCAGCGGTGTGTTGGTTGAGATCAGGAGTTCTCATTTAGTGA
The DNA here is from genome assembly GCA_022559845.1 of Amorphophallus konjac. Taxonomy (NCBI): domain Eukaryota; kingdom Viridiplantae; phylum Streptophyta; class Magnoliopsida; order Alismatales; family Araceae; genus Amorphophallus; species Amorphophallus konjac. The sequence goes on from CM040121.1 coordinate 493,384,448, forward strand.
AGCCTTGCTCAAGTTGAGCGAGGGGTGGACGTAAGTCTCGGGAAGAGACTGAACCACCTAAAAATCCTATCTTGTGGTTTTGCTTGTGGTGTGTGCTCTTCTTATTGCTTGCTGTCACTGTAGTTATCAGTTTTATCTTTGCAACCCATAGTTTGCTTAAGGTCTAGTCGATCTTTGGTTTATAAATTAAAAAGGGGCTAGATCTATTCACCCCCCCTCTAGATCTATTCAGTCCGTACGCAACAGCATCCCTTGCTGCCTAGGCCCTCATGAGCTCCACGAGGACGTCAAGCTTCTTATTGAGGGCCTGGAAGACCTCGTCGCCACCGTTGGGGGGGTACCCCCATCGCCGTCGGAGGGGGCGGCGGCCCATTGGTGGGGACGCTGGCGTTGGAGGGAGGGTTCTGTGAGGCCCTAGAGGGGCCATCTCCTGCCGCCACCACGGCCTTACCCTTCTCGATGGCGGATCTCCTCCCTGAGCTTCTTCTCACCATCTTGGCTCTTCGTGCGTTTCCCACAGACGGCGCCAGATGAAGAGGCGAAATCTCGCGCTGTCCTGAGTGGGCTGTGGATCACCAGAAGATGAACTGCAAGACAGGGAAACGTATCAGAGGGCCCAGGGGATTTCCCTGGGGCAAAACCCTCCGATGGCTAAGTCAGTAGAGCTGCGGTGGAAGCAATGATGGGGAGGAGAAAAGCTGGTGCGCGAGATTCCTCTCCACCAAAGGGGTGAAGTGGATTGCTAAGGAGTTTTGAGTCTGAGTGCCTTAATGGCTCCCTTTTTCTTCTTACCTTCCACCGGAGGGTAGCCCTGGTTTAAATAGTATCCCGCCTTCAGGAGTCCTGTGAGCTAAGGGGTCTCCGGCGGGAGCTACGTCCTCAACGTGGGCTTTCATGGCCTTTATCGTGGGAGCGTTATCGCCTTGAAGTCCAGCGGCTTCTTGATTCCCCTGTCCATTGGGGACTCTTAACGGCAGCACGAACGGATAATGTCTGGTCTGGCCGAGCTCCTGAAACGCCAGCCCTGTCCGGGCGATAGCTCGGTGAAAGAGGGGTCGGATAGGTCGGCTAACGCCTGTCTCTCCCGGGCGGGGAAACGGCTTGGACCGGACCCACCTTGTGACCTGACCATCACTCGGGCCCTCCGAGCCTAGGGGCCGTCGGGGAGAGTTGGTTCCTCGAGTGTTTGTTCATTGGGCTTTTCGTTCCTGAGTGGGCCCCGTGGGCTATCACTCGGGTGAGCTTGCCTCGTTGGACCCTGTTGGGTCTTGTTGGGCTGCTCTTTGGGTGGGCTACAGAAATCCCCCTCTCCACTTACTTTTGTCACCATTAAAGAAACTAAGGAAACTAAGCTAGGAGACATTCCAGTTGTACAATAATTTCCGGACGTGTTTCCGGAAGATTTGCCTGGACTACCCCCACAAAGAGAAGTGGCCTTCACCATCGACTTGGTCCTTGGTGCTGGTCCAATTTCTTAGGCACCTTATAGGATGTCCCCTGTTGAACTCAAGGAGTTAAAGGAACAATTGATGGAAATCCTTAAGAAAGGATTTATTAGGCCGAGTACTTCCCTATGGGGAGCACCTGTACTATTTGTGAAGAAAAAGGATGGATACATGAGGTTATGCATCGACTATCGACAGTTGAATCATCTCACTATCAAGAACAAGTATCCACTGCCGAGAATCGATGAGTTATTCGATCAAATATCTGGATCCAAATATTTCTCGAAGATCGATCTCAAGTCGGGATATCACCAACTAAGAATCAAAGATGAGGACATTCCTAAGACCGCGTTCAGGAGTAGGTATGGGTACTATGAATTTGTTGTTATGCCTTTTGGACTAACCAATGCCCCTGCTGCCTTTATGTAATTGATGAATAGTATATTCAGGCCTCATCTAGATCAATTCATAGTGGTTTTCATTGATGATATATTGATCTATTCAAAGACCAAGGAAGAGCATGAGGAGCATTTGAGGATTGCATTACAGATATTGAGGACAAATCAATTATATGCAAACCTTAGTAAATGTGAATTCTGGCTAGAAGAAGTATCTTTCTTGGGGCATGTTATATCAAAAGATGATTTATCCGTAGATCCATCAAAGGTGGAAGCTGTAAAGAATTGGGAAAGGCCGACTAATGCCGGCGAGATCCGTAGTTTCTTGGGTCTTGCAGGCTACTATAGGCAATTCATCAAAGATTTCTCCAAGATCACCGTACCACTCACTAGACTAACTCGCAAGGAGATCCGTTATGAATGGAGCGAGGAATGTGAAAGAAGTTTCCAAGCCGTCAAAGATCACCTAACTACTGCCCCGGTTTTAGCTTTACCAATTGAAGGCGAGAAATTCAAGGTATACACCGATGCATCTGGCATTGGCCTCGGATGTGTCTTAATGCAACAAGGGAGAGTCATAGCTTACTCATCTCGACAGCTAAAGAAGCATGAAGAGAACTACCCAGTACATGATCTAGAATTGGTTGTGGTAGTGTTTACATTGAAGATCTGGAGACACTACTTATACGGAGTACAGTTCACTGTATACTTCGAACATAAGAGTCTCAAGTATCTTTTCTCTCAGGAGGAATTGAATATGAGGCAAAGACTTTGGCTAGAATATCTCAAGGACTTCGACTTCACAATGCAATATCATCCTGGAAAGGGTAATCCTGTAGCTGATGCCCTCAGTCGCAAGTCAAGAGTAATATTAGCCAATTGTATGATTCAGGAGTGGAAGTTGCTAGAACACTTCACTAGACTTAATATAAGCATGGACAAGGAGAGTAGGTGTGTCACACTATCCCATATGAGCCTAAAGCAAGATCTACTCTTAGAGATACAAGGACTGCAAGATAATGACCCGGTATTAGTGGAAATCAAGGGAAAGATAGAAGAGCAATCTGATTTCAAATTAGCATTAGATGGAAGGTTGTTATTCAGAGATAGAAATTGCATCCCAGATTGTCCAGAGCTAAAGAAGAAGATCTTAGATGAAGCTCACATATCAAGATACATGATTCATCTAGGATCTACCAAAATGTACCAAGATTTAAAAAGGACCTTTTGGTGGCCCAATATGAAAAGAGAAATAGCAGACTTCGTGGCTCGCTATCTCACGTGCCAACAAGTCAAGGCGGAACACTAAAAGCCTGTTGGTAAGCTACAACCTCTTGATATTCCTGAGTGGAAGTGGGAGGATATCGGTATGGACTTCATTATGGGACTATCTAAATCTAGAGGAGGACATGATGGAATTTGGGTCATCATAGACCGTCTGACCAAGTCGGCCCATTTCTTGCCAATCAAGAGCCGATGGTCAATTGACATCCTTGCTGCATTATATATTAAGGAGATAGTCAGGTTGCATGGAGTACCTATCTCAATCGTGTCTGACCGAGACCTTCGTTTTACGTCTCATTTTTTGGAAGGGTCTACAACATTCGTTGGGGACAAGACTCAACTTTAGTACTACTTTTCATCCTTAGATGGATGGTCAGACAGAGAGAACGAATCAGGTGGTAGAAGATATGCTCAGAGCTTGCATCATCGATTTTGGTGGAAGCTGGCATGATCACTTACCATTAGTTGAGTTTGCATACAACAATAGCTACCAGGCAAGTATACAAATGGCACCTTTCGAAGTCTTATACGGAAGGAGTTGCCGATCACCCTTGTGCTGGGATGAAGTTGGCGAGAAACAACTATTAGGCCCAGACATGGTAAGGGATATCACTGAAAAGATTCAGTTGATTAGAGAGAGACTTCAAGTAGCTCACTCTAGACAGAAGGCTTATGCTGACACAAGAAGAAGAGATCTCGAATTTCAGGTCAGAGATCACGTATTTCTCAAGATATCACCTGGACGTGGAATAAGGAGATTTGGTGTTAAGGGCAAGCTTACACCAAGGTTTATCAGACCTTTTGAGGTACTAGAAAGAGTGGGTGAGGTTACTTACCGCATCGCTTTGCCTCCTCAATTGTCCGATGTTTATAATATTTTCCACATATCCATGCTGAAGAAGTATGTGCACGATTCGTCACATATCATCGATCATGGAGACCTGGTGATTCAAAAGAATCTCACATATGAACAAAAACCTATGAAGATCCTCGATCGTGAAGTTCGTACTCTAAGGAACAAAACAATTCCCATGCCAAAGGTGCAATGGAGTAAGTGCTCAGAGCACGAAGCCACATGGGAGACTGAGGAGTCTATGAGGAAGCGATTCCTGGATTTATTCTAAAGGTATGTGTCCTATACCCTTCGTAAATATGTGCGATTGAATTTGGGGACCAAATTCTTTTAAGTGGGGGAGGGTGTAGCAACCCTGGTAAATTGAAGGTATAAAATCCTAAATGGATTAAAAGATTAAACCAATAATAATAGCCCAACTCATATATATATTTAAAACATATAACAAATAGGTCATAAGAGGATAACGCCTCCTGGCAGGTCGTCATTTAATTGAAGACTGTTCACGTAGGTGCTAAATTAAGAATTGACGCCCTCTTGACAGGCGTCATATAAAAGAATTGAAGACTGTGACAGAGGTGTCATTTTTAAATCACACCCTAACCCTAGGCGTCATTTACAAACAGAACCGTTGGTGTTTGGTTCGAACAGGGATGTTATCCGGGGTAAGTTTTGATTAAGAAAGGGATTGATACGTGTATATTTAAGTTTAGTAAGGATTCTACCAAGGAAATTTTAGTTCTAATCGAACTCCTAAAAACCCATTAGGATTCCTTCCCTATAAATACCCCCTTCCGTCGAGCCAACCAGTTGGCTCTTTTCTTCATCAAACCTACTGTTGCTGTTTATCGTCCAAGCATCAAGGAGCCTTTCTCTCCATCCTATTGTTGATATGAGGAGGGGTTCCCATCATCTTCCTCTTCATCCTGCCGTGGACGTGGAAGGACCTCCGCGCTGCCGTTATTCGACTGCTTTGGTGTGTTGCCGTGGGAAGCCTCTGCTTCTCTATTTTCTCTTAAAGGGGCTGCTACGTTGATGCTCTTGCCATCTTCTTCTTGCTGAAGCCTACGTTCAGTCTTCGGCTGTTGAAGCTGCTGCGTTTTTGTTAGCATCATCCTGCAGCTTCTTCCGAAGAGTAACTGCTCTTGTTATATTGGCTTCCAGTTACTCTGTTGCAAATAGAGTATCGTTCTTGTTATTGATTCTTCATCTTCACCATCGTCTGACAACCAAATCATCACCCAAAGGTAGGTTTTCTCAAGCGTTAAGCCAAATTTAATAATTTTAGACTGGCATACATGCATATAGGTCTGTAAGGAATTACAGAGATCGCTCTGGATGGAGTTTTCGTTGTTTTACTGCATGAATTAAATTAGCAACCCAGTCTAGGGCGCTATTTTATTTAACGACCGTGTAAATAGTCGTCAATTGTCTAGTTATTTAATAAATACACAATGTTCAAAATTTAATAACTGTGAACCCTTATATGTAAACAAATGCATGATCATGTCTGTAATTTCCTGCTATTTTTCTCTATCTGTTCATGTATTTAGAATCTTGATCAGACATACTCCAAAAATTATGTGTCTATGATTGTACCTGTCTGGTGTAAATCATATGACAAAGAAATAACGACCGTAGCTAGGTCGTCAATTGAATGAACACCCATGTGAACGGGCGCCAATTTAGTGATAAACTATGAATTATAAAAATGTTTATAATATTCATGGATATTGAAATGATGATATACACCCTACCCTTTAATTTGATATATGACGCCCCTGACTAGGGCGCTGTTTACAGAATTGAAGCCTTCATGAAAGGCGTCATTTTTATAATAATCAAAATTTGAAAATGTTTACAGATATTAATGTTTACATAATCTGGATGTAACGACTGAGTGAACAGTCGTCATTTACTGAACTGACGACCCTGGCAAGGGCGCCAATTCAGAAAATGAAGACTTAAGCTCAGACGTCAATTTATTGATCTCCTGATTTCCTGATTTTCTTGGTTTTCTATAACCCTTGACCATGGGTTGTGTATACTGGCACTATATTCCATTCCGTGAATATAGCCCCACGTTTCATGATGTTTTATCGATTACCCACTATTTCTCGGTGATAGATGAACCCTCCATGGGACATTCCGTTCCTTTGGACCGGTGCCTTTATCATAGAGACCTCCGTAAGACTTCACTAGCCTTGGATTCCCTCAAGGTAGCCGAGCGGGTTGTACTATTAAAACCCATGACACTACTTGATTTACATGTCACTCTAAAGAAACATGGTATACCGGCCCTCATGATATGCTACTTTGGTGTCATGAGAATACTCTTTAATTAATGGAATGGGAAACCATGCCATTAATATCTCTTCAGAATGATGTGCCATACTTGTGACACTAATTCTATCTACCTTATCATGTATAAACGAGCGACCATGGTTATATGAGCGCTTATTCTTGGCACCCAAGTTAGGGAGCCGATTCCACCTAGTTTTAATACGAATCGTGGTTATAATGTTATTATCGTCTCTACATGTTCAATCTTTGTGATTCTATTCCATAAGATCTACCTTAAAAAAAATCCTACAAGAATATTCCTTTCAAAATCTATATTGGCTATACTATAGTGGATGTCGAAAATACATGATCCATGCCTGCGTATATAGGGCCCGATCTGGTCCTGGGAGGAGCACCCGAAAATACTAGTGCCCATGGGAGTTGTAATGATCACGATATGACATTGTACCAAAGTGCATGACTAGCTTGATAGACATTCCACAATCTCGTACTTGACTTGACTTGACATGACATGACTTACGTGACCCGGAAACGGTATTTATTGTACTCGCTTGAAACATGATAGCCAATTCTTGACATGACATGATAGATATACGTGTTTGATTATCTTGCTATCTTAACATGAGTTCTTGAAATACTTGCTAGTCCACTCACTATCACTTGACATACATTCTCTATTCTCTTGTTATACTTTCTCTATTGTCATTTTTTGCAAGCATGCATAGCTTATTGCATTTCATGTAACATGTAATCTACTTAAAGCAAGCTAGCTCTTGAGATATAATCCCTACTGAGCGTTCCCTCACATAGTGTTTTTCCCTTATTTTTCAGGTAAGTCTGAGAATGAAACTCAATCGGATGGGGAAAGTCAAGAGTGATGAGATTAGAGCTACTCCAACTATCCAAGCATTGTCTAGTCTTGACTTTTCTACATTCTTGAGTCAATCATTGTACTTTTTTGTTTTATTGAGTCTTAGCACTTTCATTAAGAGGATTGTACTAGAAGTACTTTGAAGGTTTTGATGAACTAAAAGATTGGGTTATCTTTACTCTTGCACGCTCTGTCTTTGTGTCGAATACACTAACGCTCTGATTGACATGATCGATATAAACTCGTCACGTATTTCCAAGTTCCTTCCACTCTCAGGACGTGACATCAGCAACTTTGCCACGGGATCCTTACACTTGACCCCTCGACATTCGGAAGCATCGTCCCAGACGACCCGCTTGCCCTTATCCCAGGCATGGGATGAGCCCTCCAAAGCATGAAGATCACTCGGAGCCGACGTATCATCCACGTCGATGACCTCCAGCTCGGCTGGCGGTGCCTCCTCCTCAGCCGCTCGCCTCAAGTCTGAATGAAGGAGAGAAAATTGAGAGAAGGAAGGCACTTACCTGATAAGAAAGAGAACAAGCCCCTGAGACTCTCACCTGTCGACAACAGCGCTCGAGAAACGTACTCCTCGATGCTAGATGGGGTCACCAACTCAGCTATCGTTCAGCGATTCTGCAGAAGGATAGCAGCATCTCTCTCCACCTCTGGGGAGATCTCTATTTGCTTCGGAGGAACATTCGGGTGAAAGTTGGGCACTGTCGAGAAATCCCAGGCCACACCGACCACAGACACGCCCACCCAGAAATATTGGGTCTTCTACCCCTTGTGAGCGGAGTCCTTCATGGAAAGGGACACGCAACTCCTTTTTCACTTCGCTTGGATGAAGAAGAATCCCTTCCCCGCATAAAGGTTCTCCTTCAGCTCAAAAAATGATGGAAGAGGTCCAATGAGGTGTTCACCCCACTCTGGCCACAGAAGAAAATGAAGGGGAAGATAAGGGTATAAGAGTTGGAGACCAGCTGAACAGGAGCTAGCCAGTAGAACCGAAGCAAATCGGCAACAAAAGAATGGAGAGGAAGGCGAAAGCCGCATTTCCACGCCAGAAGAAAGGAACAAAAGAAACCGAAACGAGTGGCCAGACTAGACTCGTGAGGTTCAGGCATGAAGAACTGAAACTGCAAGGTAGCCCATACTGATTCTCTAGTCGCTTCACATCAGCCTCACCCAGCTCGCTGCAGAGAGGCTCCGATGGTACCAAAAAAGCCCTTGGGGCCCGTTCTTCTCCCTTCCCCTCGGCCTCAGGATTTTGGTCCGCCATAGAACAAGAAGAACCGGAAGAAGAAGGGGAAAGCTCTAGACCAGAGGACCCCGGAAGAGAAGGAAGCTGACGGATCGCAGCCTTGGAGAACTCTTCTAGGTCCGCAAAAGCCGCTGCGATTCTTTGCTCCTCCGAACTGCTCTCGCGGCGCATGAGCCCCCCTAAAATATAAATTCAATAGAAAGCAAAACCCTAAACCCCGGAGATAAAGGGATGCAAACAACCCACAATGCTTATAAACCCTAGCCGGAAGCGGTGCGGCGTTCCGACCTTCCGAAGAGGGGACTTCTTGCAAAAATCCTCAGAATTATCATCATGACGGGCCTATTTTCAGGGCAAGTCGCACAATGTGGCCCCTGGCAGAGAGAGATCTCCACCCAACTAGAGCCACACAAAGTCCAGCCCAAATGCTACTCATCTGAGCCTAACTTTGGCTCAGGAGTAGGAGGGGGACAAGTGGAGAGGGGAAATCTAACCGCCCGAACGGAGAGGCCAAACGAGGTCCGACCTGACCCAACAAGGCCCAGCTCCTTAAAGTGGTAGCCCCAGGGCCCACTTAATATAAAGCCTAATAACTCACTCGGATCAAGCACTTCCTAGGCAGCCTTTGGGTGGGGAAGTCCGAGCATCAGTTTGATCGGGAAAGCTCCTTCGGAGCCCAGTATTCCCTACCCAAAACCACGCACTCATCGCTCGGGAGGCATCTCCTGGGCCAGTGCCTCATGCTCGGGCCAACTGATGGAAGCTTATCTGTACGGCTGTTACGAGCCCTTTAAAAGCTGGGAGCTCAAGAGGATAAGGGAGATCAAGAGTCCGCGTGCTATAAATAGCCCATAAGAAGGACGTAACACCCCTAAAACTCCTTATCTTACAAAGATCGTGCACTCAACGAGCTATTATTTAAGCTAGAAGAGCCCTACCATGAGGAGGTAAGCCAAAAACCCTGAGTAGGAACCACTTCACCTTTTGGTGGAGAGGGATCTCGCGCTCCCATCTTCCTCCTAACTCCTCCCTTCGCACTAGTGCTCTACGACATTTGCTGACTTAAGCATCGGAGGGTTTTCCCTGGGGATCCATCCCTGGGCACCTCGGACTCTTTTCCCCTCTTGCAGTTCATACTTCAAGCGTACGTGGTCATCCTCTTCCCCGCTCAGGAGTAGCCCGAGATTGCCCCTCTTCAAACCGGCATCCCTTTTCTTTGTCTGCAAACCTTCCTCTTTGTTCGACCGGGGAAGGTCAATCTCTCGAACACTGATATTCTTCTTTTCTCCTCCAGCTGGGGAGGGGCTTCATCAGCCTTGTCGTCTGGGCCGTCTTCATACCCATTATCATTCACGGATGATGTCATATCCATTTCTCCTTCTTCTTCAGTTGCCATTGGCAAAAAATCTTCTTCTTCAGCCACAGCCGCCTGGAGCAATCACTGCTAGCCTAATGAGGGGTTTCCCAAACCCAGAAAATAGCTTCTGACTATGTTGGTCATTTCTTCTTGGTCACGTCCTCGGTTGAGGATGGGAGATAGTTGTCGACCTCGCACCGGAGGAATATAATCCAGCCAGGCTATCACATCAGGTTGGTCAAATATTCTTCCCACTGTCGGGATGTTGGCCTATTAGGCATAGGCCTTAAAGGCAACACGGCGTGGAGGATCCAAAATCGTCTTATCTCTCCTTGGGGCCAAGCCCATCTCGTTCCTTTTCCCCGCCTTCACGGGCCTGGGGTTGTGGCGAATAGGTGAATTTTGGTGGACATGCTAGGTCTTTTTAGCGAACCACACCTACTTGAATTTCTTCGATCTCGGGGCCAGCTCTCTTCTTCCTTGGCGGACAACTTCCTCTTTCTCAGCTCTTCTCCCGGACAGAGCCTGGAAGGAGTTACGGGAGGGTACAATAGGCACCACGCGGTCCAGAATCACCTGGGCATCGTGCCTGTCCAGGAAGACGCGGACGCCACCAATGAGTATAGACTTTCCAGATGCTGAGAGTCACCCGGTGATGCGGGTAGCAGTCTTCCTTCAGAAACTCCCTTGTCGGTGGCTCTCGGGTTTTTTGTTGTAGACGGGGCGAGCCCCCTAAGCCACATGGTGCACCATGCAGCTTGTCAATTGAGTCCGGCCTCTCAGCAGGCCTTTGCAGCTTCGAGTGTGGGGTGCTACAGGCTTCTTAGCAACAGCTTCTCCAGCTAGCTCCAGGGCTTCCACCTCCAGCATGTCGATAAAGGCGACCCCCAAGAAGTTGGGGAAGCCGACCACCGGCGGAAAGGTCCCGAAAATAGTCGGTACCGCCAGGTACCCGTGCACAGCATGATCGGCCACAATTGCAAGGCCGAAAGACAAGACAGCAAATCCATCAGGCATTTTCAGTTCCTACGACCATAAAAATAGGCAGACGATCAGCACTCTTTGGGAGGGTCCCAGGGCCCTTTAATCTAGGCAAAAAGATGAAGGGAGACTCAGTCCACCGGGCGTGCCAGCTTGTGGGGATGGATTTATTAATTTTTATTTATTTATTGGGATTTGTTTGATTTATTTAATTTATTTCTTTATTGCGTAGGTGTGCCAGTCACGTGTGTGGCAAATTTTTTTGGTTGTGTGCTTGATCTGACTTTGTTAGACGAAGGTGAAGTCCGTGTCAAAACCATAAGTCCGTCATACCGTAAAAGCTATGACGTTAATTACATCCTCCGAGAAGGATGAAAACCCTTGATTAATTGTCAAGATAAAGGGCCACCGGGGCTGGATAGACACACTACATACGCAAATTAATAGATAATGAAGGTGCAATATGAGGCTTGAACATACACTCAGGCATGCTATATAGCCATATTTATTATCTGACCCTCAACACGCGGCGGAGAATTTCGGTCCGAGGACCACCATCACGCTTAGTGAGAGCTTCCGGTCAGATTTAATTTGACCTTCCGTAGATCACCATTTGATATATCGAGAGGTCGGAACAAGTGTGGACCAAATGGGCTGTATGGACATAAATCTAGGCGGGGGGTGAATATATTTAACCCCAGAAATCAAGTCTATAGCAGTTTTAAAGAGCTGATGAAAAAATTAAAAAGAACTGCTCAGATAAACAGATATTATGATGAATGAAAATAGGAAACACTGATCAACTATGATGATAGCAAAAAGATCAATCTCCTTCAGTGTGGTACAAGGAGGAGTTTGGGGATCACAGATCTCCTCACGCAAGAGCCAGCGGTCCGAATAGCCGTGCCCTATCTTTCTCACAGTACCTTTTGATATACCACTGAAGTGATTCCCCAGATTCAGATAGACAAAGAAGAACTAAGCATGCATAGCAGATGAAGATTCAGATTAACAATTTCACACCAATTTTTCACGACCCTAAGCATTCATCTAAACATAGAGAAGTATTGAAGAATTCAATCAATCAATAGACAACTGCAGTTTTAAGGTGGTTCGATCTGAAGGTGGAGATCTACGTCTACCCCTTGCTCAACCGAGCAAGGCTTCCTGATGTCACACAGCTTAAGCACCGCCGATCCACAGCTTGGGGACTGAAATCCCTACACATCGCTGAGCCCCATAGCTTGCTATCCCGCTGATTCACAGCTTACAATAGAAATTAAAAATGAAAAGAGACGATGAAGAAAAAGTAGACACCAAAGGAAAATAACTTGCAGACGCAAGGAATGTAGCTCTAACAATAGAGCAGTCTGACTTTGGATATGATCCAGAAATCAGAGGCAAACATTCTTCCTCAACGAACCAAAAAAACTCACTCAGCTCTCTTAAATCTTTATTTCTGATCCCTCTTCTTTTCTTCTTCTCTGCTTGCTCTCTCTTTTCTCTCAGAGTTTTTCTCTCTCTCTCGCCCTCTTAGCTCTACTACTCTTCCGAGTTCTAGCCATATTCTCTGGACTTATTCTCTCATCTCTTCTCTTGCTCAGATCGCAGAAGGGCTTTATATGGCTTCAGGCCTAGGGACCCACGAGCTCGCGCATTGGGCGTGTAGAGGGATTGTTCCCGCCTAATCGTAGATGACACGTGTCAGGGGCATACACGTAGGCTGATCCATGTGGCAGAATCCTCTGGACGCATCTGTCTTGGATCACGTGCTAACAATCTACTATTATGAAGACATGTGCCCATCTTTGGGTGACTTGGGATCATGTGCCTCTGCTTAAGTTCAAGCTCGCGTGCTCACCTGAGACTTAATGAGTTCAACCCTTCATATGTTTGATGAAATTCCTATCAATAGGAAATAAAGCATTTAGTCAGACCCATTATGCACATAAGTTCATGCTTGGAAAATACTCAGATAATTCATATGCTCAGACTTGTCTCATGAGTGTTCTGAAAGAATCTTAAAACATGGATTAAGATGCTCAGACTTAATGACTTGAAAACCAGATGAGCATTGACCTAGTGAAACCTGCATTGACCTCGTGAACACATGCGACGGCCTTAGGTCCAGTTGCTTGGACATTAGCCTTGACTTAACCTACAATCGTTAGGTTGCTAGCATCTACCTATGTAAAAGATGCACCGACCTTATAGCTCAAGGTACTAGATGTGCATCGACATGAAAACTAGCTCCACTATGCATAGACTTGACTTGAGTGTGCTGTACATGATGTACATCAACCTTAATGTGCATGAAGTACACAGTGCACCGACCTGTGTATGCACGATGCAATATGTGCATCGACCTAAGATGCTGGCTGACAAGGATGTGCACCGACCTATGTGATGCATTATGATAGAGTGCACCGACCTTGATGCGCATGATGCAAGATGTGCATCGACCTTATACACTGGTGACACAAAGTGCACTGACCTTGATATGCTACCGCTATTAGATGTGCACTGACCTTATACACTGGTGACACAAAGTGCACCGACCTTGATATGCTACTGCTAGCAGATGTGCACCGACCTTATACACTGATGACACAAAGTGCATCGACCTATGTGAGTGTTAAACGCAATCATGCACCGACCTCAGTTATGCACACAACAAATGTGCATCGACCTTTACTTGACCAAATGAAAATTCTGACTTTTAGAGAGACATCAGTGTAATAATGTTGCCAAAGCTAAAATAAAGTCAACTAAACTGTTGCCAGTCAACAAAACACAGCATCCTCCCACTTAATATCAAATCCATAGGAGACACAATATTCTCCCCCTTTTTGATGATGGCAACTGAATTATATTTTGATGGTAACATTGATGACACTCTTAGTCAGAATATGCAAGAATGGCAGTCAAGTATAATGAAGTAGAAATCATGCAAGTAGACAAAGGTACACATATGCAACGACTACTATATGCATGAATTTTAACACATAATTTCCCAATCCAATATACTTCATGCAATACCCTATCAGAAACAATCTCCCCCATCAAAAACACTTCTCCCCCTTTGCCACCAACAAAGAAGGAAATGGTAGAGATAAAGAAAGATAGGATATCATCAATGTTAGGGTGCTAGGCCCGGATACAGAGGGGGGTGAATGTATCCTTCTATGAATAATGGCCAATTAAAAACACAGATGCTAGACGCAATCACAGAATGAAACAAATTCAATTAAACTTATGAGCAAACACATAGAGCGCGCCTATCCAAGCATCTAGCGGAAGCAATCACACAAAGCAAACCATTGCTCAATAGATTTTTAGGTGGTTCGGTCCTCCAGACCAACATCCACCCCTCACTCCCAACCGGAGTGAGGCTTCACTAGCCAATGCTAGACAAGCAGACTCAGTCTGCAAACAGTTGCTGCCACACAGCTTGACCAAGGGAACAGCCTCCCCTCTTCCTCCCAACCGGAGGGACACCCCAAGTGACTTCCAGCCACTTGGAACCCAGAGACCGAAGTCTCTCTTCCTCCAGACCAGGAGGGAACCAACCAGTGACTTCCAGTCACCAGCAAACCAGAGGTCGAAGACCTCTCTTCCCCCAACCGGAGGGACCCCTGGACTTGCAACCCACAAGCCCAGAACCGGAGATCAGATCTCCCTTCCTCCAAACCGGAGGGAACACACAAGTGACCTCCAGCCACCTGCAAACTAGAGGTCGCAGACCTCTCTTCCTCCCGACCAGGAGGGACCCGACCTCAGTCCAGAGGATCGGAAGCACAAATCTAACCAAATGAAAAAGGAAAAATAAGAAGGGAAAAATACACAGCGATCAGAAAGCTGTAAAGAAAGATAACACAAATGTGGCTCGCATGGAGCTGACTGGCCTGGATTTAATCCACGGTCCAGTAGACAGATCTTCAGGTAAGCTTCTCTTCCTCTTCTCTTCTCCTCTCACACTTTCTTTTTCTCTTAACCCTCACAAGCTCTCTAACTCTCTTTTTCTCTTCTTTTCCTTCTGCTCTTCTTCTCTTTTCTTCATCTTCTGCTTTCTACTGCAGCTCTTTTCTTCTTCTGCTCTTTCACTCTCTCGATCTCTTTTCCTCTATTCTCTTCGGCTCACGCTCTCTGCTATTCTCTCTTCTTCTCTTTTTCTTCCTCTTTTCTTTTTCTGGATCGAAGGACTTTCTGCTCTCCAGGCTTCTTCTTCGATCACCCTTCATCTGTTGGATGAAGGCGTCCTTTTATAAGCAGCAGCCAGCAGGAGGGCAGCACTGGGCGCGTGTGGCTTCCTCATTTCCCGCCCAGAACTTGTGGCCACGTGTCAGTCTCTCAGCCAGCTTCAGCACACGTGTCATAATCCTGTCTGCCCTTCCAGCCTCGGATCACGTTCTTCTTTTTGTTTTTCTTCTTCTCCTGCAAAGACATTAAAACCATTAAAAACTCAGGGCCACAAAATATAAAACTGCACGAGGTGTGTAGGAACTACAAGAGGTGCACTATACTGAGAACGACACGAGATACACAAGATTACTACAGTACGAAATAAAGAGAGAATGACACGAGGTCAGATTAAAGCAGCACGAGGTAAAAAAAGAACGATACGAGATACATACTAATAAGGCTAACACTACAAAGAGAACGACACGAAGTATCACTGTAACAAAAAAATCACTACGAAGAGAACGACACGAGATACACAATAATAAAGCTAACACTACAAAGAAAAATGACACGAAGTATCACTGTAATAAAACAATCACTACGAAGAGAACGACACGAGATACACAATAATAAAGCTAACACTACAAAGAAAAATGACACGAAGTCAGAAGAGAACAGCACGAGGTGAAACGACACTTTACTAACAAGACTTGAATATACACGAAAACAACTCGAGTACTAAGTTGTTCGAACGTATGAACGACTCGAAGATGAGGACGACACGGGCTGACAACAACTCGAAGACGAAAATAGAAACCGACACGAAGTGTGGTTACAAAACAAGAAAGACACGAGGTCTAGGAAAAGCAACACGAAGACAGAAATAACAAAGGAACGACTCGAACTAAGGACGACATGGAGACAACACAGTCAGACTCGACTTGAGATGAAGACCACTGTATAGAGTTTGAAGCAAGTGACCAAGGCGATGTGTAGACTTTACCCAATGTACAGACTTGGTGGTCTTGAATGTAGGTAAAGCAAAGCAATGTATAGACTTGCTCATACGAGTGAACAGGTCGATGTACAGACTCAGCCAATGCTTGAAACATAGTCCAATGTATAGACTTGATGCCTTGAAGGCAATGTACAGACTTGAGAGTGCAACGAATGGACTTTGAAACGCAAAGGCTGTACAGACTTGCATGAGACGCTGGGTAAGACGGTGGATGTACAGACTTTGAATGAGACACACAGAAGGACGATCCAGCGTATAGACTTTGAAGAAATAGGGGTGACACAGATGGAGCGACACGAGGTGGTACAGAAAACAGCACGAGGTGCTGGAGTGTTCAGCACGCGATGGAACAAATAACGACACAAAGACAAAAGGACAACACGAAGTGTAGTAAACACAAACAGCACGAAGTATGAAAGGAATAGTACGGACATACAAGGTACTACCTCATAGCAGTTTTCCTGTTAATCATGGAAATTTCAAATGCATAACATTACGCAAGATATCTGATTAAAATGAGAATACTTAACATAGTGATGCTCATCATCAAAACACTAGGGAAGTCACAAACAAGAAAGTTGTGAATAACAAGGCATGTTGTACAGACTTCAAACAATATGCCTCAGACAACTGTGTATGGACTTGAAGACCCTTAGCCAATGTATAGACTTCAGGTGGAGACCAATGTGTAGACTTCTCGTGAAACCCCAATGTGCAGACTTGACGCTGTACAGACTTGAACTGAAGACCAATGTATGGACTTCAAAATAGATGCTAAGGCCAAGAGGAGTGTATAGACTTTCACGATGTATGGACTTAGACTCAAGAAATGTAAGCGATGTACACACTTATCCAATGTGTAGACTTTGCCTTAGACGCTAAAGTCTGTATAGACTTGAAGAACCTGAAACAAAGTGCATACTCACAGCGTTGACGCTGCAGACTTGAGAATGCTCACAGCGTTGACACTGCAAGAGACGTAGGCTGTACAGACTTAGCCTAAGACAATGCATGAACATATCAGCAGAGAAGCAATGCACAGAACAGAAATCAAGCACAAGCCAATATATCACAGCATGACTCAAGCATACACATGCATTCTTCACAATTCAGACATGGCACACTTATGCAATCTCCCACAGAAAAGGTCAGACATATTCAAGATAATGTGGTGACTCATTCATGTTGCTATCATTAAAACACCACATCATCAACAAAGCACAAGGGGCACAACAATCTCCCCCTTTTTGATGATGGCAACATAATGAGTACATAATGAGTCACACTGACTCATCAAACTATTCTCCCCCTTTGACATAATCAAAAAGAAGGGAAATGGTTTGATAGTCAAATGCAGCACAATAATGCAGAGAATGAGTCAAGGTTCTTTAAGATGAAGATCTCCCTTATGACAATGAAACAGTTCTCCCCCTATCAACATGCATGATTGACTACTCTCCCCTTAGATGATAATAAACCATAACTCCCCCTGAAGCACAGGAATGGACTCTGGTTAACCAATAAATCAATCTGAAATCAGCTATTTCAAATAATCTGAATTCTGGTGAAGATACCACAGAATCAGAACTTATTGCAGAACAAGATGGAAGATTCCAACAGTGTGGAGAGAAATACATCTCAGGAATCAATCTAAAATTCATCATCATAAAGATTCTGAGGTTCGAAGGCTGCAAGTGAACAAGGTAATAATGGGAGTGGCACCTCACATTTATATGGTCAGAAAAATGCAGATGGAATCAGTCAACTCATAAGAAAGGAGTTGACTATACAGTTTTTGTTAATCATGCATAAATCTGATCATGAGGGATTTGAATGCAAGATTCAGTATGACAAGGAATGCTCCCCCTGAATAGATGCCAATTGATATGCAAGTGATGCATGACATGGAAGCTCCCCCTCAATAAGTGGAATCTTATGAGATAGATGAGAGGAGACCACAGGGGCAAACAAGGAGAAGACTTTCAGTTAACAGATTTTTCAAGGATGCTCCAAACAGAAGGATTTCAGCCAGATTTTCAAAGAGATATCAATCTCATAAGTCTAAAACATAATTTTTCACAGTCTACCATTATAGGGGCTTATGAATGAGCTTTTTGAACAGCATGGTTTAAACATGATGTATGCAGAGTTTATCAATAAAATTCTGTATTGATATCTAAAACCATGTTTTAATAAAAATGAACCAAGCCCTCATATTTATCTTGATTATCCTCCCTTTGTCTTACACAATCAAATTTATTGACTTCTTTCAGAATTACATGCATCAGTATTGAAATCAAGCAATTATGAAGTCATATGATTTTGTCTAGGGTTGTAGCAATTTGATTTTTGCATCAATATACAGATATTTCAATTCGTTTAACAATTTTTCATGCTACAAATTTTACGAGCACTCTAGTTCAGTGCACACCTTGTAACTAGAGGATATACCTTGATCAGAGGCCAATATCCCTAAGTACTTAGTGTGACTAACTGTCATGCTTTATATGAACAGAGATAGCATATACACATCATGACACACTGTAAATCATTTCTTGATGAGTGAATTGTATTTCTCAGTGTGCATGCCATTGCTCTGCCTGAATTTCAATGAATTCTTAATCAGAGTTAACTATGGTACCTCATGACACAGTCCTTTGGACATGTGTTTCTCAGTGACCAAGGTCATTGCTCTGACAATTACTTTACCCTTCAGACAATTCAAAAATATTCATTTGCTTCAAAACAATATTAATCTCATGTACTTAACCAAATAAAGTCATGTACTCAAAAGTGCAGATTTCAGAAGTTTTCACAAGACTCAACATGAAACAGATGGTTAAGGTTTCTTAAACATGCTTCAGATATGTTAAGAGATTTTAAAGTTAAACTCCATGAATACATTAAGCTTAAACCACATGAGTTATTTCAGACATTCATAAAAATGTATAATAGAAGATTTCTAGTTCAAGAAGTTTCAGATTTATGATCGAGATAGTCCCATTGAAATCTTCATGAATGACTGATAGAAATTCTGATACCAAATGATACCAATTGATATCAATTGATAGGGGAGGTTTTGAAGCTCAGTGTTTTTCAAATTAAGATCAAGGTTTGGTCAAATAGAATCAATGAAGGGGATATGCACACAAGGCAAGATATCAGGAGGTCAGGCAAGTTCCAGGATGTTCAAAACAAAGGTTAACATGCACATCACTACCTTCATGTAATGAATTGACTCCCCCTGACAACATGCATTTAGGCAATCTTTTTGGCATTTTCAATCTAAGGAAATGCAATGCAATTAACTACATGCATGCAAAGACTCAACACTGAATGCTATGCAAAGACATGTAATTAACTCCACCTGAAAACATGCAATGTTTGCACTGAAAACTGAACATATGAAACCAAATGATATTGTGACTTGTGCACAATCAGACTGTCCTATTAGATTTTTCAACATGTGCAGCATGCATGGATCAATTTTCAGCTTATCAGATTTTTCAGGATGTAATGGACAGATTTTTAATGAACTGTGCAATAGACAAATTTCAAGCCACATACATAAGCAGTTCAGATTATTCAGGATGCAATTTGTTTTCAGAATTTATGCATTTCAACAATTGTCAAACGTCTACAAATGGCAGATATGCAGGAATACATCAAATCAGATATGCAATGAGTTTCAAAATAGGAAATGCAGAGAGTTTACCTGAAAAGTGTGAGAATGGGGTTTTTCATTCTTGAGTGCCTTGGATCATTACCCCTTTTTATTCCAGTCCCAAGGCACACCTGCATAGCAAAGTTATTTTGCACAAATAGGTACCCAAGAAGTCTTGGGTCCAGACATGACATTATTACTTCTAGCAGGTTTTCTTAGCATATTTTTTAACTAGATAACAAGGAGCAGCAGTTTTCAGATCTGATTTATGCATATTCTTGTTAGCATGAATTCTATGTGCATATACATGAGATTTTTTGTCAGAGTAAAAATTCTGTTTACCAAAACCAGTTTGATTTTGATATCCTGCCAGCCAACAGGTTGCAGCCCTGTGACCTGGCTTTCCACAGTTATAACATGAAAGTTTTACAAATTATTTTACAGGGAATTTAGCATGTTTGAGATTCTCATTTCTACCCTGAATATGCCAACACTCAATGGCCCTGTGGCCATACTTTCCGCATTCAAAGCACGAAATAGAATTTCTTTTAAGAAAGCCTGACCAGCATTCAGAGGTCTTGTGACCAATTTTGTTGCAGTTAAAACAGATGATATGCTGGTTCATTGAAACAGATTTGTTTCTATTAAAAACATGTTGGCTTGCAGGGAATTTAGCATGATATGAATAAAAGGTTTTCTTACCACTAGCAAACCAGCAATGAACAATTGAGTGTCCTAATTTGCCACAATTAGAACATGTGATACTCCTTTTCTGAGGTGAAGGATTTTTATCATGAGATCTCCTAGCATTCTTATCATCCTTCTCCATCAACTTACACTCATGCATCAGATGTCCAACTTTATGACAGTAATGACAGATAATCTTCTTTTTAGATGCATGTGAGTGTGTGTGAGGACTGTGATCAGCAGATACTGATGGACCCTTTTTATTCATTTTCTGTTCTCCAGTCATTTTCTGATTTTTATCCTGTTTCTCTGTTTTCTTAGCCTTGTACTGAATTGGAGATGAAGTAGAAGGCTTTTCCTGTTCAGAAGATTTGACAAAGACAATTTTCAGGTTGGCTCCATCAACCTTCCTCATGACTGGACTGTAACCCAGTCCTTCCTTTTTAAAATTAATCTTTGTTCCCAGCTTTTTCTGAGCAATGGGCTGTTTGTCTTTAGAGGTGGTGGCTACATCTGAACCACTTACAAAAGATGTCATAACTTTGTTCTGAAGTTCCTTCTTGTTTATCTTATTGTAGCTCAGCCCTTCCTTCCTAGGGTTGATTTTTATACCTAGTAGCTTGTCTAAGTTTTTCTGCCCATTAACAAATTTAGACAAGGAAACTTTCAAATCCTGAATTTCATTTTCTAAAGAGAAAATATGTAGCTCATAAGTGGCAATCTCTTGTTCACTGCAATTCACACATTCAGTTAACACCTTGTTAGCAATTTTATATTTTTCAATTTCCTTTTCCAGATTGCTCAGTTTATCAGAGTCTTCAATGCAAACAGTTTTTCCTCTTTCCAAAGTAAGAAGTCTTTCAGACATGCCACTGTTTAACAGCTTCAATTTTTCAATTTCATCTTTCAGTTTATCATTCTGAACCAATTCATGTATTAGAAGCTGATCTTCTGAATTGACTTCATACTTTCTTCCAGCCTCAAGTTCCTTCAAATCTTTTTGCTGTTTTTCAAGATCTTTCTGTAACTCTATATTTACAGATTTTATGGCATTGAATTTTTCAGCAACCAAGTTCTTCTCCTGCTCAGTTTCTCAAATTTTTTATCATTTTCATAGGCAGATGTTCTCAGAGAAACATTTTCAGATTTCAGCTTGTTTAAATCTGAGTTCACACTTTCAAAGTTTTTCAGCAGTTTTTCATACTGGTCATGATAGTTAACAAGAGTCTGATTATCATTATCTGAGTTGAATGTTTCTTTGAGTTCAGATATCACATTTATATGATCTTGATTTTCAATTTTCAATAATGAAACTTGTTTCTTCAATATTTGAAAATCAAACATACAGGCATCATGAATATTTTTCAATTCAACACAATTTCTACAAGGAGAACTTGAACTATCTAAACCAGTACCCTTCTTCAATTTTTTATATTGTTTTCTTAACAGTTCATGAGATTCAAATAATTCAGCATATGCATTCTCCCAATCTTCTAGAGAAAAATTCTCGAAGACATTTACCTCATCATCATCATCTTCTTCATTTTGATTGCTGCCTTGATCGCTGCCACTTTGATTGCTTCTGTTTACCATCATGCAGCTGTCCACATCTATCTCCTGAATTCGCTTCAGTGTATCCAAAATATCTTTAGCCGAACTGCAATCAAAGAAACATGAATGGAAAGCTCTATCAGTAGCTACCTTCATCAGATTTATAGCTATCTGATTTTCTTCATGCTTAGACTTGTGACTGTCAGTCCATTTGGACTTTTTCTTTGGTAGTTCATGAGGACCGTGTGAAATTACTTTCCACAGGTCTGGATTCACAGATTTAACATAATTCTTCAGACTAGCGAACCATGCATTAAAATACGTACCACTGAAAATCGGTGGATGAGCCATTGAAAACAAATCAGATTAATGCAATAGGAATATTGATGCACTAAAAACAAATTATCACCTAAGACTGCAAGATCGAATTTGCAGGTCGCTGGACCTTGTATGCAGACACTGCTCTGATACCAACTGTTAGGGTGCTAGGCCCAGATACAGAGGGGGGTGAATGTATCCTTCTATGAATAATGGCCAATTAAAAACACAGATGCTAGACGCAATCACAGAATGAAACAAATTCAATTAAACTTATGAGCAAACACATAGAGCGCGCCTATCCAAGCATCTAGCGGAAGCAATCACACAAAGTAAACCATTGCTCAATAGATTTTTAGGTGGTTCGGTCCTCTAGACCTACATCCACCCCTCACTCCCAACTGGAGTGAGGCTTCACTAGCCAATGCTAGACAAGCAGACTCAGTCTGCAAACAGTTGCTGCCACACAGCTTGACCAGGGGAACAGCCTCCCCTCTTCCTCCCAACCGGAGGGACACCCCAAGTGACTTCCAGCCACTTGGAACCCAGAGACCGAAGTCTCTCTTCCTCCAGACCAGGAGGGAACCAACCAGTGACTTCCAGTCACCAGCAAACCAGAGGTCGAAGACCTCTCTTCCTCCAACCGGAGGGACCCGTGGACTTGCAACCCACAAGCCCAGAACCGGAGATCAGATCTCCCTTCCTCCAAATCGGAGGGAACACACAAGTGACCTCCAGCCACCTGCAAACTAGAGGTCGCAGACCTCTCTTCCTCCCGACCAGGAGGGACCCGACCTCAGTCCAGAGGATCGGAAGCACAAAGCTAACCAAATGAAAAAGGGAAAATAAGAAGGGAAAAATACACAGCGATCAGAAAGCTGTAAATAAAGATAACACAAATGTGACTCGCATGGAGCTGACTGGCCTGGATTTGATCCACGATCCAGTAGACAGATCTTCAGGTAAGCTTCTCTTCCTCTTCTCTTCTCTCACACTTTCTTTTTCTCTTAACCCTCACGAGCTCTCTAACTCTCATTTTCTTTTCTTTTCCTTCTGCTCTTCTTCTCTTTTCTTCTTCTTCTGCTTTCTACTGCAGCTCTTTTCTTCTTCTGCTCTTTCACTCTCTCGATCTCTTTTCCTCTATTCTCTTCGGCTCACGCTCTCTGCTATTCTTTCTTCTTCTCTTTTTCTTCCTCTTTTCTTTTTCTGGATCGAAGGACTTTCTGCTCTCCAGGCTTCTTCTTCGATCACCCTTCATCTGTTGGATGAAGGCGTCCTTTTATAAGCAGCAGCCAGCAGGAGGGCAGCACTGGGCGCGTGTGGCTTCCTCATTTCTCGCCCAGAACTTGTGGCCACGTGTCAGTCTCTCAGCCAGCTTCAGCACACGTGTCACAATCCTGTCTGCCCTTCCAGCCTCGGATCACGTTCTTCTTTTTGTTTTTCTTCTGCTCCTGCAAAGACATTAAAACCATTAAAAACTCAGGGCCACAAAATATAAAACTACATGAGGTGTGTAGGAACTACAAGAGGTGCACTATACTGAGAACGACACGAGATACACAAGATTACTACAGTACAAAATAAAGAGAGAATGACACGAGGTCAGATTAAAGCAGCACGAGGTAAAAAGAGAACGATACGAGATACATACTAATAAGGCTAACACTACAAAGAGAACGACACGAAGTATCACTATAACAAAACAATCACTACGAAGAGAACGACACGAGATACACAATAATAAAGCTAACACTACAAAGAAAAATGACACGAAGTATCATTGTAACAAAACAATCACTACGAAGAGAACGACACGAGATACACAATAATAAAGCTAACACTACAAAGAAAAACGACACGAAGTCAGAAGAGAACAGCACGAGGTGAAACGACACTTTACTAACAAGACTTGAATATACATGAAAACAACTCGAGTACTAAGTTGTTCGAACGTACGAATGACTCGAAGACGAGGACGACACGGGCTGACAACAACTCGAAGACGAAAACAGAAACCGACACGAAGTGTGGTTACAAAACAAGAAAGACACGAGGTCTAGGAAAAGCAACACAAAGACAGAAATAACAAAGGAACGACTCGAACTAAGGACGACATGGAGACAACACAGTCAGACTCGACTTGAGATGAAGACCACTGTATAGAGTTTGAAGCAAGTGACCAAGGCGATGTGTAGACTTTACCCAATGTACAGACTTGGTGGTCTTGAACGTAGGTAAAGCAAAGCAATGTATAGACTTGCTCATACGAGTGAACAGGTCGATTTACAGACTTGGCCAATGCTTGAAGCACAGTCCACTGTATAGACTTGATGCCTTGAAGGCAATGTACAGACTTGAGAGTGCAACGAATGGACTTTGAAACGCAAAGGCTGTACAGACTTGCATGAGATGCTGGGTAAGACGGTGGATGTACAGACTTTGAATGAGACACACAGAAGGATGATCCAGCGTATAGACTTTGAAGAAATAGGGGTGACACAGATGGAGCGACACGAGGTGGTACAGAAAATAGCACGAGGTGCTGGAGTGTTCAGCACGCGATGGAACAAATAACGACACGAAGACAAAAGGACAACACGAAGTGTAGTAAACACAAACAGCACGAAGTATGAAAGGAATAGTACGGACATACAAGGTACTACCTCATAGCAGTTTTCCTGTTAATCATGGAAATTTTAAATGCATAATATTACGCAAGATATCTGATTAAAATGAGAATACTTAACATAGTGATGCTCATCATCAAAACACTAGGGAAGTCACAAACAAGAAAGTTGTGAACAACAAGGCATGTTATATAGACTTCAAACAATATGCCTCAGACAACTGTGTATGGACTTGAAGACCCTTAGCCAATGTATAGACTTCAGGTGGAGACCAATGTGTAGACTTCTCGTGAAACCCCAATGTGCAGACTTGACGCTGTACAGACTTGAACTGAAGACCAATGTATGGACTTCAAAACAGATGCTAAGGCCAAGAGGAGTGTATAGACTTTCACGATGTATGGACTTAGACTCAAGAAATGTAAGCGATGTACACACTTATCCAATGTGTAGACTTTGCCTTAGACGCTAAAGTCTGTATAGACTTGAAGAACCTGAAACAAAGTGCATACTCACAGCGTTGACGCTGCAGACTTGAGAATGCTCACAGCGTTGACGCTGCAAGAGACGTAGGCTGTACAGACTTAGCCTAAGACAATGCATGAACATATCAGCAGAGAAGCAATGCACAGAACAGAAATCAAGCACAAGCCAATATATCACAGCATGACTCAAGCATACACATGCATTCTTCACAATTCAAACATGGCACACTTATGCAATCTCCCATAGAAAAGGTCAGACATATTCAAGATAATGTGGTGACTCATTCATGTTGCTATCATTAAAACACCACATCATCAACAAAGCACAAGGGGCACAACAATCAAGAAGTAGGAAAGAACAAGAGAATTCTGATTGACATTCTGAGTGATTGTTCGTTGAACTAAGTATACAGAGCTCAGAATCTTCAGATATAAGATTCTATGTATTGCATTCTTGATAGAGTTCAGGTTTAATAATAATAAAGATTAGAGTGTATTTATTGGACTATTGAATGAGTTAAAACAGAGCCTTTAATAGCAATAAACCAGACTTACATTTGACATGAAGGACTTAGCCTTAGTATATCCTACTAGCTCAGAAATCAGTGAATTTCTTTACGAGTGTCAAGGATATGTATTGAGGTTAAACAATTTGACATTTCTAAAATTTCATTTTAGGGTTATAGCATAGGCATGTGTTATCTTTTTGTTTCCATAGTGTTGAACAATTAGGTATCATTGATGCCTTTTATCATAAGGGTACACGTTGATTAGACGTCAGTACCCCTAGTTACTCAGTAAAATGTACCATCATGTTTCATGTATCAAATCAGTAGAGATAGTTTATATCTTTTTGCATAAGGGTACACGTTTAACAGATGCCAGTACCCCTAGTTACACAATGAGACTACCTTTACTGTTTTGACCATTGAACAGAGATAACTTGAAGCACTTCATGACATGAGTGTTTCTCCATTTCATTGATGAAGTACCCAGTTTCTCAGTGCACTCAATCATTGCTCTGCCTGAACATATTTTGACTTACTTTCAAAAACTTGTTGCCCTTTGTGTTTAGAAAGACATGTTTAAAAATAATACTCATTCCAAGTATCTCAACCAAGAAATTATTAGTCCAAGAATTTTCAGATATCTGAAGACTTTATCAGACATGTTATGAAAGAAATGGTTGAGAGCTATTAATTGTCATAAACAACCCAGTTCAGTGAATTCAATTTTTAGACTCTAAAATTTATTAAGTTTAAACCATCAGTTCATTCATGAAACAATAAAAGATTCTTATAATAGAAGTTATCTGATTTTAATAGCTTAGAATAATGAACTGATTATCAGATTTCCATTCTTTTAGAAGCACTGAATTGCAAGCGGTTTTCAAGAATATGATACCTAGGATGAGATTAAGACAGATAGATTCATGATTTGGCAGAAAAGGTTCTCAAGGAAGTCGACTCTGGGTGTCGACTTTATTCATAGGGTGAACAAGATTGTTCAGAAGGTGAACAAGTGATCTGTTCTGATTCGAATTTTGTTTTGAACTCCCCCTTTCAAAAATATATGAAACTCCCCCTATCTATATGCATTAGACACAACATTGTGACATGTAGAGATAAGAACTCAGAAATGCTTATGATGCAGGGTACTTGGCGGAGGATTGGCCTCTACACATAGTATGGATTTCCAGATAGAAATTCTATCCTTCTATCATCATACTATTTGATATACCCATGACATCTAGGTGACAGAATGCATAAATTATTGACATGCACATTCATTTGTTAAACTGACACATATGCAAATGAAAATGAAGAAGCATTTATTCAGAATAGGCAAGTATGAACAATCAATCAACATGCTGAAATTTACACAAGCCTAGTTCCCTTCTTAAGTATTTAAATCTTTCATTTCAAGTGACTTAGTAAAAATATCAACAATTTATTTTTCAGATTCAATGAAGTTAAGTTCAACTTCATTCTTGCTTACTACATCTCTCAAGAAGTGATGTTTAATATCAATGTTCTTAGTCCTTGAATGATGAACATGATTTTTAGTTAATGAAATAGCACTGGTGTTATCACATAGAATAGGAGTGCATCCTAGATTAATGTGATAATCAACAAGTTGGTGCTTTATCTAGAGGACTTGGGATGCACAATTCTCTGCTGCAACATATTCTGCTTTAGCAGTGGAAAGTGCTACAATATGTTACTTTTTGGAAGCCCAAGACACTAGACAGCCACCTAGATATTGACAATATCCACTAGTGCTTTTTCTATCTATCCTACACTCTGCATAGTCTGCATCAGTGTAAGCTACAAGCTTGAGCTCACACCTAGCAGGATACCATAGACCTAAGTCAGGGGTGCCAGATAGATACCTAAAAATCCTCTTCACTGCACTCATGTGAGATTCTCTGGGACTAGCCTGAAATCTAGCACATAAACATACTGAAAACTGAATATCATGCCGAAATGTAGTCAGATACAAAAGGGATCCGATCATACCTCTATAAATCTTGGTGTCAACCAATTTATCTTTTGGGTCACCATCAAGACTAGTTGAGGTACCCATAGGTGCAGTGTTTGTGACCGCGGGGAGTCACTTGTCATTTTGTCCTCGCGGTGGGGGTTTACACTCACCTTTTACGGAAGGCCGAGATAGGTTGACTGGGCACGTGGGGATTCCAAGGGTATTGAGGAGAAGGCAGAGAGAACGATGGGAACGCATTGGAAGGTATGGCATATGGTTCATCATTCTGGGAGACTAGGACAGGGATGGCTGGGTGGAATGCGGGCGTGCTAGTCGATTTCTCGATAATCACCCATGGAACCAAGGGTTGACCGAGGAAGCGCCACCAGGATGCGGCACGTGGCTCGAGAGATCAGGTGACACGTGGATAGAAGAGATTCCACGGGTGCGAGTGCGCAGGTGATTAAGGGGATTCGTGTACATGACGTCTTTCCCCACCGGTCGCAAGCAACTGGTGTTTATTTTACATCGGATTGAATTCGAACACATTTGTTTCTACTACCGAAGAGAGAGTCAGGGACCCTGGGAGCCGCGACGTCGGGAGGGCTTAGTCCGTGCAACAGCGACAGGGCAACATCAACACAACAGGGATAACTGGGGGCAGAGAGACTGGTTCCGGTGAGGAGGGATACCCGCTCCCTGACCGGATTACATGACTTATATGCCATGAAAGGTATTTATATGGGGGCATGAGAGCCCGATTACAATTTCTTGCAAGCCACAGGACAATTCCGCCATTCATGACGGTCCCTGGGTCATTGCATTATTGTGCGGGTATTTTCGCATTTGTACGTGTCGTCCGTCAAAGGACATGTGACTCAGCAGGATGGTGCCCGAGGGGCATCACAATGTATTCCCGACATGAGATAGTGTCGAGGTCGGGGCAGTAGGGGTGTCAAAGGCACCGTTGTGCTGGGGAAGTTGAGTGTTTGGGTGTCGCGAGCCCAGATGTGACTAGAGTAGCTGGCAGTCGAGTGCCGGGGGCACCGTTGTGACTAGAGTTGTTGAGTGATCGGGTACGGCGGGCCCCGATGTGACTGTAAAGCAGGCAGTCGGGTGCCGGGGGCACCGTTGTGACTGGGGTAGCTGGCAGTCGGGTGCTGGGGGCACCATTGTGACTGGAGTTGTTGAGTAGTCGGGTGCCGCGCGCGGGCCCCGATGTGACTTGAGTAGTTGGCAGTCGGGTGCCGGGGGCACCGTTGTGACTAGGGTAGCTGGCAGTCAGGTGCCGGGGGCACCGTTGTGACTGAGGAGATGGGCTTCGTGGGCCCCGATGTGACTGGAGTAGCTGGCAGTCGGGTGCTGGGGGCACCGTTGTGACTAGGGTAGCTGGCAGTCGGGTGTCGGGGGCACCGTTGTGACTGAGGAGACGAGCTTCGCGGGCCCCGATGTGACTGGAGTAGCTGGCAGTCAGGTGCCGGGGGCACCGTTGTGACTGGAGGAGGCGAGCACTGGGAGACCTTGATGGTCGTACTCGGGGTTCGGTGTGACTGGCAGTCGGGTGCCGGGGGCACCGTTGTGACTGAAGGAGGCGGGCGCCGTGAAGAGGCTGAGACCCGAGTAGGTACATGTGTTCAACTAGTTTCATGCTATATGAGAGCCATGTCGGCATTACAAATGGGCTGAGGAGGCCGAAGTACGATGGGCGCAAGCCGCGGGACAATTCCGACGCGGGGGTCGGTCCCCGGGTCAATGCGGGATATTGCGAATATCCGCGTGTTTTATAGAGACTCTCCATGAGTAGATCGAGATACGCTCGACTGCCTAGGTGGCAGGGGCGGTCGTGGGCTGGCGCTTGGCGAAGGTTGGACACGGCTCAAAGTGAGCTGTCGGGTCCGGGCCTCGGAAGGCGAATGTCATCATGCTGGGGAGTCGAGGCCGGCCCCGGGAATATTACTCCCCGGCCAGTGGTCCGGCTAACTCGAGTCATCAGTCAGAGCCATCGGCGGCCAACTCATGGCGGGCGGTAGGCACGTGATTCTGTGACGGAAGTAGGTGCAGCATCATGGCGTATATGTAGCCACCATGCGTTGTCATACGCGGGCGGACCCAGGTAGAGTGCTTTCACCAAGCAAGATTTGGGGTCGTTGACGATTATCGAGATGACATACGTTCATCACAATAGGGGGCCATAGGTGGGTGTTTGGGCTAGACGCCGTATGAGGGATGCTCATGCGGCATGCCCTCAGCGTAAGCCTAGCAAACACACACACAAATCTCCTTAGCACGCCCTTGCTCCTTGCATTGATGCTTGAGGCTTGATGCTTGTTGTTGTATGATTGATTCATGCCTCTTAGGCTCCCAAAGGGAGGCTTTTATAGTGGAAGGTGAAGGGGTGGAAGGGGTTTAGGCAGACTAAGTTGGGGGCCCAACTTGGTTCGGGTAAACCCCTTGAAAATACCTTTTTTTTTGTGTTACGGAGTGGGGGAGGGAGGGTTTAGGCGGACCAACCCAACGGGCTGGTCTGGTCCGCCTAAACCCCTCCCCCAAGTGGGGTTTAGGCGGACTAGCCCAAGGAGCTGGTCTGGTCCGCCTAAACCCCTCACGGAGGGGTTTTTCTTTGTTAAAAAACCTTTTTTTAGTTTTGATGGGGTTTAGGCGGACCAGCCTGGGGGTCCAGGCTAGTCCGCCTAAACCCTCCCCCAGGGGGGGTTTGGGCGGACTGGCTGGGCGCTTTTTTAATTTAAAAAAACTTTTTTTTGGTTTAATGGGGGTTTAGGTGGACCAGCCTTGGGGGTGAGGCTGGTCCGCCTAAACCCCTCCCCCCAGGGGGGTTTAGGCGAACCAGACCCAAGGCTGGGTCTGGTCTGCCTAAACCCCTCCCCGGAGGGGTTTATGCGGGTTTGACCGAGGGTTTACCGCGGGTTTGACTGAGGTTTGACTGGAGTTTGACTGTGGGTTTAACTGGGGGTTTGACTAGGTTTA
Source organism: Amorphophallus konjac (assembly GCA_022559845.1). Lineage (NCBI taxonomy): Eukaryota > Viridiplantae > Streptophyta > Magnoliopsida > Alismatales > Araceae > Amorphophallus > Amorphophallus konjac. Next base: position 493,415,206 of record CM040121.1, read on the forward strand.
TAAACAGGAATTTTTCTTCTGGGGGCTCCGCCCCCGGAAACCCCCGCAAGGGGCGCCGCCCCCTTGACCCGTGCAACCTGATCCGCGCGACCTGACCGCGCAGGTCGATCCACGTGCCAGGGCACACGATGGTGGTGCATGACGTGAAGGGTTGCTGGGAGTCCCGAGTTGGGCTCGAACTTGCTGTAGAGTGGCTGGAGCAGACGTGCCCACCACATGCTCGGGGAAATTCCCGACACGCGTGTGTGGGCCGTATAAGGGTGTTGTGGGCTCCTGAAGCTTGTGGTTGGTCCCAGGTGGGTCTTCCTTTGACTGCAGACCACTGGAGGGAGACGACTCAAGGGTAGACCCCGGCCTCGTTGCTGGGTACCACATGGCGTGGCTTGTAGTCAGGGCGCCCCCGGGTCGACTCGGGTAGCTGTGTTGAACGCGGGAAAACCCGCAAACTGAGTGATCGGGGGTGGGCCCGATCGATTGTTGATGTTGCCATGGGTCATGGCTAGCTTGTTAGGACCCTTGATTGGGCCCGGAGACTGGGGCGTCGACATGATGATGCCGTTTGTCTGCTGGTCGGGGTGACCCTCGCTCCTTGGCGAAGAATCGTATGATGCGACAGGCTGTTCTGAGTCCCGAGTTAACTCGGTTGTTGAAGCGTCGGCAGTATAATACCATATGCAGAGTGTCCAAGGGTGATCCCCGAATCTTCATAGAGTGCCGTAAAGTACAGCAGGTTGTCCCGAATCTCGAAACCGACCCGATTGTCGAATGGCTGGCTGGCATAGTGCCATTTGCTCGGGGCCGATGCCCGGTTGTTATGTTACGCCGCTTGACCCGACGACACGTCTCGATTTTCGAGTATAACTCGACTGGTAGAGCAACTTTGGTGATGAGCTATTTTGCTCTATTTAGGGAGTATTTCCCTATGCTTAATCCTTGATTAATTCAAGAAAATAAGCCAGTGCCAACATGCAGTTATTGCTTTGAGGTTTTCCAGTTGATACTTCTTCAGCAGGTCCCTTATATACTTTGACTGGTTGATAAAGCTTCCTTCAAAGGTTTGATTGACCTGCAGTCCTAGAAAAAAAATTAGTTCTCCCATCAAGCTCATCTCAAATTCATTTGTCATTAAAGTAGAAAATTCCTCACACATGGTGGATCTAGTTGACTCAAACATTATATCATCTACATAAATCTGAACAACAAGAATGTCTTTGTTGTTTACCTTAGTGAATAGAGTCTGGTCAACATCACCTCTTATGAAACCCTTACCTATGAGGAAGGAACACAACCTGTCATACCAGGCCCTGGGAGCTTGCTTCAGTCCATATAATGCCTTATCTAATTTATAAACGTGATCTGGAAAATCAAGGCATTCAAAACCTGGAGGTTGTTTAACAAACACATCCTCCTTTATTAGTCCATTCAAAAATGCAGACTTAACATTCATTTGTTGCAATTTTATTCCTAGGCTACAAGCAAATGCTAAAAGGATTCTGATAGCTTCTAATCTGGCAACAGGGGAAAATGATTCTTTAAAGTCTACCCAAAACTCCTGGTTGTACCCCTGTGCCACTAGCCTAGCTTTATTTCTAACTACCTTTCCCTGCTCATCTATTTTATTTCTGAAAATCCATTTAGTGCCTATAATGGAACCATGAGTGAGTTTTGGAACTAGGTGCCATACCTTGTTCCTATCAAATTGGTTCAACTCTTCATGCATGGCATTTATCCAATGTTCATCTTTTCATGCACTATCTATGCTTTTGGGTTCTATTTGAGAGACTAGAGCAAACGAATTCAGTTCTTTTTCAACCCTAAAGTGCGATCTAGTCCTAGGGGGTTCATTCAGATTTCCAATAATGTTTTCCAGAGGATGATCTCTAAGAATTCTAATATCAGTAAGCTAATTACCTGTTTCTGCATTCACCTCCCCCTGAACTCCAGACCCACTAGTCTCACCTTCTTCTGCTGGTTCAGGACTTTGCTCTTCTGTATACTACAGAATGTCATCATCAGACTTGTCTCTACAAAAACCAGTTTCAGAGTTATTTGAAAGCTTATTAAAGACAACATGTAGTGATTCTTCAACAATTTTAGAATTAAGATTATAAATCATGTAGGCTCTGGATTTTTCAGAATAACCTAGAAAGATTCCAGGTTCACTTTTAGGTTCAAATTTATCAAGGTCTCTTTTAGAATTCACATGAATAAAGCACTTACAACCAAAGACCTTGAAGTATGCTAGTGAAGGTTTCTTACCTTTTAAAATCTCATATGGAGTTTTGTGAGTAGAAGGTCTTACCAAAGCTCTGTTAATGATATGACAAGATGTGTTGACTGCCTTAGCCCAAAATCTTATTTGTAGATTGCCTTCCACCAGCATTGTCCTGGCCATTTCTACCAAGGTTCTGTTTCTTCTTTCTAGTACTCCATTCTGTTATGGAGTTCTTGGAGAAGAGAACATGTGGTTGATTCCATTCTTCTTGTAGAAATCATCAAACTGTGAGTTTTCAAACTCACCACCATGGCCAGATAAAATATTCAGAATTGAATGTTCACCAGTCTGACTTACTCTATATTAAAATTCCTCAAATTCTTCGAATGCATTATTTTTATGTGTCAAGAAAAATACCCAAGTAAATCTATAGAAGCCATCCACTAAAACATAACCATACCTCCTACCAGATAAGCTGGCTAATCTAGACGGATCGAATAAGTCCATATGAATCAACTCAAATGGCTTGGAAGACATGCTTTCAGTTCTGGATTTGAATCACTTCCTAGTTTGCTTGCATTGGACACAGACCTCACAGATTTTGTTGTTTTTCTTAAAAGAATTTTCAGGAAGACCTCTAACCATGTTGTGTTTATACAGTTTGTGCAGCACATTATAGCTAGCATGACCTAACCTGCAGTGCCAAAGATAGGTTAAGTCATCCTTGCTAATTGTAAGACAAAGATTTGAATGAGCTGCATTGTCTAAATCTATCATGTTGATATTGTTGACTCTCTTACCAGTGAATTTAATGGTTTCAGAATTAGGTTCATAGATTGTACATGCAAGAGAATCAAATACTACCTTGTGCCCTTTATCACACAGCTGGCAAATACTAAGCAGGTTATATGCAAGCCCTTCTACTAGTAAGACTTCCTCAATGCAGCAAGAAGAGCTCTTACCTACTTTACCTGTTCCAATGATTCTACCCTTGGTATTACCTCCAAATGTAACATGACCAGCATTCCTTTCTACAAGCATGCAGAATTTGTCTTTATCCCCGGTCATGTGCCTGGAGCCGCCACTATGCAGATACCACCTATTTTGGTTGGCTTCCAGGCATACCTGCAAGCAAAATCAAGTAGAAAACTTTGGAACCCAAGACTGTTTGGGCCCCAAATATGCACTCATTTCATGCAGACTAGATACAAGCTGTTTTGGTAACCACAGTTGATTCGGTTTCTTTATTGAAGTTGTGGATTTCTTGGCATTCAGCTTAGTCTGATTTTTCTTGCTACCTTTAATTTTGGAGGGTTGTTTTTGAGGTAAGGCAATTTTCTTTTTAGGTTCATTTTTAAAATTTCTTTGCCAATGATCAGCCCAATGGGCATTGGAAGTAGTATGTGCATAGGGAACCCTAGGCTGTTTGGGCATGACATTGACAAATCCATGAAAGTTTTGGCTTCTAAAAGATTTGTGCCGAGAACGTACATAGGAGTTCTAAGGATGGGGTCTATGCATTTGTGTAGGATAGTAGTTCTGGAACTGCATTGACCTTGTGTAGAGGTTGCCTTGACCTCTCCCATCAGTGTAGTGGTGATAGGAGTTATAGAAAGAAGGATGGGTAGAAACACTCTGGTAATAGCCTTGACCTGAGGTTCCTTTGCTAAGACCTTGGGTACCAAACGACTTGAACCCGGTATAAATGGAGGTTGGTGCAGGTTTGAAATTGCCTTGACCTTTCTATTGAGGCAGGGTTGTTCTGGCCATGTGGCTTTTTTGGACTCTAGTCTTAGCAAACTGATCACTAGCCTATCCTTTGGTCTGAGGTGTGGGAGTGTATGAATATGATTCCCTAGACTCCTCAACTTTCTCTTTGCCCTTGTCCTTGGCATTGGGCTTAGACTTCTCACTGTGTTTCAAAGGATTTTCATTCTGAACTAGTCCAGAAGTAATTTTTATTAGTGGCTGTGATGTCCCCTTTTCAGCAACAAAGGAGATGGTCCGGACATCAAATCTTTTCTTGTCAGTTGGGTTGAAATCCAAACCTTCCTTCCTGAAATTTACTCTAGCTCCCAAGATAGCATTAAGATTTTCTGCTCCCTGGGTCATGCTTTCTAGGGTCTTCAAACTTTTGCATTTTCATTTCAAGCTCATCAATGGTGTTTCTTAAATTTTCATTTTCTACTTTCAAATCACTCAAGATGATTTTATCATGTTCAACTTCATCAAGAGAGTTTTTTAGTTTGAGGTTTTCAATTTCCAGACATGAAAGTTTATCATTAAATGTAGTGTCATGAGCTAACGAATTAACTCTCCTTTTTAGATTTCTATTTTCTCTACGCATTTCATCATACTTATCAAAATTTTCAGCATATGCTTCTTCCCAATCACTATAAGAAAAATTTTCAAATGGGGAAGTTACCTCATTATTGTCTTCATCACTGTTTGCCATTAAACATAGCGTGTCTTCCTTCTCACTGTCAGAAGAGCTGTTCTGACTCGCCTCATGATGCGGGACGGATGACCGACTCGGGCTAAGACGTACGACCGACTCGTTGTGCGGCCAGCACTAGCACACTAAGGCAAGCCGGGCGGCTGACCACCGTGGTATTCTCCGGGTGGAGACGTCTCTCAACAGCGACTCTCTTGAGCCCGACGATCGTCCCTTGCGAGGGAAACGTGGGGATCATGGCGATTAAGAAACCACCGTCGCCGAGGGTGCTAATTCGCGCTCGGTGCTCGATTGGAGCCACGGAACGGGCGCTCACAACTCACAATCGCGGTGAATTTGAAACTAGCTAGCGGCCCTATTCTCACAAACGCAGCAATATAGAAAGTATACTAAACAGCAAATGTAGATGTCGGAACGAGCACGTACCTCCACGACTAGGCGTGGGGAAGAATTCCCGGCCGATTTCTGAACAACCCCAATACACATAAGATTAACTTTACAATTTCAGAAGCTTGGCCCACTCCACACAGGGAGGTATCGGGCTACAATCAATAACTTTGGGGTTGCTGGAACCCGGGTTGACGGGCCACACTCGCAGGAGGCGAGGAACGCGTGCCGGAGCCGCTCGGGTACGCCGACGGAAAGCCGACCCGGTTCTGCCCGCGCTGGTCACCCTGCGCAGCGAACTTGCGGAGGCTGGTACGGCTAGATCCGATGCCCGATCGGAGCGCCGTTTGTTGGAGAATGTCGGCGACTGGATGTAGTATCTTCACTCTGAAGATCACGAACAGATGCCTTTAGATATAAGTGCAGTGACGAATCTTCTAAGGTTCTAGTTTTGTGCTTACAGAACTGCACTGAAACACGGTAAAATGTTGAGAAAATGGTTGCCGCTGTCGGATCGGGGCGTTCCTTGTGGGAGACGGTAGGTGACGTCCATAGGAAGAAATACTATGAAGATCCCTCACACGGATCTTGGCCGGATGAAGCGGGGAATGCTCTGAAAGTTGATTCTAGTTCTCAACCGGGCCTGCTCAGACCAGCCCGCGCGATCCCACGAGAACTGCTGTCACGATCAGCACCGGTCACGGATCGAGGCGAAACCAGCGGCAACAAAAAGAAGACTTGAAATACTACGATTGCTCTTCAGAAACCAATATTTGATGACGTCAGGGTTGGGCTCCAAGAATTAAAACACAGACAAATTCAATTCTGGGAAGCATTCAGGAACCGATCTGCATGCCTCTACGAGAAAAATTGCCATCGTTGATCACGAACTCCGATCGATGCGAAACCAAATCTGAAAGTTTGATAACTTGCAGAGGTATCACAGATAATGTTTGTGGAAGAAGAATATAAGAAGAGAAGGGGAATATGAGGTCGCGTCACACGACCTAGAACTGTCCCGTCACAGGACTGCAACCAGAGAATCACTCCCAAGAGAATCACTCTCTAATGCACTTATCTCTTAACAAAACTTCATTCTATTAAGCATAAACACTATACTTGACTTCGTATAGGGAAATGGAAGGGGTAGGAGGGAAGGGAGTTCGATGGATGCAAGGGGAATGGGAAGGGGGCTGCGCCCCCTTTTGATTGTGATGGGAGGGGAGACCAAGAAAGGGGAGGGGAAGTTTCCTCCCTTTGAAATTCAAAGGTAGGTGGCAGCCATATATGGTAGGCTAGCAGCCATTAGATCTTGACCAGCAGCCATCTATTAATCCATGTGGTGAAAGGAGGTGGAAGAAGATTAAAAAAAACACAATTCCTAGCCTAATAAGCCAAAAGAGGGGGCGCCCCAATCTTGGGCCTTGAATGGGCCACATGTGGCCATGGCTTAACCAAGCCCATTCCAACCTAGATGGCTTAAGGCCAAATGTGGCCATGGCTTAACCAAGCCCATGAATGAAGAGAGCCCACTATAGATTATCCAATCTAGAGAACCCATGTAGGAAGGAAGCCCATATGGCTTATGGATCCATTACAAATGGACCAAGGCCATTTCTACTTATGGAATGCTTAAGGGGCTTTAACAATTTGGCCCTTTAGAAGCCTTACAACTAGCCCATTAGTAAATTACATATACAATACCCTTTACAAGCCCAATTCAATGCCAAAAAAGGTCCAAATTCAAGCCAAATTATCCCCCTTTTGAAGATAAGCCGATGTAGTCCACTTGGCGCTCCGCGTATGGCACCGTCGGTTCGCCGACGTGTCACGTGATCGCCCTGGTGTCCGCACCAATTCTCCCCGGGTGGGAGGAACTCAACCCCGTCGAGTAAGGGTCCCGAAGCTTGCGCTCTCCGCATGTGATCAAGGCGTTGGTCATCGTGGGGCATCCTCGCCAACGCACTAGGATGTGTGGGTATGCGCCATTCCTTGTGGTGATCACCTGCTCATCCAGTATACAATCTATATGCATGCGTTGAGGCTAGAAAGGTGGACTCTCGGGTGAGGGGTCACTCCCAATAGAAAGATAAAGCTCGAGACTCTCTAGGGATCACCGCGGGTTCCAATATGCTACCAGAGGAAACATGGAACGTCGAATTGACACCATTGTCGTTCGGTAGTTCAATATCGTACGCTTTCGGACCCACTTGTTTCTTAACCCGGAAAGGGTGGGGATCGTGGACTTAGAGTGGCTTTCGGTCTCCGGGCGGAAACCTATCAGGTATGACCCTGATCTAGATGTACTCTCCCTTTGAATCCACGGATATGTAGCATGTATTGGCTACCTCCTTATGCGTGCTTTGACTGGCCTTTTATTGACACGACTTAATGCAAACCATATGCATGAAAGAGAACAACGAGGGAGACAAACAAACACACACACATGACCTTAGACAAACCTATGGCTAGTCCGACCTACGCATGGACGATGGCGGACCAGGACACCCAAATGTGTGCCATGCATACACTAGATGCAACCAAAGGTAGGTAGGATGATGTACTCCTAGACACCCAAAAAGACACCATGCATGCAAGGACTTCCTATCAGATGTGGGTGTGGGTGGGCTAATAGGTTCATCACCACTACATGTAGGTAAGGCATGCCATGCTTCCCAATAATCGGACCTATTGCTATGTGGAATTTGATTGGCCTGAGTGGGAAGAGAGTGGTAGGGGACTTCCTTGACAAAGTAGAGGGGAAGTGGTGGAGCACGAGGCCCACTAGAGAAGGGGTCGAATGGGTCAAAGAATGTGTGACCCCAGGGTTCCTCCATTACATAGTCCCATGTTTGAAATTCATGAAGGTGATGGTCACCTCCATCCATCGTGGTAGATGGGACAGTGTATAGAAGATAAGGCTCCTCCCTTGGGATAAAAGGAGTGAAGTCGGGCTCGACCGGTAGCGAGAGGAGTAGAAGAACCTCCGTGGTAACATGACCCACAGTGTACACGGAGGTGATGGACCCTAAAGCGGGATGAGTGAAACTACGACATGTGGGTCGGTCGAAGCCTGGAGCCAAAAGTGCATAAATATCAATTGCCGGTCTAACCCTTTAAGAAGGTCATCCAATGTATCCACATAGTGACTAGACTGGAAAGTGGTGTGAAATGAATTGATTGGCACCAGAGGTTGGATAGGGTCCATAGATGGGAAGGGAAGTGGGACCAAGCCATCCTTGAGCCAACTAACTAGTGGCTCGGCTATGTAAAGTGTACCCGTTAGAAATACGGGTGGCTCGGGCTTTGGTGGCTCCAAATGAGAGGGCTCCGAAATAAGATCGGAAGGTGAGTGTGATGAAGCTCTCATGGGTGGGGAAGGAGGATCCACTATGATGGGGAGAGGGCTTGGGGACTCCATTGATGGGGTCGGGTTAAGACTACCGGCGATGACCTCCTTAGGCTCGGGTAGGAGTACATCACTAGGAGTACGTGTTCTATCCACCCCATCCAACCGGTCCAAAATCATTTGCATAATTTCGGCAACGGAGTGGGTTGGAATAGGGATATCCTGGTGGACTCGCCCGTAGTCAACTGTCCTAGGATTGGGTCTTGGCTCATCGACGTGTGGGGCTCTTTACCTCCGGCTAGGACCCACTTGGTTGGAAGTGATTGGGTGGGGCCGGTTGGAGGTGACCGATTGGGGCACGTAGACCTTCCTAAGCTCTCTCTTCATGTCCCACCATGACTTGATGGGCCATTGCCCCCTAACCTCTCTCATTCTTTCGATGTAATCCCACTTTTCGGCAGCCTCATGAAGAAGTCATTCTTTGGCGAAAGAGAATTGCATTGCCTCGGACATAGTATAACAATCAAAGTAGGTGTCCATGGTGGCCTCCCACTTGAGGTAGATGCCCGGGTCATTGGAGCCAAAAAAATCTGAGGCTTCAGGCCTACAGAAGCAGAGAGGATGGTTGCCAAGCCCATGGGTGGGCCAACGGTCATATCGCTCGGCTGATTGGGACTCCATGAGAAATTGGGGAACTACATGTTAGACATGCCGACACTTAGACAAGACTGACTGACTCTTATAGGACTACACGAACTAGAAGACACCGACTAATGCAAACACTCACTAATGCAAAAAAATGATGCACGTAGACCTAACCAATATCCGGTACGTGGCGGAGATAAGCAATCCGAAGATCACTCGCGCAAGTACGCTACCTTCCCGATAGGCATAACCTAATGTTCGGGCAACGCCTTTTAATATACTGGGCTATTGGGTGAAATGCAATTTGAAAACACTCTTTTTTTTGTTTTGAAAGTAATGATGGTTCTAGACTCGACTTAGACCATGATGCATGCAAGACTTATGCAAAGACTACCCTAGACTCAACCCGCTCTGATACCAATTTGATGCGGGACGGATGACCGACTCGGGCTAAGACGTACGACCGACTCGTTGTGCGGCCAGCACTAGCACACTAAGGCAAGCCGGGCGGCTGACCACCGTGATATTCTCCAGGTGGAGATGTCTCTCAACAGCGACACTCTTGAGCCCGACGATCGTCCCTTGCGAGGGAAACGTGGGGATCGCGGCGATTAAGAAACCACCGTCGCCTAGGGTGCTAATTCGCGCTCGGTGCTTGATTGGAGCCACGGAACGGGCGCTCACAACTCACAATCGCGGTGAATTTGAAACTAGCTATCGGCCCTATTCTCACAAACGCAGCAATATAGAAAGTATACTAAACAGCAAATGTAGATGTCAGAACGAGCACGTACCTCCACGACTAGGCGTGGGGAAGAATTCCCGGTCGATTTCCGAACAACCCCAATACACACAAGATTAACTTTACAATTTCAGAAGCTTGGCCCACTCCACACAGGGAGGTATCGGGCTACAATCAATAACTTTGGGGTTGCTGGAACCCGGGTTGATGGGCCACATTCGCAGGAGGCGAGGAACGCGTGCCAGAGCCGCTCGGGTACGCCGACGGAAAGCTGACCCGGTTCTGCCCGCGCTGGTCACCCTGCGCAGCGAACTTACGGAGGCTGGTACGGCTGGATCCGATGCCCGATCGGAGCGCCGTTTGTTGGAGAATGTCGGCGACTGGATGTAGTATCTTCACTCTGAAGATCACGAACAGATACCTTTAGATCTAAGCGCAATGATGAATCTTCTGAGGTTCTAGTTTTATGCTCACAGAACAGCACAGAAACACGGTAAAATGTTGGGAAAATGGTTGCCGCTGTCGGATCGGGGCGTTCCTTGTGGGAGAGGGTAGGCGACGTCCAGAGGAAGAAATACTATGAAGATCTCTCACATGGATCTTGGCCGGATGAAGCGGGGCCGGCTCTGAAAGTTGATTCTAGTTCTCAGCCGGGCCTACTCAGACCAGCCCGCGCGATCCCACGAGAACTACTGTCACGATCAGCACCGATCACGGATCGAGGTGAAACCAGCGGAAACACAAAGGGGACTTGAAATACTACGATTGCTCTCAGGAACCACTTCAGATGGCATCGGGGTTGGGCTCCAGGAATTAAAACAAAGATAACTTCAATTTTGGGAAGCATTCAGGAACCGATCTGCGTGCCTCCACGAGAAAAATCGCCATCGTTGATCACGAACTCCGATCGATGTGAAACCAAATCTAAAAGTTTGATAACTTGCAGAGGTATCACAGATAATGTTTGTGGAAGAAGAAGATAATAAGAGAAGAGAGATATGAGGTCAAGTCACATGACCTAGAACTGTCCCGTCACAGGACTGCAACCAGGGAATCACTCCCAAGAGAATCACTCTCTAATGCACTTATCTCTTAACAAAACTTCATTCTATTGAGCATAAACACTATACATGCCTTGTTATAGGGAAATGGAAGGGGTAGGGGGGAAGGGAGTTCGATGGATGCAAGGGGAATGGGAAGGGGGCTGCGCCCCCTTTTGATTGTGATGGGAGGGGAGACCAAGAAAGGGGAGGGGAAGCTTCCTCCCTTTGAAATTCAAAGGTAGGTGGCAGCCATATATGGTAGGCTAGCAGCCATTAGATCTTGACCAGCAGCCATCTATTAATCCATGTGGTGAATGGAGGTGGAAGAAGCTTAAAAAAAACACAATTCCTAGCCTAATAAGCCAAAAGAGGGGGCGCCCCAATCTTGGGCCTTGAATGGGCCACATGTGGCCATGGCTTAACCAAGCCCATTTCAACCTAGATGGCTTAAGGCCAAATATGGCCATGGCTTAACCAAGCCCATGAATGAAGAGAGCCCACTCTAGATTATCCAATCTACAGAACCCATGTAGGAAGGAAGCCCATATGGCTTATGGATCCATTACAAATGGACCAAGGCCATTTCTACTTATGGAATGCTTAAGGGGCTTTAACAATTTGGCCCTTTAGGAGCCTTACAACCAGCCCATTAGCAAATTACATATACAATACCCTTTACAAGCCCAATTCAATGCCAAAAAAGGTCCAAATTCAAGCCAAATTATCCCCCTTTTGAAGATAAACCGATGTAGTCCACTTGGCGCTCCGCGTATGGCACCGTCGGTTCGCCGACGTGTCACGTGATCGCCCTAGTGTCCGCACCACCTCATCCTCGTCACTCCAGGTGCTAATCATGGCCCTTCCTTTTTTGTTCTTCCTTTTGGGCAGCTTCTCCTTCTGCTCAGGACACTCTGCCTTGATGTGTCCTGCCTTCCTGCAATTGTAGCACACAATTCTGTCAGTTTTCTTGGTAGTTTTAGATTTGTATTTTGACTACTTCTTTCCAGAGAAGTATTTTCTCCTAAACCCCTTTCCTTCCCTTCTAAGAAATTTCTTAAACTTCCTAGTGAGCATGGCGAATTCGTCTGGATCTTCTTCAGAGCTGCTAGAACTATACTCATTGGATGACCCTTTGTTACTGGATGTAACTTTAAGAGCCAAGGGTTTCTTCTTCTTCTCAGTCTCATCAACTTTCTTAAGGTTCAACTCATAAGTCATGAGACAACTGATGAGTTCATCTACGGCTGTAGTAGCAAGGTTCCTAGACTCCTCCATGACAGTGGCCTTGGAATGCCAAATGGGTGTCAGAGACCTAAGAATTTTCCTAACCAGCTAGTACTCACTATAAACCTTGCCCAACATTCTCAAGCTGTTAGTGAGCAACATCAGACGGGCATACATTTCGGAGATGGACTCATCAGGCTTCATTTTGAAAGCCTTGTACTCAGAGACTAACATGCTGACTTTGGTCTCTCTAACCTGAGATGTCCCCACATAAATGACCTCTAGTTTATCCCACATTTCCTTAGCAGTTTTACAGGAAGAGACTCTAGAAAATTCAGCGGGATGTAGAGCACAATGCATGGCGTTTACAGCGCTCCAATTTTGGGTGGACTTACGGATTTACTTCTTAGTCCAAAATTCCTCATCCTCGGGTAATTCAAAGGGACCTTTGCTAACAACTTTCCATATCTCATAGTCCTTAGTCCTGAGAAAAACTTGCATTCTATTCTTCCAATAAGCATAGTTAGAGCCATCAAAGAACGGTGGCTTGGTAGTAGAGTGACCCTCGGCAGTTAACCATCTAGCATCCATTACTAACCTCTCCAGGATGTAAAGCCTCTAAAGGAGAGTTAGGCTCTGATACCAATTTATGGAGCGAATGGGCCGTATAGACACAAATCTAGAGGGGGGGTGAATAGATTAAACCCCAAAAAACAAGTCTATACCAGTTTTAAAGAGCTGATGAGAAAATTAAAAAGCACTGCTCAGATAAATAGATATTATGATGAATGAAAATAGGAAACACTGATCAACTATGATGATAGCAAAAAAATCAATCTCCTTCAGTGTGGTACAAGGCGGAGTTTGGGGATCATAGATCTCCTTACGCAAGAGCCAGTGATCCGAATAGGCGTGCCCTATCTTTCTCACTAGACCTTTTGATATACCATTGAAGAGATTCCCCGAATTCAGATAGACAAAGAAGAACTAAGCATGCATAGCAGATGAAGATTCAGATTAACAGTTTCACACCAATTTCTCACGACCCTGAGCATTCATCTAAACAGAGAGAAGTATTGAAGAATTCAATCAATCAATAGACAACTGCAGTTTTAAGGTGGTTCGATCTCAAGCTGGAGATCTACGTCCACCCCTTGCTCAACTGAGCAAGGCTTCCTGCTGTCACACAGCTTAAGCACCACTAATCCACAGCTTGGGGACTGAAATCCCTACACACCGCTGAGCCCCAAAGCTTGCTATCCCGCTGATTCATAGCTTACAATAGAAATTGAAAACGGAAAGAGACGATGAAGAAAAAGTAGACACCGAAGGAAATTAACTTGCAGACGCAAGGAATGTAGCTCTAACAATAGAGCAGTCTTACTCTAGATATGATCCAGAAATCATAGACAAACACTCTTCCCCAATGAACCAAAAAAAGTCACTCAGCTCTCTTAACTTTTTCTTTCTGATCCCTCTTCTTTTCTTCTTCTCTGCTTGCTCTCTCTTTTCTCTCAGAGTTTTTTTCTCTCTCTCTCTCTCGCCCTCTTAGCTCTGCTACTCTTCCGAGTTCTAGCCATATTCTCTGGACTTATTCTCTCATCTCTTCTCTTGCTCAGATCGCAGAAGCGCTTTATATGGCTTCAGGCCTAGGGACCCACAAGCTCACGCATTGGGCATGTGGAGGGCTCGTTCCCGCCTAATCGTAGATGACACACGTCAGGTGTAGACACGTAGGCTGATCCACGTGGCAGAATCCTCTGGATGCATCTGCCTTGGATCACGTGCTAACAATATGCTATTCTAAAGACATGTGCCCATAATTGGGTGACTTGGGATCACGTGCCTCTGTTTAAGTTCGAGCTCACGTGCTCACCTGAGACTTAATGAGTTCAACCCTTCATATGTTTGATGAAATTCCTGTCAATAGGATATAAAGCATTTAGTCAGACCCCTTATGAACATATATTCATGCTTGGAAAATACTCAGATAATTCATATGCTCAGACTTGTCTCATGAGTGTTCTGAAAGAATCTTAAAACATGGATTAAGATGCTCAGACTTAGTGACTTGAAAACCAGATGAGCATTGACCTAGTCAAACCTGCACTGACCTCGTGAACACATGCGACGACCTTAGGTCCAGTTGCTTGGACATTAGTTTTGACTTTACCTACAATCGCTAGGTTGCTAGCGTCTACCTATGTAAAAGATGCACCGACCTTATAGCTCAAGGTACTAGATGTGCATCAACCCAAAAACTAGGTCCACTATGCATAGACTTGACTTGAGTTTGATGTACATGATGTACATCAACCTTAATGTGCATGAAGCACACAGTGCACCGACCTGTGTATGCACGATGCAATATGTGCATCGACCTAAGATGATGGTTGACAAGGATGTGCACCGACATATATGATGCATTGTGATAGAGTGCACCAACCTTGATGCGCATGATGCAAGATGTTCATCGACCTTATACACTGGTGACACAAAGTGCACCAACCTTGATATGCTACCGCTAGCAGATGTGCACCGACCTTATACACTGGTGACACAAAGTGCACCAACCTTGATATGCTACCGCTAGCAGATGTGCACCGACCCTATACTCTGATGACACAAAGTGCACCGTCCTGTGTGATAGTTAAACGCAAGCATGCACCGACCTCAATTATGCACACATCAAATGTGCACCGACCTTTACTTGACCAAATGAAAATTCTGACTTTGAGAGAGACATACGAGTAATAATGTTGCCAAAGCTAAAATAAAGTCAACTAAACTGTTGTCAGTCAACAAAACACAGCATCCTCCCACTTAATATCAAATCCATAGGAGACACAACAACAAGCAAGCATACAGTAGAGATAAACGTGCATATACGTGTATACATATATGTATATATGCCTGTATATGTACAAAGAGAGCAAACCCAAAGGGGATTTATTGGTTGGCTTTAACATTATTCTTATTTTTTATTCAGAATGTGACAATAGGTTGGACAAGCAGAGGGACGATCAATAGGCGAAGGAAGACAGAAGTCGACTTGGGTACTTTAGGAGTTGGTTTGTAAGGTTCAGTGATGAGTCGACACAGTAGAGGGATGACTCGGCACAGGAAAATAGTGGATGGAGGCGAGTGAATCGGTGCAGTTGAAGGGTGCGACGATGGGTGAATTTGCGCGGTTGAAAATGAGGGGGGGCTGTGAGTCGGCACGGTTAAAGGAGGCAAGCGGATGAATCGGCACCGTTGAAGGGTGCGAGGATTGGTGAGTCGGCGCAGTTGAAGATGAAGGGGGCTGTGAGTCAGAGCTGAAGAAAAATGAAAAGGGACGTGAGTCGGCGCAGTGGAGAGGCTCAATTACACCGATTCACTCGATGGCGCCAATTAGGGTGGTATTGAAGGGGAGTCGACTCCCATTGCTATAGAATCGATGCAGGAGGTTATTTCTGGAAGAGACACACCAGGAAATGACGTAAATTCGCTTAGGCAGTTTGAAATTGAGTTGGCCATTTAACTTTATCAACCTCCAAGCTCATCTTTGTTTGGTTTATTCAAGCATAGACCTACAATGGATCTGGAGGGCATATGTTCATCGAGAACTGTTGATTTTGTTCGTCACCTACTCCTGCATCCACACGAGGCAAGCCCAGCTTGTTCAATCACTGTGTGAGGTTCTTACTCAAGCACAGGTCCTGCGATACCTGAGGTGGGTTCACACTCCACACTACAGTAGAAATCTGCCCAATGCCGTTTAGTTTACCATTAGTTTTGATTCTAAATCTGCTAAATTAAAATAGAATGGAAACCATATAGAATCATGGTATAATTTTGGCAGCATCTCCCCTTATTTTTTAGATTATAAGAGGAAAATTGAGATTCACACACGGAACGTTCCAGAGTGAACTCACAATCTGCCAGGAGGCCGGATGTACAGTGACCTGGTGACCAAGTTTGGATTCGAAGGACCTGAGGACTAGCCTATGAGGGACCCCGACAATCCAAGGTCAAATTCCCATTGAAATCCAAGACCTCTGGTCCACAGTGTGGGCACTCTGTGGCTGTTGATATTCGCCTCCAAGATGAAATTTCTAAGGGACCGTATCATGGGAAAGATCGACCCTTAGAGAACCCAAGGTGGTTCATGGGAATTAATCCTCTGGAGACCGGTGGAACAACGGGACGATGAATCCGGAAAGAAAAGAAAGGTTTCTCCCTTCCTAGTTATAATGGACCCATGCTACTCAGTGTTAATCGAAATAAACCGGTCATTTATGCTTTTGCCCTGGGGCCGAAGGGCCATAGTCTATGCTGCAGACGGAAGCAAGCCATGGGTCCTAGAGGGCGTGTCATATTTGAAGCATTCACTAATCAAACAGGAAGTGTGCGAGTGTATGACTAGCCCCGGGGACCAGGGTGATGGATGCGACAGTAAATGGAGCATATACGCAAAAGAAAGGGGAGGATGATCCAGATCCTATCAGATGTAGGAGGAGCAGACCAGACCCTTACAACTCATGGGAGTGAGTGAAAGGGGCTGTTGACCACCTCCATTGGCAACGGGCTGTGCGTGAGTGACTCGCCATGACATCCACATTGCGATAGTGAACAGGACTAGCAAATCACAACATGATCGAGAAAAATACGAGGTAATAGGGCCCATTAGAAGCAGTGGGGGGGGAAGATTGATGTTGCCTGCATGGGCATGGCTTATGGCCATTCTGATCAGAAAATCCACTGTATAGATTACGGGCACTCGAGCGATCAAAGGATTATAGACATACGTATAGCCGCAGAGAGGCCTCCTCACGCTCGGGATGCCTACCTCGGCAGGTTAGAAGCCATATATAAGGGCCGCAGAAACACGAAAGAGGAAGACAGGGAATTAGATGAACTAATACAAACATTTAACACATTATTCTGTGAAATGAGAATATGAGCATCACATGGGCTTAACAGAGTCTTCTTATTTCTAGAATGAGATCAATACATTGGAACTTCTCTGTTACAGAAACACAGAGACTGAGAAAAATAAATAATAGAAAATACAAATAAGAATGGGGGAGGAGAAAAGAGAAGACAGATCTATCAGTCCATTGGGGACCTTTACTACGGTGGAGACCGACCTACAAATCAGAAAAGAGCGAAGAAAGCTCTCTTCCAGGCGCAACAGAGAAAGAACAAGGGCCCTCCCAACACTCGTGGCTCTCTGATGATCCTCTCCTTCTCCTTTGTTTTGCTTCTCCTTTCTCTGCTATCTATCTCTTTCTTTTTCCCTTCCTATATTCTCTCTTCTCTGTTGTTCTATGTTCTCCCCTCTGCAGCGAAGGTAAGGGTTTCTTTTATAGGCGAAACAGGGTATCGAGTGGGGGATGGGACAGGTGTCCTAGTGCCTGTTCACTGCCTCGCACTTCGCAGAGGGCGTGCGCCGATTCAGCAAGTGAGAAAGGGTGGCGCCAATTCACCCTGTTGAGAGGGGAGCCGATTCACCTTGGGCACGCGCAAAAAAGGAAAGGCGCCGATTCACTATATATGGAGGAGTGCGCCGATTCACCTTGACCATAAGGGCATTTTCATAATTTTGTCTTGTTACACTAGAACTGACCCCGGTGGAAGCCCGACATCTGGTGTAGCTTAGGGTTTGATGCGATAGCTTTGGAATGTAGATTTCAACATTTCCGAGTCCCAATTTACAATTCCTAGTGGTTTCTGACACGTGCCAAACTCATGTTGGATTACTCAGGTTTCATCCCGATTTGGCCTTCGGTACTGCGATTTGTGCTACCAGGTCTGTTCTGTGCATATGCGAGCAATCTTCATCGAGTGGGCCATCACTCGAAATATTTTCACCTTGATTGGGAAGCTTTTAGGAAACTTATGGACCTTTCCGATAAGACGTGTACCCGAGTCAGGTCACTCGGGTTTCCGCTGGCATTGCCTTCGACACCTTACTCTGAGAAACCAGGGACGTTTCTTCACCTCGGGAGGCCTCCTTATCAGGTGATGGACTACTAGGTATATTTTTTGTCTGATCGGACGGGGTATGTGGTTTGTTCGGCACCACCAAGTCGATGCCAGTTTGTTGGGTTTGTTGATTTCGACAGGTTGTACGGCATTGCCGGTTTGTTGTGGACTTTTCCAGACATTCCGAGACGATGAATCGTGAAGTCCCTGATGCTCCGTCAGGCGAACTAAGGCTTCAGCAGTCTGAGAGGACCCTTATTTAGGCTTTCTTTAACTTCTTCACGCCTAGCTAGAAATTCCCAGCTCTTAAAGTGTGTTTGCCGTATAGTAATATTTTAGACATCAACAAGTACCAATTACCGGGTGATTCTTAGGTCTAGGCACAAGAAATCACACCTCATTCCTTTGGAATTGGTGTAATTCCTCCTGCATAGCCAAGATCCAAAAATTATCATTTAATGCTTCATCTACAGATTTGGGCTCAATATTCGAAAGTAATGCTAAATTATCAAATTGTTCAACTTCTTTTATTGAAGCCCTTGTCTTTACTCATTCATCCACGTTCCCAATGACATTTTCGAGTGGATGATCTTTGAGTACAGTCCATTGTCTGGGGAGGTCTTGAATTTGCATTTCTTGATCATTTTCTTCTTGGGCTGGAGCTTCATCATTGTTTTGACTCGACTCCGCTTGATCCACATCTTATTTTTCCTTGTCATTCTTTTCTTCTCTTTCTTCATGCACTACATCCAGAAAATGATTATCTTTATTAGACAACCTTGAAGTATATTCATCAATGATTACATGAGGGCTTTTGTCACGTCCCGATATATGCAGTGGAAACCAGTCGGGAATGTGAATAGTCGGCAAATAAATCCTCAAGCGAGAAATATAATCAGAGCCCTAATCATTCACACATAAAAGGGGAATGCACAAGGTCTTGTATTCAAAAATCCAACTTTATTGAATAATAATACTCAAAATACATTTGTATTTTTGACTCCATTGACACAAAGACAACTAGACTCAATGAAAAAGAAAATTACAGAGTTGACTCTTGACTAACTATAAGGACTCATAACTACGGCTTCTCTTGATCTTTACGCACTCTCGGACTCATCACTTGAATAGTCCAAATCCGACCCGCTATCATTTCCTGAAAATATTGGAAAAGTAGGGAATGAGCACACTTGCCCAGTAGATATCTTCGCATCAACATGAAAGCATAATTTAAGTAATTATTATTTTTACTCTTGAATATAAGATAAAAGAAATGCGGTAAATCATACAATAAACCAAAGTAACAACGCATGTATCAAGATATCTTTCATGAAGATATGAATGTTCATGTAGAATGAGAGCATGATCGAGCAAGAATGTAACGTGGCCTTTCATGTAACGAGAATGTACTTGCATGTAGCGAGAATGTACTTTTCATAACCATAAATGCTATGGACTAGAAAGTCATGTAACAAGAATGTATAATTTTCATGATGAGTCTCGTGGTTTTCACATGTTTATAAAAAAAGTACTCCCGACGCAATGCGACGCCAGTGTTCATCATACCTCATGGTTTATAGTATGTTTTCGGCCATCTGCCGAGGGGGCTAGTGTCGAGCCCTTGGACATTGTCCGTGCCCGCTCTTGCCTCTTCAAGTTATAAATCAAGCTACTTCTACGAGATATATATAAATACAGTTTTGGCCAATAATGTACAATTCAAACAATAGTTTTATAATATCAATATCAAGGTAAGAGTGCGCCAAATTTGAAACCATGATATCAAGGATGATTTAAAGATAAGGTTACACCATGGAAAGAATTTGATAGCATAATGGCACATTCTTTAACTTTAATATGTCATTAATAACTTATTGAACAAGGTGTTAGGCTCTAGACAATCAATAGACCATATAGGAACATAGGAAATTCAACCCTTGTGTCAAACCCCGGGTTAAGAACACTTGGGACAAAAAATGGCCATGCCTGGGCCGTTTCTTAAATATTGCGATCATGCAAAGACCGCTACTATGAAGTGGCGCTTTGATCAGGACCGCTACTAGATAGAGCCGATGCCAGAGAGTGAAAGAGTCGACGCAGTAGAATAATCTGGAATATTGCGGTCACGGGAAGGCCGCTACTTGACAGTGGAGGTCGCCTGATGGCCGCAACTAGCCAGGGTACAGAAAAATGCCGATATGACATGTGCTTTCTAATCATTGGGCTTTTAGCGTACAACCAGCTCGGCGTCCTAGTGGGAATCCCAGGCTCGCGGAGACTTACGGAGGCCTTGAAATAAGATCACCTAGTCCGGTAGAAGGAATATCCAACGGAGAGGGTCACAAGTCCAAGAAAGTGTGCCTATCATGTGCAAACTGTAACTAATAGCATCGTAGTAGAATACGTGCTATGTACTTAAGAAAGACTGAGATAAGGGCGAATCGTGTAAAACGGCGATCGAATATCATCAATAAAACAAGTCCACAAAGCATGTGAAATATAGATTTAATACAAGACTATAAGGTTTTGGCATGAAATTAACATAAGTTTAAAATAAGTTCATGAAACATGTAGGACATGTAATCTATCATGGTTGATACACAATATAACCAAAATCATGAATCCAGGGTTATAACTAGGAATAGGGCCTAGATAATTAGGCTTAACATATGTCTAATAGGGCTGATCTGTAATCTGTTTAGAATTAACAAGAAGCAGAACACAAAAGGAAAAAGTCAGTCTGGAAAGGACCGCTTATTGATAGTGGTGGTCTATCGGGAGGCCACCTTTTGAAATAGGTGGTCTCTTGAAGGCTACCTTCTGTCTGTAATAGACATAAGTAAAAACTGAGGTAGAGAGCCAAAACCAGGCAAATTGATGCATGAAAACTATGATGAAAAGCCAGTTAAATGTGCTAACATGTTTAGAACAATTAAGATGCATGACTGGGCATGAATTAGGCCAAAGTTATCATCTTTGTGGTTAAGGGTGCAGGGATAACATGCAAAGAAGACTATGCATGTGCGACCATAACAAAACATGAAATTCTCCACATAGAAAGCATGAAATCAAACAAAACTAGAGGGCTTTTAATCCTAACTTGATATTTAAGCCGTTCATCAGACAACCTACCTCAGAGAAAGGCTCTAGACTTCAAATTTTGGGCTGAAATTCGGTGTTGGCTCCTGCGCATCCTGTGTGGAATCAGCGATTTCCTCACCTTCTAACTCTTTAGCCACTTGACCTAAATTTAAGAAACTTGGAGGGTAGATAGAAGATATAAAGGAGAATAACTTATTCTAAAGACTTAACATGAAGTTACCACGATTAGGGCTTCTAAACTTACGTTCTTCATTGGACCGACACACTATTTTCTGAGCGCTTTACAGAGGAACAACAACTTCGGGGGCTTCTAACTTTCCAACGGCTTGACCTCCTAGCATGAGATTTAGAGAGATGTTAGACAAAACTAAGGGGAATAAATTATTCTAAAGGACTAACCTGAGAAGGCGTCTCCTTACCTTCGAACCACGTGCTCCAACATTAGGGTTCACATAGGTCAATTCTAGGCTCTATTTATAGAGTTTGAGTTAGGGCCGAAGATTAGATCAATCTAGGAGTCCTAAATTGGAGTAGGATCGATCCCTAAGAGTTCTAGACTAGGTTACCATGCCAGATAGCATCGAACCTAGGGGATTGCAATGGGAAAAATCCAATCTTTCCATGCTTCTAACACCTCCGTTCACGGAATATAATAGAAGTCCTATCGGGACTGTTTCTTGGAATAGGTAGTCTTGCGATAGACCGCCATCTGGCATTAAATCCGAAAATTTTGGATTTTCTTATTTATCCACTATTTGGTCCATTAATCTATTTTTAATTTCATAAATTACCCTAATTACGGCTCTAGAAGTGGGCTTGGGCCAAAAGGCCTTAGATATTGGTTTGTGGGCCTAATTTAAGTGGGCTTAACCCTTTAGTTAATATAGAGCCTTTAAATTAATTTAGTTAACCCATAATTCTTTAAGCAGGCCATTTAATCCTTTTTAAATGCTAAATTACTAGTTTTTAATTCATAAAAATTCCTAGAAAATTCCAGGGTGTTACACCTTTCTTCTACCACAAGAGTGCGCATGTTACATACACGATATGATCTAGATGGTGATGAATATCCAAGGAATATACCTTTGTCACTCTTTACGGCAAACTTCTCCATGTTTTCTTTAGAGTTGCTCAAGATATAACACAATGAACCAAAAGGTTTAAGATATGCAATGTTTGGCTTATTACCTTTATATAGCTCATACAGAGTTGGAGAGGGGTAAATTAGTGACCCAATTAACATACGATTGAGGGCGGCCCAACAAGGTCCAACTCGACCCAAACAGGCCAAGATCTCCATGTGACAGCCCCAATAACAGGCCCACTTATCTTGAAGTCCAAAATCACTCGGACCAATACTTCTTAGGCGGCCTCTAGGCCCGGAAGTCTGAGCAACCGTCGAGCAGGGAAATCCCAAGCGGTGCCTGAGCGTAACTGAATGAGGGAAGATCGTGAGTCGATGAAAGGGGAGACCAAACAACTAGGCCCAAAACAGCGCGAGTAATGCCCCCTATACTCTCCTTCTTCTCCGAACTCCCTGCAAAGGAAAACACTATATAAACCAAGGGAAACCCTCCGATAAGGTAAGGAGGTGATCTTGAGTACTCAACACCACATGCACTGGTGGAGATCGATCTCGTGCCTCTCACTCTTTCTCCTACTTCCTTTCCACCGACGCTTTATCACCTTGCTGACTTAAGCATCAGAGGATTTTCTCCAGGGTCTCAACCCTGGGCTCCTCTGACCCATTTCCTACTTTGCAGATCCTCAATCGTGGTAACAACGACACAGGCTTGTCTAGGATCATGTGGCTTAAGACACAGCACGAGATCACCCCTCTTTATCTGGCGCCGTCTGTGGGAAACGAACAAAGAGCCAATATGGTGCGAAGAAGTTCCAGTAGGTGAAATGCAGGCGGAAAAGGGAAGACACCGGCAGTCGAAGAGAGGGAGCCCGCGCCCTCGCACCCTTCGACGGGCACCCCCTCAACGACCAAGCCAACAACCCACCTCCGACGGCCGTAGGGGGACAATTCACTCCCGGGAACACAGACGCCCTCCAAACCCTTAATGCTAAAATGGACGTCCTCGTCGACTTGATGAGGATCTAGATAGCTAGAGAGGAGAGGTCACGGCTTCCCAAGATGAATCACCCCCGTGCAGAAGCCTCCAAAATGACGGTCGGAGGCCGATTCATCCTTCAAGGAGGACGCATCATCCAGAGCGAGCGGGGCGGACCTTCGCAGCCCCACCTCCGGAGAGAAGGAAGCCTCCTCCAGTCCAAGAAAGAGGAAGTCTGAGCTCAATCAACAACGCACAAAGGAGGATGTTCCGGACCTGGAACACTGGGGAAACACTCAGAGCCCACCGGCCCCATCCCGGTAATAGGGGGAACTATACCTCCAGGTGCGAAACTTCGAGCGACATTTCACCGAGTAGGAGGGCGCCCTTCGCGCCCTCCAGAAGAACACCACCAAGGAGGATGAGGAGCGCTCCCCATTCTCCGATCAAATATTGGAGGCAGATATTTTGCCCAGGGTCTCTCTGCCGACCTTCAAGTCTTACGACGGCCAGGGCAACCTGGCCGACCACTATGACAGCTTCAACGCCCTGATGACCTTGCATGGGGCCTCCGACACGGTCAAGTGCCGAGCATTCATGACTACTCTAGTCCAAGGCGCACATGCATGGTTCTGAGCACTCACCCCTGGGAGCATCACCAGCTTCCGACAATTCGGGTGACTGTTCAAGGAGAGCTTCGCCAGCAGCGGCCCTCCAAGGTCGATAGCGGGATTATAGGCCCTCAGGCAGGCACACGGGGAAAAGCTATGGGCTTACATTAATCGCTTCAAAGGGAAGCTCTGCGCATCCCCTGCCTGGATGTGGCCTCCGCCATCACCGCACTGACCGGAGGCACCCGTGATGAAAATATCTGGTGAGAATTGGTGCTTCACCCATCTTCCTCTCTCGCCGACCTTATGACCTTGGCTCTGCGTCATGCGGAGTGCGAGGAGTTCCTCAACGCCTGTCAAGATCCCGCAGGCTCGGGGCGAGAGGGGGAGAAAAAAAGGTCGTCTGACTAATCTTCTAGGCAGCGAAAGAGGAGGAATCGAGAGGGTGATCGAAAGGAACCCCCCCTCAAGTTCAAGCGCTATACTCCTCTATCTACCCCTGTCTATCAAATTTATCAAGAAATAAAGGACTCGGAACTACTCCGCTATCCCAGGCCGATGAAGGCCGACCCAAAGCATCGGAGTTGTCAGAAACACTGTCAGTTCCATGACGATCATGACCACCATACGGGAGATTGCCACCAGCTCAAGGATGAGATCAAAAGTCTCATCCTCCAGGGCCACCTCTCCCAGTAGTGATCGAGCAGAGGGAAGACCACAGAATCCCCCCTGAAGAAATTGACAATCACCTCTGAGGGGTCCACATAAACATCATCTCAGGTGGATCAGCGTCGGGCAGAGATAGCAGCCGAGGAAGAAAGCGTCATGTCGAGCGAGCCAGCCGAGCTTTTGAGCCACCTAAAGCTCCACCCTCGATGACCGACCAGCAGGCTTTGGTCTTCTCGGAACCAAGACCTCGAAGGAGTGGTCACCCCATATGATGACGCCCTTGTTATCTTAGCCATGATAAACCATTGTAACGTGGACCGGATCTTAGTGGATAATGGTAGTACCCTGATGTTTTGTCGTACGAGTGTTTGCTAAAGATGGGTGAAACCCGTCAAAACTACGTCCGATCTGAACCCCCCTCTGTGGGTTCAATGGCCAGGTGACCTATCCCGAGGGAGCTCTAAGCCTACCTATTACCCTCAATACCCCGCCCAAAGCTGTAACCATTATCGCAAACTTCATAGTGGTCAAGGAGATAACGACCTATAATGCCATTTTCGGCCGAGGCATCCTTGGCCAAATCAAGGCAGTGCCCTCCACATACCACCAAAAATTGAAGTTTCCCACCAAATACGGCACCGGGGAAGTCCGAGGCAATCAGGCAATGGCTAGAAGGTGCTATGTGATCTCGGTGGAAACCGTAAGGCCAGAGGACAAGGGAAAAGAGCCCAAAATAATTGAAGATAAAACGACAAGCAAACCCGGGGGAGAGCTACTGTCTGTTTTCCTCAGAAATGATATGACCCTCGAAGTAAAAGTGGGGGCAAATCTACCACCCAAACTATAAAGTCAATACAAAGACTTTCTTTCGAAGTATGTGCACATTTTCGCATGGTCTGATGAGGATCTCCCTGGCATTCCCAAGGAGACAGTAATGCACCACCTCAACCTCAACCTTGAGGTAAAATCAGTACAGCAACGAAAGAGGAAGCATGCCCCTGAGAAAAAGGTGATTATTAAAGGGCAAATCAACAAGGGGAAGAAAACTGGGTTATTTAACCCGGTCCTTTACCCTACTTGCCTCGCTAACATCGTCCTAGTACTCAAAGCTTCGGGCAAATGGCCAATGTGCGTCGACTTCACTAACCTCAACAAAGCCACTCCGAAGGACTGCTACCCATTATCGAGCATCGACCAACTCGTCGATTCAACCTCGGGTAACGAACTTCTCAACTTTCTGGATGCATATTCTGGATACCACCAAATCTAAATGAGCCCCGAAGACATAGAGAAGACTGCCTTCATCACCGACTTTGGCGTCTATTGCTATACCCGAATGCTGTTCGGGTTAAAAAAATGCCAGAGCTACTTACCAAAGGCTGGTCAATCAGATCTTCAAGGATCAGATCGGGCGGAACGTCGAGGCCTATATCGATGACATGCTTGTAAAGTCACAAAAGGCCAAGGACCATTTCGCCAACCTGGCCAAGACCTTCAGCACCCTCCAGAGGTACCAAATGAAGCTCAATCCTGCCAAGTGTGCCTTTGAAGTTAAGTCCGAGAAATTCCTGGGCTTCCTGGTGACCCAGTGAGGGATCGAAGCCAACACTGACAAGATCTAGGCCATCCTGGATATGTGGCCGCCTACTTGCATCAAAGATGTACAGCGACTGACCGGCCGGATTACCGCGCTAAACCATTTCCTATGCCGAGCGACGGAACGCTGCCTGCCTTTCTTCAAATTGTTAAGAGGGCCAAAATTGGCAGCTTCTACATTCGCCTGGGACGAGGAGTGCGAGAAGGCGTTCACTGAGCTTAAGGAGTTTCTGGGGTCACCTCTTGTGTTATCCAAGCTAGTGCCGGGAGAGACTCTATATCTTTATCTCTTGACAACACCATCCATAGTAAGCTCGGTCCTCGTTCGAGATGACCAAGGAAGACAAAGGCCAGTCTATTACGCCAGCAAAGTGCTCCTGGATGCCGAAAGGAGGTACCCCGCAATCGAAAAACTCATGCTAGCGTTGGTTACCTCAGCCAAGCGCCTCCGGTCATACTTCCAGGGACACTCCATTGTGGTCCTGACAAGTGAGCCTCTGAAGAAAATTCTGGCCCATCTAGAAGCCTCAGTTCTACTCGTCAAGTGGGCAATATTGCTCAGGGCCTATGATATTTCCTACCGACCCCGCACCACCATTAAGGGACAAGCTCTCGTCGATTTTATCGTAGAGACCATTGTCCCTCCGAGAGAGGCATTCGAACCTACGACTGGCCCGGCCTGGGATCCCTTCGTGGATGGATCTTCCAATTCAACCGATAGTGGAGCTGGCATCCTTATCACATCCCTAGAAGGTGTCGAGCCAACTTCCAGGCCTCCAACAACGCCTCCGAGTACGAAGCCCTAATTTTTGGGGCTAGGATGGCGAGGCGCCTAGGAGCCGAGTGAGTCAACATCTACACCGACTCTCAGTTGGTCGCTAGCCAAATCCATGGAGACAACGAAGCTCGGGAATCGCAAATGGTCAAATACCTTCACCTGGTGAAAAAGATAGCCCAATCATTCGAGAGCTTTCAGGTAATCCAAATAGCTCGGGAGGAAAACTCCCGAGTGGAAGCCCTCTCTCGATTGGCCTCTTCCATCACCTCAGAAGGGACCAGGTCCGTCCTACTCGAAGAGTTGGACCGACCGAGCATGGAAACCAAAATCGTAGCAATCGTGCAGGCATCACCTGACGACTGAAGAGCCCCATACGTAGCCTAGGTAGCTGACTCTCGAGAGCTCGATGACCCTCGGGAGGCCAAGAGACTCAAATATCAAGCTCGGCGATTCATCTTATTCAACGAAAATCTTTACCGACGATCCTTCACCAGCCCCCTCCTCAAGTCCCTCAGCGCCCCATAGGCTCATCGAGCCATTGAAGAAATTCGCGAAGGGATCTGAAGAGCACACCAAGGGGGGAGGTTGATAGCGAGGATCTTGCTGCGTCGAGGTTATTGGTGGCCCACCCTCTAGCGAGACTGCTCCACGTATGTTCGGAAGTGTGACCGCTGCCAGAGGTTTGACAACCTGATCCACCAACCAGCCTTGGAGCTCATAACTCTAACTAAGCCATACCCCTTCGCTCAGTGGGGAATTGATATCCTTGGGCCCTTCCCAGTGGCCCGGGCTGAGAAAAAGTTCCTTATCGTCGCTATCGACTACTTCTCCAAGTGGATCGAAGCCGAGGCTACCGCCAAGATAACAGAAGCGGTGATCTAGAGTTTCATATGGAGGATGATCATTTGTCATTTTGGCATCCCCGGGGTCATAGTGAGCGACAACGGTCGGCAATTTGATAGCGTTTTTTTTTAAGAATAAGTGTGTCGACCTACATATTCACAACCACTTCAATTTGGTAGCCCACCCCCAGGCTAACGGGCTGGTCAAAAATGCCAACAAAACCATCCTCAAAGGCATAAATACTAGGCTCAGTAAAGCCAAGGGTAATTGGCTCGAGGAATTATCTAGCGTACTATGGTTGTACCGAACCACTCCGAGAACCGCCATGAGTGAAACTCCATTTCATCTAGTCTATGGCACCGAGGCAGTCATCCCACTGGAGATCGGGAGCCCATCTCTTCAAGTTATCCACTTCCTATTCGAGTCTAACGAGCAGAAGCTATTGGAAAACTTGGACCTGGCCGACGAAGTATGCGAGGTCACAAGAATCTGAGCAACGGAGTACCAGCGATGCATGATTCAGTACTACAATGCCCGGGTCTGAGACAGGCAGTTCCAGCCAGAAGACCTCAATCTCAGGAAGGTCGAAGCCTCTTGACCACTGGAGGCGGTGGGAAAGATATCTCCTAACTGGGAAGGCCCCTACCAAGTGGTCGAGATGCTCAGGAAATGAGCATACCAACTATCTACCGTGGAAGGGACGCTAATCCCTCGGACTTGGAACACGGCGGCCCTACGAGAGTTCTATTTCAGAGCTCATCCATACATGTAAGAAACCAGTGAAGAAAGAAAACTCTCCATTTCATTAATGTCAAAACTTTGGTACATCAGATGGGCCGTAGCCAGTACAATGTGCACAAAGAAAAAATTGATACAACATAAGCTGATAGCTCTATGCAGACGAGAGTTGGTAGCTTCAAACCGAGCCACTGATTCCACCCAGTGTAGAAACTGGCTCGGGAAAGAGGCAGCCGACCTAGTTTGCTCGGGCAATTCGGAAAGAAGAGGAAGAGGCGCCCTTCGGGACCTTTTATAGGTCGGAGGGGGAAACCCCTGCCTACCTCTCCTCGAAAACACGCAAGGGACTGTAAAGTGAAGGCGAATACCTCCCCGAGGAGTAATTACGCCTCCCTACCATTAAAATCTCTCTACGGGAATACGTGAATAGACAGGTCAGTTAAAATGCCAAAAGATGGAAAAGTGCCAGATAAGCACCCATTAAGCAACCGATCAGCGTATGACCAGATTTTTTGGCGAAAGAATCAGATAAGATATTTGATTCACCGATGACTGTAGATATCAAACTCAATCAAACATGGCAAGAAGCATTCGAGTACACTCTAAAACTTACTGCCATTATATTCCAAGAAAAAGAAAGTACGTGATGAAGTTTCCAAAAAAGGCCCCCATACAAAAAGAGGAAAGGCCAGAAAAGCAAATACAGCCTAATCGATTGAGATGGGAGAAGAAGGGGAGGTCTGCGATCGTTGTAGAAGCCCGGTAGTCGGAAGGCCCGTAGTGCTCGGCCTCGCTCCTATGATCACGTGCGGCTCATCCCTGACTCCCTTGGTGATGGCCGGCTTAGGCACTGACCCCACCTATGTGGGAATTGTCTCGACCGCGTGCCCTCCTGAGGCCGCCTGGATCAGAGAGCCCTCAACCTCAAGAGCGGAACTATCCTCGCTGCCATCCTCGCCGCTCGACATCGTAGAGGAGGGAGGAGTCAAGCCTCCTTCATCCGAGTCATATCACTGACCGGGAAGAAAGATGAGCTCATCAAGAACCTATTGTTGGGCCACCCTGAGGCCCGATTGAAGCCCTGGGTGAAACCCTTCCGCAACCCCCAGCGATAGCCTAGCTTGTAGTAAGCGAAGGCACTCTTCTTCGAGGCTTCGAGGTACTCCTCCAAGCTCAAATATCGCTCGACGGCCCTCGCCTCGGCCTTTGCTTCCCTCGCCTCGAGTACGGCCAACTTCACCGTGACCTCGGCCAACTTCGCCTGGATCTTGACCAGCCTCATTTCAGTTTTTGCCTCCTTCTCCTCGGCCTCGGCTCGTACTACCTCAGCCTCCTCCCTCGCCTAATCAGCTTCTAGGAGATGGTTCTTGAGCTCATCCCGCTCGGCCTCCCACTGCCTCGAGCTTGATACATGGGTCTGGCGCTCCTCTTCTAGGAGGTGAGCTTTTAGCTCGGTAGTACGATGAGCCTGGGACAATTGCTCGAACAGTGACCGCACACCCTCCTGATGCGCTCGATCCTACGCCCGGAGCAAGACCACCTCCTTCCAGAGCACCCCAAGCTCGGAGGATAGTTGCTCGGCCTTCCGGTCGGACTCGGCATGAACTTTGGCCTGAGCCATCTCACTGCTCTCCATCTTCATCCAGTGACCGGCGATCGTACGCTCCCTCTAGCTACTTCTCCGACGCATAAACACTCCTCTGAACTCGTGGACACGATGAGGAAAATCCTAAGCGGAAGAAATGTAAGGCGCAAGCACAAACCACTCTTTATAAGATCCAAGCGATTCCAAGTGCCACCGCTGTGACGTTTCAAACTCTGAGAAGGGCAATTTTTGAGCCCAAAAGTAGCACATCGTCATCAGGCTCGGGCCCCCATGCGACGGGAGAGCCATATCCTTGGCCCCTAAACGTAATCAGGCAATGTACCACCGAGCCAACACGATGCCGCCATGACCGGGGCCCCCATCTTTTTGAACCAGGATAGCCACATAGACGCCCCCTGAGCTTCGAAGCCGGGACAGCTCACAAACGGTCGATCCCCAACCGAGCCACAAATGCTACCCAATCTTATTCTACTCACCAAACCAGATCACCAGGCTTAGGAGTAGAGGGGGGGCAAGTGGAGAGGGGTAAATTAGCGGCCCAATGAACATATGATTGAGGGCGGCCCAACTAGGTCCAACCTGACCCAAATAGGCTGAGCTCTCCAAGTGACAACTGCAATAACATGCCCACTTATCTTGAAGCCCAAAATAGCTCGGACCAATACTTCCTAGGCGGCCTCTAGGCCTAGAAGTCCGAGCAACCATCGTGCAGGGAATGCCCAAGCAGTGCCCGAGCATAACTGAATGAGGGAGGATCGGGAGTCGATGAAAGGGGAGACCAAACAACTAGGCCCAAAATGGCCGAGTAACGCCCCCTATACTCTCCTTCTTCTCCGAACTCCCTGCAGAGGAAAACACTATATAAACCAAGGGAAACCCTCCGATAAGGTAAGGAGGTGATCCTGAGTACTCAACACCACACCCACTGGTGGAGAGCGATCTCGTGCCTCTCACTCTTTCTCCTACTTCTTTTCCACCTACGCTCTATCACCTCACTGACTTAAGCATCAAAGGATTTTTCCCGGGGTCTCAACCCTGGGCTCCTCTAACCTATTTCCTACTTTGCAGATCCTCAATCATGGTAACGACGACACAGGCTTGTCCAGGATCGTGTGGCTCAAGACACAGCGCGAGATTACCCCTCTTCAGGAGTTTTCTTGAGTATTGGTCTTACCATGGCTCGATTGATGATGTGGCAGGCCGTGTTAACTGCCTCGGGGCATAAGTACCTTGATAAGCCATTTTCAGCAAGCATCATTCTTGCCATCTCCACGAGTGTCCTGTTCTTTCGTTCCATGACTCTATTTTGTTGTGGGGTTCGAGGTGCTAAAAAAATATGTGTAAACCCTTGTTTCCTGTAAAAATCATCAAAGTCATGGTTATTAAACTCTCTTCCATGGTCACTTCAAATTGCCTTAATATGATACCCTTTTTCATTTTGTAATTTCCTGCAAAGATATTTGAACTCCTGCAAAGCATCCTTCTTATGGGTAAAAAATAATACCCAAGTAAATCTTGAGTAATCATCAACAATGACAAACCCCTAAAGTTTCCCTCCAAGACTGTGTGTCCTAGTGGGACTGAATAAATCTAATTGAAAGAGTTCTAGGGTATAGAAGTGGTGACAATATTTTTAGATTTGAATGAAATCCTGGTCTGCTTCCCCATAGCACATGCATCACAGATTTTATTTACATCAAAATTCAGTTTTGGTAAGCCTCTAACCAATTCTTTTCTGTACACTTTAGAAAGAACGCTAAAGCTAGCATGTCCTAGTCGTCGATGCCATAGCCATGCATCATCTGACTTATTTACAACTAAACCGAAATTTTCATTTGGTAAACTATCAAAATTAACAGTATAAGTGTTGTTATCTCTAAGCCAAATGAATTTTATTTCATTTGAATGTTTATCTACAATTGTGCAATGTGAAGTTTCAAAAATGACTTGGTGACCTTTGTCATACAATTGACTAACACTGAGTAAACTGTGATTTAACCCATCTACAAGCAAAACATCATCAATGGACTGGTTAGAATCCTTACCTATTCGACCAATTCCCACAATTTTACCTTTGTCGTTCCCGCCAAAGATGACCAGTCCTCCATCCTTTCCCTTCAGGTCTGAAAAGAGGTCCTTATTTCCTGTCATGTGTCTGGAACATCGACTGTCTTGGTACCACTTGTTCCACTTGGCTCTTAGACAGACCTGAACAAATAGGTGCAATTCTCAAGTTGATTTAGGTACCCAAGCAAGCTTGGGTCCCCAAGTGTTAGTTCTACCTTGAACAAAAAACTTTCTATTTTTCCTCTCAAACCATTCATCATCAGCCCTCATTAAATCACACACATATATGGAATGGCCGAACATACCACAGTAGAAACATGTGACATTTGGCTTTCAAAAATAATTTCTTCTATGCATGTTTGGTGTGTCAACAAATGAGGTCATGCATGAGTCACCATGAGAATAATAGCATGAATCATATGTCTTTTGAAACTGACTTCTCACAAATGAATTTTTCTTTGTGGGAGAGTGTCCCATATCACTCTTTCCATTCTTAGCATTTTCTCCACTAGACTCACCCATTTTCTGCTTTCCTTTCAATTCTTTTTCAACAAGACCTTTCAATTTTCTTAGCTCATCATGCATGGTATTGAAGTTGTGATGGGGCATCGGGGCTATTCCCATAAATATTTGGAATATATTTTTGTAATATTGTACTTGGTGTGTAATGTGTGTTTGTTTTGAGTTTTATTTGGGTTTATGTGTAAAAGGGCCACGTAGGCCCAGCAGGGGCCCCCACCCTCTCTCTCATTGGGCCACTTGGCTTCTAGGGTCCATGGGGGTTGGTCCATGGTCCAAGGTGGACTTGGACCATGGAGAAGCCAATTCCAATTTGACTTCTCCAAGAGGGGGGCGCACCTCCCCATATATTGTTTTTTATTGTGATTTTTTTTGACCACATGGGAGATTAATTCCCCATTTGCCCCTTCCAAACCCTAGATCTAGGGATAGTTTAGGTCATTTATACAGGTCTATATAATCTATATATTTTCCATATTTTGGGAATTAATGAGAAGAAAAATCAAGAAATGTTCTTGGAGCCCAAGGGCGCCCCTCTCTCCCTCTCCCCTTGCAGCTGTGAAGGTTGCCCCTTTCTAGGGTGTGAAGCCCTAATCTTGGTGTGACTCCAAGATCTACCACCTCTGCTGGATGCGACTTCCAGCCACCGCCATCACCGCCTCCGTTCGTGCCGCCGTCGAGCCGCCACAACCATCTCTTTACCCTACTATCTATGATTTCGAGATCCAGGACAGAAGCTGCAAGAAAAGGTTGGTCCTCCAAATTCGTGAGTCTGATGGTCTTGAAATTTTCAGAGATCATCCCCCTCCTTGTTAGCCATTGCCAATTTAAATTTCGTGTCAATCCGCCACCGTTTGATATTTTTGCTAGTATTTTAGTTCCACCCCTAACAGTCTTCCAATCAGAAGATTTGCAGGATAGTAGTTTCTTGTTATATTTTTCCCACCCCTTTAGGCACCTCCAAAAATTCCCAAACAAATCATACGTGTTCCTCACATCCTCCCTTTCCACTCATAATTTTTCCAGAGTCTAGATCCATCATTTTTATGTTGGTCAAAATTCATTCTCAAGCAGATCCTGTTTTATCCTGACTGTCTGTAATCCGAGTCAGTAGAAATACCTGGGGAACCGTCATTTTCAATTCTAATCTGTCTACTGGATGGACATGAAATAATTATATGTTGTATCCCTTTGAGTCCTCTATCCAACGGCGCCAGTCTCACCTCCAAACGCCTCCAGATCTGGGCACAAAAATTCATTTTTGCCGGGTCGCGCAATCTTGTCCCGAGAATAGGCCAGCAAAGCAGTCACCCGATAGTTCCAGCAAAAATATGCCGGGATAGCTTCAATGACCGCCACTTCCGGGGGTCGACCAGGGACCCTCCGCCACCGTCTCGGTGCACCGCCGCCTTCAGCAGATCCCAGGAGGTCGATGTCCCTTTGGTCGTCCGTGTTCGCTATCTTGCCGGCCAGCAAATCGCAGAATCGGAGCCACTGCCCACCGTCGCCCGGAACCCGCCGCATTGCTGCCCATCAACCCAAATTCGGTGCTCCCGGCATGTGTGTGTAGCCCTTTCCCTCCCTGCGTGGAGTAGGCAATTAAATTCACTATTGTAATTATTTATTTACTGTACACCGTGAGTACGAGTTTCGACCGAGGTCATCTTCCCCACACCTAGAGCGTGGAGGTATCGTGCCCGCTCCCCACTTGACATTTGCTTTACTCGTATATGTTTATTTATGCCACTGCATGAGTGATAGGAATGTAGCTCGTCATATTTTTATCACCGCTGCGAGAGTGAGTGAGTGGAAACCGTCCCGTGACTCGATCCTAGCACGCGAAAAAGCTGATACCCGAGACTCATTGCCGATTTCTCAACTGCGCACGTCCGCACGCTTCCCTCGCTAGGGACGATCGCGAGTTTGCCTAGAGTCCAAGGTTTGCATATCAATTGGCGTCGAGTCGTGTTCCATCCCGCATCAAATTGGTATCAGAGCGGGTTAGAGTCTAGGATATTCGGTCCAAGGTGTCACATTGCATCTTGATATCCGGTATATCAAAAGGTGTTTTCAGAACGATAGGTTATGCCTATTGGGATAGCAGCACACTTGCGTGAGTGCGATATTCAGATCAAACCTCCGCCACGTACCGAATATTAGAGTCTAGGTCATCCTTCACTTCACCTTGGTCGGTGCATTCCAACCCCGTGTCTTTTGCATGCCCACTCGTAGAGGTACCCAATACTCACCACCACCACCACCTATGGCAGATCCCCGAGTCCCTAGTCCCGATGAAACATCGGTGGTCGACATGTTTCGAGCTCTTATGGGAAAAATGGATGGGTTGAGTACACGAGTAGATGAGTTGAGTACGCGAGTGGATAGAATGGATGGGTTGAGTACACGAGTAGATGAGTTGAGTACGTGAGTGGATAGAATGGAAGGGTTGAGTACGCAGGTGGATGGTCTAGGCACACGCCTGGAAGAGAGAATGAAGGCCTTAGAGGATGGGACTAGAGAGTCGGACCAGTCTTTTCACGGTCTGGTAGGGAGAGTAGCCGTCCTAGAGAGACCCCCGGTTGAGGCCCACTCCGCGCCGACAAATGGTCAACCGGAGCCGGTTCAGCCACCAGTTGCTTCTAGGGTTCAAGGGGTAGATGATAGGAGGCGTCGAGTCCCCGAGGTGGTCGATTATGCCTCCGAGAATGAAAATGGGGGATATGGTCGTGACCGTCATGTTCAACGATGGAACCGTGATTTAGATGAGGACGAGCTGACCCTCAGGACCGTTCGAGCAGACCCACCCACTTTTGACAGGTCCTTGGACCTAAAGGTCTATCTAGATTGGGAGTCGGGGATGGATTGGTACTTTGATTGGTTCGATATGATGGACCGTCGAAGAGTCCGATTCGCAACCATGAAGCTAATAGGACAGGCGCAGACATATTGGAAGAATGTGGAGAGCCTGTTGTTTCAGTGTATGGAGCCCCAGGTTGACACATGGGGTGAGATGAAGGTCAAGCTTCGGCAAAAGTACCTTCCTATCACATACCGACAGCAACTCATCAATAGGTGGCAGAGTCTCAGTCAGGGAGATCGGTCCGTCTCCGAGTACATCACCGAATTTGATGAGTATTTTCTGCGATGTGGTGTCACAGAGGAGAGCTCCATGCCAATTTCCCGCTTTCGACGTGGTTTGCGGCCCCACTATCAGTATGAGGTTTTCCGCCGCGGTACGAAGACTTTGGAAGAGGCGTACCAAGTTGCTCTAGAGTTGGAGCAGTTTGAGGGAGAGTTCGAGTCTACCCAACGGTCGAGCCACATCCCTCTTCGTAGTGCCGAGCCCCATAGCTCTTTAGGCCCACACCAGAGGACCCCCATGGCTTAACCACAGGAGCCCACCCGTCAGGAGCCACCCACTCCAAGGCCTCACCCTCCCCCACTGAGAGACGTTCCCCCTCAACCCTAACCTGCTGCACCCATTGCCAGACCCCAGGCACCCCACCTTCTACTCACCCTTTATTGCCTGCACCCCCAGTCCGTCGGGAGGATAAGGGCAAGGGGCCACTTATTGGGGAGACTAGTGGGTCACGATAGCAGTGCTATCGCTACCATGGGTTTGGCCACTTTGCAGGCCAGTGCCCCACACGTACATCCCTAGTCATTGGGGACCAAAGGATTGGAGAGGCCTCACCATTAGGGCTAGTGCCAGTCAGCTATGAGGTCAAGCAGGACCTAGCTGACGAGTTCTTTCATGATGAGGGAGATTTCCAGGGGGATCCACCAGACCTCCCAAATGCTTACTAGCCAGTATACCGCATTATGTATGAGTCTAGGGTCATGTGTGTGAGTCTTTGTTTCATACAGTATGTGAGAGTCTTCATGTGTCGAGTCCAGTTAGTCTAATGTCGGCTCGCGATGTCAGTCCCTTTCGAGTGTGAGGCAAGTCAGATCTCATGCGTACGTTGTTAACTTACCTAACGAATAGGGGATCAGATCTACCTTTCTATGTCTCGGATCCAGTCACATACAGGGACCCAGCGGTGATTCCCAGTGAGTCTTTGAGCCGTCTCCACACCTTGTGAGTGACCACACTTCAGAGTGTCCACCACCAGCCTCATTCCTGGCAGCGTGTGCATATAGAACATATACGGGATGAGCAGGAGACTATTACTTGGAGTGGACCCACCCACGCTACCCGGTACAGTGGAGAGCATGACCCACAGCTGATCACCGGGGCGAAGCTACGAAGGATCGAACGAGATCCGCAAGAGCGAGCAGCCGCACCCCTTACTCGATGGGGTCAAGTTCTTCCCACCTCGGGAGAATTGATGGGGCATCGAGGCTATTTCATTAAATGTTTAGAATGTATTTTTGTAATCTTGTACTTGGTGTATAATGTGTGTTTGTTTTGGGTTTTATTTGGGTTTATGTGTAAAAGGGCCACGTAGGCCCAGCAGGGGCCCCCACCCTCTCTCTTATTGGGCCACTTGGCTTCTAGGGTCCATGGGGGTTGGTCCATGGTCCAAGGTGGACTTGGACCATGGATAAGCCAATTCCAATTTGACTTCTCCAAGAGGGGGGCGCACCTCCCCATATATTATTTTTTATTGTTGTTTTTTTGACCATATGGGAGATTAATTCCTCATTACCCATTTGCCCCTCCCAAACCCTAGATCTAGGGATAGTTTAGGTCATTTATACAGGTCTATATAATCCATGTATTTTCCATATTTTGGGAATTAATGAGAAGAAAAATCAAGAAATGTTCTTGGAGCCCAAGGGCACCCCTCTCTCCCTCTCCCCTTGCAGCTGTGAAGGTTGCCCCTTTCTAGGGTGTGAAGCCCTAATCTTGGTGTGACTCCAAGATCTACCACCTCTGTTGGATGCGACTTCCAACCGCCGCCTCCGTTCGTGCCGCCGTCGAGCCGCCACAACCATTTCTTTAACATGCTGTCTATGATTCCGAGATCCAGGACAAAAGTTGAAATAAAAGGTTGGTCCTCCAAATCCGTGAGTCTGATGGTCTTGAAATTTTTAGAGATCACCCCCCTCCTTGTTAGCCATTCTCAATTTAAATTTCGTGTCAATCCGCCACCGTTTGATATTTTTTCCAGTATTTTAGTTTCACCCCTGACAGTCTGCCAATCAGTAGATCTGCAAGATAGTAGTCTGTTGTTGTATTTTTCCCACCCCCTTAGCCACCTCCAAAAATTCCCAAAAAATTCATACGTGTTCCTCACATACCCCCTTTCCACTCATAATTTTCCCAGAGTCTAGATCCATCGTTTTTATGTTGGTCAAAATTCATTCTCAGGCAGATCATGTTTTGTCCTAACTGTTTGTAATCCGAGTCAGTAGAAATACCTGTGGAACAGTCATTTTCATTTCTAATCCGTCTACTAGATGGACATGAAATAATTATATGTTGTAGCCCTTTGAGTCCTATATCCAACGGCATTAGTCTCGCCTAGATCCGCTTCCGTATCTGGGCACAAAAATTCTTTTTGCTGGGTCGCGCAATCATGTCCTGAGAATAGGCCAGCAAAGCAGTCACCGGATAATTCCAACAAAAATACGCCGGGATAGCTTCAGCGACCGCCACTCCCGAGGGTCGACCAGGGACCCTCCGCCACCGTCCCGGTGCACCCCCACCTTCAGCAGATCCTAGGAGGTTGACGTCCCTTTGGACGTCCGTGTTCACTGTCCTGTCGGCCAGCAAATCACAGAATCGGAGCCGCTGCCCACTGTCGCCCGGAACCCTCCACCTTGCTGCCCGTCAACCCGAATTTGGTGCTCCCGGCATGTGTGTGTAGCCCTTTACCTCCTTGCGTGGAGTGGGCAATTAAATTCACTGTTGTAATTATTTATTTACTATACACCGGGAGTATGAGTTTTGGCCGGGGTCGTCTTCCCCACGCCCAGAGGGTGGAGGTATCGTGTCCGCTCCCCACTTGGCATTTGCTTTGCTCATATATGTTTTTTTATGCCGCTACATGAGTGATAGAAATGTAACTCGTCATATTTTTATCACCGCTGCGAGAGTGAGTGAGTGGAAACCGTCCCGTGACTAGATCCGAGCACGCAGAAAAGTCGATACCCAAGACTCATTGCCGGTTTCTCAACCGCGCACGTCCGCACGCTTCCCTCGCTAGGGACGATCGTGAGTTTGCCTAGAGTCCAAGGTTTGTATATCAATTGGCGTTGAGTCGCATCCCATCCCGCATCAAGTTGGTTTCAATTTCTTTCTTGGATTTCTCACATTCACACCGTCTTCATTTAAGCTCATCCAACTCCCTTACCAATCTTTCATTCTCAATTTTCAAGTTCTCCACATTTTCATAAGCACTTTATTTTTCTACTTCCAACCATCCTAGCTCATCCTCATACGAAGTTATTCTAGATTGAAAGTCCTCTTTTTCTTCTTTAAAATTTTCAATTAGCATTTCAAAGAAGCTACATCTATCACATGGATTTTTAGAGCTAATAAAATCATGAAATTTCTTTTTTAGATTTTTGTTATCATTTTAAACCTCTTATACTTCTAATATAAGTCAGTATAAGCTAACTGCCAATGTTCAGCAGTGAGGTTCTCAGTGTCGGAACATACCTAAGAGTTTCTTCATCCGCCATCAGACAAAAATTCTGGACTAGCTCATCCAGCTCATCCTTCTCGCCTTCAGATTTTGAGCTATCCGTGTCCTCGTCACTCCAAGTTGCTTTCATCGCTTTTGGCTTCTTTGCTTTTTTTTTCTTCAGCCTTTTCTGGAGCTCGGGGCGTTGACCCCTCATGTGGCCAGCCTTCTTACACTCGTAGCAGATAATCTCTTCTTTCTTACTCGTCTCCCCTTTCTTGTTGGCATTTCTTCTCAACAATTTTCTCAAAAAATTTCCTTCTCTTCTAGCTCTTCTGAAGTATTTTCTAGCTCTCCTTGTGATGAGAGCCATCAACTCTTCGTCTTCGCTATCAATGCTAGATCTTGCATCACTCTCTTTCGACGATGCTGGATATGCATTCAGCACAATCATCATCTTCTTCTTGTTCTCCTCATTAGTCCTCTTGATGTTGATCTCGTATGTCATTAGAG
This sequence comes from Amorphophallus konjac, assembly GCA_022559845.1. Taxonomy (NCBI): domain Eukaryota; kingdom Viridiplantae; phylum Streptophyta; class Magnoliopsida; order Alismatales; family Araceae; genus Amorphophallus; species Amorphophallus konjac. The sequence goes on from CM040121.1 coordinate 493,454,913, forward strand.
ATCCAATCAACTCATCCATAGTGAGAGTGGTTAGATCCTTGGAATCCGCAACAACAATCGCCTTTGTGTGCCATTGAGGTGAGAGGGAACGTAGCACTTTCCTTACTAACTCATGGTTGGTGTAGTTCTTGCCCAACCCTTTCAGTCCATTTTCAATCTCACTCAGCCTGGCAAACATATCTAAAATCATCTCTTCAAGCTTCATGGCGAACAATTCGTAGTCACGAATCAACAAGTTAGCCTTTGTTTCTTTGACCTCCGACGTGCCTTCGTATATCAGTCGGAGCTTTTCCCACATTTTCTGTGTAGATGAACACATAGAAACACGTGAGTATTCGTTAGGGTGTATTGTGCATTGAATAATATTCATGGCCTTATAGTTAGCACGAGACTTCTTAATGTGTTCATCATCATCCTTAGCTAATACATAAGGACCTTTGGACACTACTTTCCACACCTCAAATTCATGTGCCCTCAGGAACACAATCATCCTATTCTTCCAGTATGTGTAATTCGACCCATCAAAGAAAGGTGGTCGATGTATTGAATGTCAATCGGGGACCATTCCCTTGTTAGCCATAGCAACATATCTTTCCTCTACAATCGCAAGATTGTCCTAAAAATCAGAGACCCACTCTGATACCAGATTGTTGTCTCTAAATGCATGAGAGGACAAGAAAGGGGGTTGAATTGTCCCTGCCAAGCGCAAGGATAGTCTTTAAAATTTACGTAGCAAAATAAAAATAACTATCAACTTGAAATATAGTGAAATGAGATTTAAGCTCTACACGAACTAGTTCTCTCGAACTCTCCGCTCTCACACGATCAGGATGAACAATATGATCAAGCAAACCACAAACACATAGAGCGAGACAAATTTTTTAGGTTTTCCGGGACCACGACGGGCTCCCTACGTCCACCCCTCACCAAATCGGTGAGGATCCACTCGCTTTGAACTGAAGTGCACAATGTTTCCACTCCAAATACATAGAGACGTCATCTCCCACACTTTTCGACAATGGATATACACACACACACACACATACACATGCTGCTACAAACGCAGCACTCTTCACACACACAACCGTGCACAGACGATTCACCACACATAGATTCAGAGTACAGAAAACAAGCAAATATTCAATACATGCCCATACTCAGAATAAGCTGAGGAAGAATCATCAATATAATCTAAAGACAGTTGGAGAAATGTATCCTTGATATAATAATGGCCTGGAGATGATCTTCTTTGAAGCTTCCAAGGTGAGAGGGGTCGAACATCAATAGATCGAAGCCGCATGAACTCGTCGTTGCAGATTCAGCTTCTTTAACACATGAAATCTTGATGGAATGGATGTAGCCTTGATATATTCACTTCAGAACGTCCTTGCAAGAGAGAAAACTCATGAAACACTTCAAAAAATGTTCTCCCTCTCCCACCTGTGGCCAACCCTTCTCTTTCTTCTTGTTGGAAAATCTGAAATCGCAAGACATATATATGCCCACAATAAGATGTACAAAAGACCATAAAACCCATGCCAATCCCTAGTAAAACATGTCCTAGTATGTGTATGATAACCCTATGGGCAAAGGGGTCAAATATGAACCCAAATGGATTGGGATAAATGGGTTTCGAACCTAGCTTGTTGGGCACGTTTGCCGTAATTGGTCGATCGAAGTTGGGCGTCGGTCGACCAAACTGTAACACATTTTGACTGTCCGGCTCTGGTTGTTTCCGTCGACTGAAGTCTCCCTGTTGGTCGACCAAACTCTGAGACTTTTCTATCTGGCCAGTTCTGGCTAATTCGGTCGACCGAAGACTGCCTTTTGGTCGACTGAAATCCTGCAGAATGCTTAAAACAAGGAAAATTTGTTAGATTTCAAGCTCACTTCCCCCAAGTTAAATATGCATGAAGTATAATCATGAAAACCCATTAACAAGGAGCATATAAACACTTTGAAAACTTAATCATCCATAACTAACGATCAAGTTCATATTGTTATGCATTTATGCAATATGAGAGCATCATGAAACCAAATTCCATTCAATATGAGAATTTCATTCAACTCATTTCTGCCAAGGTTTGCATGAGGAATTCAAACTTTGCAGCTATCATAAAAGCCCTATGAAGAATATGCATGAAAATCAATTTCACCAAGATTCACATGGATTAATTTAATCAACTTTCAAGCTCAAAACTCCATGATCAAAATGCGGAATGCATTGACTTGGTGCTTAGCAAGCATGGGGTCGACTCCATCCTTTGATGGGTCGATCCTATGTGAAATGAAACAGCATGAAGTGGCTTGGTTTTTCAAGGACAGGTCGACTCCATAGAGTTCGGGTCGACGCACCCATAACAACAACAAGAGGGTGTCGACTCTAGGAGTCGACCCCTATAACAAACTGACCCTTCAGCTCACAACTGAAGTGTTTGAGAAATTAACGACCTTACCAGTGATTCTTGAGAGAAGCAAAATGATTTACCACTTGTTCTTGATCCTTGATTGCATGATAGCACTTTCACATGAGAAACATCAAGGATTCAAGAGTCTTGTTCCTGCAATGCAAGATGAACAATGAATGAACACCTTGGTTAGCAATTTTCTTCATTGACCAGCTCAATAACACAAGCACACAAGATTTGTCATCATTGAAACTTAACTACCAAAATCAACTAGGGGATCCAACACCGAGCATTGCACCTATCTCAGTGCTTTCTCGAGGGAGCTCCCTAGGCACCTTTCTGGTTGCTCAGAATTATGACTCAATAGAGCCTTCTCCCGAGCTTAAGGAGTCTTATGCATGGGTGCCCGCCCCGAGGCTAGGCAGCACTTCTTGGGCCCTAGCATATGGGCTTTCGGTAGAAGTGCTTGTTGTGCATGTGTGTGTACATGCATGATTCCATAGTTTTGATGATGTATTCTTATGAGCCATTGATGAGTCCCATATGCATTTGATGATGCCAACATGTATGCTATTCAGGTCAAAGTCAGCACTGGCAAGTGCAATGGTGTTATGAGATATGATGCATTGATCAAAAGGGTATGAACAAGGCCATCCAACAACAGTGCAAAGCCAAGGGAATGAATTAATGAAGATCCATAGCCAAGAGTTCCTGAATTGCTGAAATTCAGTTGCTAAGCCAAAGTAAAAATCAAGCAAGGGTGTTTGAGATAGTAGCATTGGCAGATCAAGACTTTTAGTTCAATCTCTCAAGTGCAAAGATTCTTTGGATGCATAGAAACCAAGAAAGGGTTGGCAGAAGAAGCTGAGAACTGCAAGTTCTAGAAGGCGGCGTCGACCCCATCAACTCAGGGCGTCGACGCAAGGCTCTTCTAGAGAGCGTTATAAATGCATCTCTAAACAGATGCGTCGACGCACCCTGAAAGTGGCGTCGACTCCACAAGAACTTCCAGAAAGCCTTCAAGCAAGTCTTCATAGCTGATGCGTTGACCTCACCTTCACAGGCGGTCGACCTGAGGGTGCATTACATAAGCAGTCCCAATCGCATCTTGCAAAGGATGCGTCGACCCCATCAACTTAGGGCATCGACACAAGGCTCTCCCAGAGAATGTTGAAAACGCCTAGTCTGAAGGATGTGTCGACCCCATAGCTTCAGGGCATCGACGCAAGGGGCTTCCAGAAGCCATTGTAAACAACCTTCACCTAGACAGCATCGACACACTCCCCATCCTGCGTCGACGCATCAGATGACTTCAAGCATATTTCTGTCAATATCGCAGTTGTTCGAAAAATCCATCCAGTAACCAAAAATAGGAATCGCAAACATCCAAAATCTCATCTTTTGAGGTCTAGAGTAGGTTCCTAGGACTGACCACTATCCCTGTCATCATTACAGCACCAGAACAACTTTTTGGAGGCAGATCTATCAGGTATCACATTTGGGTAAAGTGTCTTTTCTTGGTACTCTACCTTTTGCAGTCAACCAATGGGAATTCAGTCCAAGGAAAGCACCTAGGACAGAGGACTATCCTGAGCCAATGAGGAGGTAGATTTGGTAGAGCTCCTTATCCAAGAAGTATCATGTCTTTCCAATAATTTAAATGGAGAATCTTGGAGGGAAATTTATCTGCCTCTGCTGGACCAATCAGAAAACTACTCTTGGGAAGTTTACTCTTTATTGGGCTATCAAAATACAAATTGATGTAGCTCTGATCTTCTATCTGTGTTGGACCAATCAAGAAAGAGGTTTGTTTCAAAAGAACCTTAAATTACTCCAGCTAATCAAGCTACAGATTTCTTGGAGGGAAATTTTCCACTTGGTCTTCTATATATACATGAAGCTTCTGTTGAAGAACCTGCTACTGCCCTTGAAGAAGAAACCAATGTTCCTTGAGCCTTCAACAGAAAACCTGTGAGAAAGAAAGGAAGAGACTGAGAGCAGCCCAGCATCTGGCGATCCTAGTCCAATGTTGTAAGAGAAAAAGAGAGAATAAGAAAGGAGAGAAGAAGAAGAAAAGAGAGAGAAGCCATGCAGACATCTGAGCTTGAGGAAGAGGATCTTCAGATCTATATCTAAAGTTGTAGCCACCAGCTTCCAAATCTCTATCTGAAGCCACAACTGGTGTTTTACCTTGTTTCACTTTCTGCTTTGTTTTCTGAAAATCTATCTCTATCTGTGTGTTTAACAGTGTGTCTAGTGCTCTAGTTGAGAGACTGGAGTGGCCCTTGGCTGTGTGACAGCCGTGTGTGTCTTGGGGCTTGTCCCTGTGTTTTTGTTGCACTTGTAGCTTGTTTCTTTTCTTCGTTTGTGTGTGTGGGGGGGGGGGGGGCATCCCCGTGTGGTGCTGCGTTTGCAGCGTATGGTAAAGCCTCACCGGTTTGGTGAGGGGTGGATGTAGGCTTGTGGGTTTGCAGATTGAACCACCTTAAAAATCCCTGTGTTGTGGGTTGTGCTTTGTGTGTTAGATCCTTATCTCCTATTGCCACTCACAGGTTCTTTTGTTGATCACCTTGCTTGTTGTTTTGGTTGTTTAATTTCATGTGCCTTTAGCATTCTGATTCATACATACACCAGGAGTTTGATGAGCAGCAATTCTGTCTAACTGTTAGACTCACAAGGTGCCTGCGTCGACTCTACAGGGTGGGTGTATTGACCTCAGCTACCCTGTTAGCTATGACTCCTTGAAGGTGCTTCGACCTCATCAGTCTGCACATGTCATTTTGGTCTAGTCCTTGAACTACTCTTGCTAAATCCACTATGCACTGAGCTCAAATGTTTTATTTACATTATAGCAGTGGTTTATGTCTTAATTAGCAAAGTTTTTAATTTGGCTATGTTTGAATCGGATCCATTCAACCCCCCTTCTAGATCCGATTCAACCCTAAGGGACCCAACAATTGGCATCAGTGCTAAGCTCTATCTTACTCAAATCCAACGATCTACAGATGAAGATCCTAGTGCACTTGATCTAATGGCGTTCCCCGTTGGACAAGTTTCAATGAATTCCCCGCCCGTATTCGATGGTTCTTATTTTACCATATGGCTGGGGAGGATGTGTGGGTTTGTTAACTCCATTGATCCAAAGCTATGGAATCACATATATCATGGTCCTCACAAGCTGCCATCAGACACTTCTAAATGGTCTGCTAAACACAGGACCAAAAATTTTGATAATCTTGCTGCATTCAGTCTGATAAAAACTGCAGTAGATATCACCAAGTTCCCTTTTATTTCCAGCTGTAGCACTATCAAGGAGATCCTGAACGGACTGGCCAAGATACATGAAGAAAGAAAAAGGTGTGATTGCCTCATGGCTAACAGTCCAGATCAGCCAAGTGATCCGTCCTCATCTCAGGTAAGCTCTGACTCCGAAGACTTTACCTTTGAAGAGCTTATGGATGCTTATGATGAGTTAGCTAAGCAATACAAGAAAATGAAATCTGAAAATTAAAAACTGAGAAAGGAACTTAAGAAAAATTGTCATGATGAGAGCTCCTTCTGTAATAACTGCTCTACTTTTAAGGAGCTCAATGACTCTCTTATGATTGACTTAGACTTGCATAAAGAAAACATTGGTTGTTTGAGAGATGAAAATAGAACTCTACAAAATGAAATCTCTGAGCTGAAAATGAAATTGGAAGCAATGTCTTTTGATCAAACTCTATCTGATAAGTTAGTACAAGATGATGATCTGATTGAAGAGAATACAAACTTAAAAGAACATATAAATGTTTTGACTGAAAAGATGGCCATTTTTGAAAAAGGTAAGCATGTCATGAATGATAGCTCTGAAAATGTGCATGTCTTAGAGCAAGAACTTTAAAACTATAAGTCTGTGAATGCCATGCTAAACCAACAACTTGCTTGAAGAAGAGGTCACTGACTCTGAGATACATATTTCCACCCTAGAGAAGGAAATTAAAGACTTAAATGGTTCCCTATCTAGATTTGTTCAGGGTCAAGAAAATCTGGACAGACTGTTAGGGACAAAGGTAAATTTCCGGAGAGAAGGACGTGGATACAATCCCGTAAAAAAAAGGGTTTTGGAAGTAAAATGTACACATCCCATGTCTCTAGCTCGGCTGAAGCCCATCTTTCTAAAAAATCCCCAAGTCAACCTAATGCTCAGAAAAGCCCAAACTAGTCTGCCTTCTAGAGAAATAGAAATCAAAAGAAAAATTAGAAAAAGAAAACCCTTGATCAAAAATAGAAAAATAAGTTTTTTTATGTTGATATGCATGCTAGGAAACTCAGTGCAAAACACCATGCCACCCATGAAATGAATGCTCATTGTTTCTATTGTGATATGCATGGTCACATCGTGCATGATTGCTTTAACTTGAACAATGATGAATTAAAAGCAAGCAAGAACATGAGAAATAATGCAGGAAGCACTGGCAAGGAAAAGGTCTATGCCGGGAGAAAGCATGCTCAGCACACTCCCATTCAGAAGCCCAGAAATGGCCTGATGCATCGACACAGTCCTCAGGATAGGTCGATGTTGTGCCCCTTGTGATTTGATGATAGGGTGTTGTTGTTTGGTTGTTTTGATGATAGCAACTCAATGAGTCTCCACATAAGAATGATGATGAAATACATAAGAATGATGATGAAATGATGTTTTGAATGCATTATTCTGTTTGAATGTTCTGGTATATAGATTGCATTCTTGTTTTCTTTCTCTCACTGCATCGGTTCAATTTCTGTCATATGCATACTATGCATCACTGCATTAACAGAGTCTATACATCGTCAGGTTGCTTGATCAGTGCATTAACAGAGTCTATACATCGTCAGGTTGCTTGCACGTAGAGTCTATACATTCGTTAGAGCTCAGCTCGTGGCTTAGTCTGTTCATCCATGTTCATTTTGCATGTGTGCATCCCTCAGCAAAGTCTATACACTCTACGATTGGTTTATGCATATTCAATGTCTGCACGCTATAAAGTCTGTATAGAGTTTTTGCCTAGATTGCATCAGACAAGTCTGTACATTCTTCAGCAGCAAGTCTGTACATCGTCTTGGTGTAGGCGTGGCAAAGTCTGTACATTGCATTGCATGCTCACACAACCATTAAGTCTATACATCATGCATCCTCAAGTCAGTGCTTGTTAAGATCCGTCTCACTTAGCGTCTCACTTAGCGTCTTACAAGTCTGTACATTGGCCAAGTCTGTACATCGCCACTTGTTCATGCATATGTTCAAGTCTATACATTGTCTGGTCATCCACACTTAAAGTCTATACATTCCTTATCTTTACCTACGTTCAGAACATTAAGTCTATACATCACGTGAAGTCTGTACATCGGTAAAGTCTGCACATGGTTGCTTTGAAGCCGTAGCAAGTTTATACATTCATGCATCATTTAAAGTCTGTAAACCTTCATTGGCACTTTCACATGAAGTCAGTACAGCCTTTGTGTTGCACGAACACAAGTCTATACATTGATGTCTCATGCAGTCAAGTCCATACACTATGCAGTTGGGCATCGTTCATTACAGCAAGTCTGTACACTCGATTGGCTTGTTCATGCATCATCTATCAAGTCTATACATCGCTGCATTAAATATGTTCAAAGTCTGTACATTCCTCAATGGCTGTGCAACCCTTCAAAACAAGTCTGTACATCGTTCTTTGGTTCAAATCTTGAACTAACTCGATGCATCCATTTTTATCTTCTTTCAGATTGATTCAGGCTGATGAGTGGGCACATGATCTGAGGTTGGCACCTGGCACGTGATCCGAGGTTTCTCTGGATAAAGGGGGCACAAGTCTATACATCGCCCTAGCTGCTACTACTATAAATTGAAGACTCCTCCATCTAGAGAAGAGAGAGACAGTGATCGAAGCAGAGAGGCAGAGAGCAGAAAAAGATCAGAAGAAGAAAGAAGAGTGAGCCTGAGCAGAAGAAGAATAGAGAGAGCAGCAGAGAGATCGAGAGAGTAGCAGAAGAAGAAAAAGAAAAAGAGAAAGAGAGATAGAGAGCTCGTGAAGAAGAAGAGAAGCTTCATCAGAAAACTTGTCTGTCTGGCTATTGGATCAGATCCAAACCAGATTTGCTCCTGCGAGAGCTACACTTTGTGGATTTCATTTCCAACTTTCTGATTGCTGTATTTTCATTCCTTGTTTTCTTTTTACTTTGTTCTTTTCATCTGATCGCTATACTTTCCGATTCTCTAATTTGAGGTCGGTGTTCCCTCTGGGTTTCAGAGGAAGGGAGACTTGGTGTCTCTGGTTGCAAGTGGATGTTGTCGCTTGTGGGTTCCCTCTTGGGTGGAGGAAGAGGGACTTCGGTCTCTGGTTGCTAGTGACGGGTAGTCACTAGTGGTTTACCTCCTGGGTGGAGGAAGAGAGACTTCGGTCTCTGGTTGCTAGTGACAGGTAGTCACTAGTGGGTTCCCTCTGGTCTGGAGGAAGAGGGGAGGTTGTTCCCCTGGTCAAGTTGTTAGGCAGCACCTGTTTGCAGACTGAGTCTGCGATTCTAGCTTTTGCTAGTTGAAGCCTCACTCCAATTTGGAGTGAGGGGTGGACGTAGGTCTGTGGACCGAACCACCTAAAAAATCTTTGTGCACTGTGGTTTGAATGTTCATTTCTATTTTCGCTAGATGTTTGCATAGGCCGATTTGGATCTTCTATCTAGCAGGGAATTTGATTGCATATCAATCATCTGTTACTGGTCTTGTGAGAGTCACCTTGATTACTTAATCACTGCTCTATGTATGCTAGACTCGATTTCAACCTACAGTCATGAAGGTGTTTAATTCCTTATCAGGTTTAAGTTCATGCACACTGTCTGTTCGATAACTGCTTTGTGAGTCCCTTGGTATTGATCCTAAGTCACTAATCTGTTCATTTGTAAGCATCTTAGTTGACCTAGTGAATCTGTTATTTCCGCAACTACACATTGGATTTCAGTTTGTATCAGGAAGTTTTAATTGGGCAAGAGTTTTATAAGGGGATTCATTCACCCCCCCCTCTGAATCCATCGCACCGATCCCAACAGTCGACGCACCCTAACGCCGTCAAAACAAATACTTCTCTTTGCTGCTTTCATTATGGAAACATTGGCCACACAGTCAAGGATTGTTGGCATCTGAAAGGTAGGACTCACTCTCATGCCAAGAATAGTAAATTCCCTATTCACCCCCCAAAAGTTTGATGCATACGCACATAGGAAGAATGTCAAATCACTTGTGTGCGATTTTTATTATGGTGAATATGGACATGTGGTTGATAACTGTCATTAGATAAGGAGTGATGACTTGAACACTGAAAAGAAAAGAAATCTACATGTCAGATATGGAGCTAACCATCAAGGACCCAAGAAAATTTGGGTAACTATAATTTCCAAATGAGAATTTCGGGTGCAGGGTGCCTTGGAGCTGAACATAGTATCAATAGGAAATAAAAGCTCAAGGCACTGGTTTGTGAATAAAATTTAAGTTTATGTTATCTCTGCACGATAGATTCCTTTGCTAGTTACTGTAGTTAAGCCTCTTCTTGATTTCAATAAATTCTGCTCATTTGAAAAACTCCTCGCTGGTTTGTTAACAACCTCTCCCTGATTGATCATGAAGACTCTGTTATGATGAGAGATTTAATATAAAGATGAGTTGCTTACAAGTGTGTGCTACTTCTTGTTTAGCAGCCATATCCATTTCATGTTTATCATTGCTAACCATTGATTTTGATGATGTCTGTCATGACTGCATACAGTCCAACTCATCATTCATATGGACATTTAACCTTCTGCTTAATTGTCCTAACTTCCATAAACATTGGACAAAGGGAGAATTTGAGGGTTTGCACTTTGGTCTAGAATGCATTGCAAATATCTTGAGTCTGCATATGTTGTGGACTTTGAGCATCATCTTGTGTCTCATGCACTTTCATGCATTTCATGCTTAAGGGACCCAACACTTCATGACTAGCATGCCGTACACTCTCAGTGCATTATGATGACATGAACCCTTGGTATATAGAATAGTGAGTTGTGGAAGGTTGGATTAACTCCATCTAGAAACTATCACTACGCGTGAGGTGATCTTCGGATCAAGTTCTTCGCCCAGTGCCATGGGTCTAGTGTTCACCTAAGACATAGGATGCATACCCTCTTGTTGATTCTCTTGAAGGCATTCTTGAAGCCCATGCATAAGTTAAGGGGGAGTCATCATAAAAGTCCAGACTGCATCCCTGCATACTTTGTTGATTTATGGATTGATTGCATATTCTCATAGGGAGCTTAATTTGATTTGAGAAACTTCTCTATTTGAAAACTTTGTGTGTTGTTTGCCAGACTGTGTCATCGCACAGGACTTACTGTGTCGACCAAGCAGTTGTTTCTTCCAGGTTCATGCCTTCTGTCTGAGCCTTCTATGTCGACCCCCTGACATATCTGCGTCGACGCATCAGGCTATCTGATAATTCGTTGAATTCTTTTAATCCTAATCCTTGAATTGATCAGTGCTCACCTTTGGCTACAACATCTGAGCTCACTGCACATACTTAGGGGGAGTGTTCAGTGTCTATTTCTATTCATCCACCTCGAAAAGGCCTTAGGCACTGATTTAAGTGGCTCATCGATGATGGGATTGCACCGACGCAAAGAATTTCATGTTTCTCTGACTTAGACGAAAGGTCTAGGTCGGATCGCTCGGCTGAGACCCCGGAAAGGCCCTAGGCACCGAGTTAAAGTGGTTCATCGATGCTGGGATTGCACCGACGCAAAGAATTTTAGGTTTCTCCAATTTAGATGAAAGGTCTAGGTCGGATCGCTCGGCTGAGACCCCAGAAAGGCCTTAGGCACCGAGTTAAGTGGTTCACCGATGCTGGGATTACACTGATGCAAAGAATTTTAGGTTTCTCCGACTTAGACGAAAGGTCTAGGTCGGATCGCTCGGCTGAGACCTCGGAAAGGCCTTAGGCACCGAGTTAAGTGGTTCATTGATGCTGGGATTCCACTGACGCAAAGAATTTTAGGTTTCTCCAACTTAGACAAAAGGTCTATGTCGGATTGCTCGGCTGAGACCCCGGAAAGGCTATAGGTACCGAGTTAAGTTTTCTGGTGGTTTATGTAAAGAGTTCCAAGATACAATCTTGTTCATTGTAGGGTATTGGTTTCAGTTGATCACCAAGCTGGGGGAGCGACGTGTGGTACAGCTTCAGGTGTTTCCCATTAAGGGGTGGAAATTGAACTTCCCCCCAGTGGTTGACGATGATGTAGGCACCGCCTACATAAACTTTCTGGACTACGTAAGGTCCTATCCAATTCTCATTCAGCTTACCCTTGGGATTAGCTGCTATGACTTCTCTTCACTTGACCATGACTAGGTCTTCTTTCTTGAATTCACATTCCTTGACGAGTTTCTCAAAGGTGCGGGCCATATGGGCCTGATACATCTGTATATTCTACTGGGCTCTGAGTCGTTGTCCTTCTAGATCGAAGAGTTCTTCCAGTCTTCTTTCTGTATTGGTTTGGCCATCCTCGACCAATTCGTGCTGGATCACCACCTGTAACGAGGGTATTTCCAGCTCTATCAGGATGACTGCTTCCAAGCCATACACCAGGGAAAAGGGTGAGCAACCCGTGGGAGTCTTGTACACAATGCGGTACATCCACAGTGCTTCATACATTCTATCTTCCCAATCCTTCTTGCTAGAGCTCACCGTCTTGGCAAGGAGTGTGCATAGTATTTTGTTGAAGGCTTCCTGTTGTCCCTAGGTTCTCGTATGGACAAGAAGGGGGGTTGAATTGTCCCTGCCAAACGCAGTGGTAGTTTTTAAATTTTAACGCAGCGAGTTGAAATAACTACCAACATAGAAAATAATTGCACGAAATATAAGCTATAAAGAAACTAATTCTCTCAAGCTTACCGTTCTCACACGATCAACAAGAATAACATATATATATATATATATATATATATATATATATATATATATATATATAGGCAAACCACAGACACACAGATGTGAGACAGATTTTATTGGTGGTTCGGGACCACGACGGACTCCCTACGTCCACCCCTCACCAAACCGGTGAGGATCCACTCACTTCAATGAAGCGCACGGAGCTTTCGCTCCAAGAGACACGGAGACAAGGTCTCCTACACGATCCTACACGGATCAACAGTCACACACACACACTATCCGCAACACCTGCGGCACAAGAGTAACACGATCGTTCACAGACGGTCAACCGACTTACAAAGTTGAAATTTGGAAAACAAGATATGTTCAATACAAGCATAGATACCTGAAACTAATGACTCCACTAAGCACAAACAAGATGTATAATGAAATCTCCATGGAAAGAAAGGACTATAGAATATCTTCTCTAAGCCTCGGGTCAGAGGGTAGCCAGATGTCGATGATAAGAACGTCCTCGCATTCCCCTTCTTGTTCTGCTCCTTTTCTTCTTCAATCACAAACTCCAGAAATGATCGAAAGTAGATGAAAACCCGAAGTCTTTGCTCAGCTCCTCTCCTTCTCCCCTTTCTTCTCATGCAAGAAAGATAGAACGTTAGCACTCGTGTGTTTTGTATATGTCTTTTTCAAAGTCCACATCATGAATATATATAGCAGCATGCGAGGTTCAAAAGACCACAAAGCCCTTATAAAACCCTATCCAAACCCTTCTAAGATACTCAACTATACCCTAAGGGTACTGGGGTAAAAAGGCAAGACAATCGGATCAGGAAATGGGGTGTTCGAAATCAATCCGGAAAACACGATCCAGACGCACCAAAGAAAGTGTCGACTTTTAGAGTCGACACTCTTTTCAGGGTGTTCTCTCAGCCACTAAAATAGCACACATGCCAAAAAGTGTCGACTCTTAGAGTCAACACTTTCTGTCTGATTTAATAAAATAACACAGACGCAACAGAACAAACTAAATGTTGACTCTGTGAGTTGACATTTTCTCTGACAAAAATAAGAACACGATTAAAGCTTTATTGAAACCCCAAATACATGAGAAACGGATTAAGCCCAATCTAGGCACATTGAAATTCATTCAACAAAAAACACTGAACCTTAGATAGCAATATTAAAATGCTTTAACCAACCACCATTCATGAAACATGAGCAGCAGAAATAATCATCTAAGGAACATGTTTTATCAAGCCAGATTAAATCCTGACAGTGAGCATGCTTAAGATGTCATCAACCAAGAGCTGCAGCAATAGAGGTGTATCCATGAAAACCCATTCAAGCAAGGTTGATGCATGTGAAATCAAGGTCGATGCTAGTTTTGGACAAAAGCACATGAAGGTCGATGCTGGTTAGCTGGGTAGGGTCTGTGCATATGAAGCAAAGTCTGTGCATAGTACCCAAGGTATGTGCACATTATGGGTCAGTGCATATAAGGCCAAGGTCTGTGCACATTATGCAGAGGATATGGACAAGGTCGGTGCAAATATTGACAAGGTCGGTGCACATTTGTGAAAAAACTAAGATAAGGTCTGTGCATATAGTGTGAACCCTCTAAACAAGGTCGATGCACTTTTATGAAGCTCAGTGCAAGTTCAAAAGACAGGGTCAGTGCATGGTATGCACAAGGTCTGTGCATAGTAACAAGGTATGTGCATAGTGTGCACAAGGTCGGTGCACGGTTGTGAAACACCAACGCAGGTCGGTGCAAGGTATGAAAATGCCAAGGACGGTAGGTGCATGTTTTAAAACAAATGCTAAGACAGTCGGTGCATGCAAGGGCAAGTCAGTGCAGTGATGATGCAAACCAAAGAGTGTCGACACTGAGTGTCGACACTTACTCCCCACTTACCCAGAAATTCACTTAGATGATTTTCTGAAAATAAAGCCTTACCAATGGAAGGATTGTGAACATGAATGGAATCTTTGAACCTGTTTTGTGTTGTGTATGACAAGGTACTTGATTGTTCAATCCATTTTAGTCCAGAATTATATTCACCATAACTGGCAGTCCTGCAAAGCAAGGTTATCATGTATATCATTAGATCCTTGATCATCATTCAATCTTCAATGGATATTTTGCATACCACATGCACACAAGCATGCACACAAGTTTTGTCAACATTAAAACTAAATCATCAAGCTCACCAAGGGGTCCAATAATCTCCCCCTTTTTGATGATGACAAAACATGCATTGTGTGCCCAAAATTTGATAAGAAGCCAGAAAATGTGTTTGTGCATGGTTCAAGTTAGTTTGAGTGAAAGCACTTGGAAAAGATATTCACAATGCAAAAGTTTTGCATATGAACATTTATGAGAACTTAAAATCTAAGGCCATTATAAACATGTATGAAAGTCTGACCATTATGAACATGTATGAAAATCTGAAAAGCTATTTATGCACACTATATCACTATATTCGCCCCCTTTTTGTCATCACCAAAAAACTAGTTGACAATGGGGTTATTAAATTTACTATGAACATGTATGATCGGAATTTTGAAGTTATTCATGCAAGCAATCAAGCAAGCAGACATGAAGGTCAAGCAAGCACGTACCATATGAATAACTCCCCCTTAATGGGGTAAACGGATAAAGAGTGAACAGTTGATTCAAAATCAAATTGTGTCCCATGAAGCATAATCAAAAAAAGGTAATGCATTCATATGCTCGAGGTACTACATAGACCATGATAAGAACAAATTCAAGGTACACATTCATCACAAAAATAGCTAATAGAAATATATGTAAATGAGCAATGAACTTCAAACTTATATGGATATGAACAGAAGTTCAAGAAAAAACTAGAGGGTTATTTGCTTCCTACACTTCCATCTTGATCTTCGACTATTGATAGCTTCGCACAACCCCATTGTGTTTCTTTTTATTGGACTTCACCATTCGGCACAAGTCACCTCATGTGTCTCAATGGGGTTTCCCGGCTACTAGGATTCATCGCGCAATGTGGAGTTTTGTTTCACCTTT
This sequence comes from Amorphophallus konjac, assembly GCA_022559845.1. Classification (NCBI taxonomy): domain Eukaryota; kingdom Viridiplantae; phylum Streptophyta; class Magnoliopsida; order Alismatales; family Araceae; genus Amorphophallus; species Amorphophallus konjac. The sequence continues at coordinate 493,470,299 of CM040121.1, forward strand.
TGACGCTAGTTTTCTCATTTATTTCAGTGGGGATTCTTGACTACTCGGTGTGACATTCCACTTATAGAAGCTTGTGGGGTAGGTAGCTTTTTCCTCACGATTCTCTTAATTTCCATGTAGAAGTTTGTTTCCATTGAAGTGTTAAAAGGAATTTCTGAAATCCTTATCAATGAAAGTCATATGCATCATTTTTGAATAAGGTATAGGTAATTGCTTTGGATGTATAAAATGAATTTGCCTAGACATAGTTATGACTCCCCCTAAATGTATGCACAGTAGAAATAAATCATCCTCCTTTGTATATGACACGATTCATAAAAGATTAAAATCACTACATGATTATTTAACAAGGAGGTGAGGTCATAGAAAATTTTCAAGGAATGGTTTTCTAAAATATATATACATGCAATCAAGCAAGGGTTTGTATGATATGTCCATGCAAGGTGATTTTCGGTACGTGGCGGAGAACTTAGGTCCGAAGACCACCTCACGCGTCGAGAGTGCTTCCAGATGGACGTAATCCACCCTTCCACAACTCAAGATTTGAGATACCGAAGAATCATGACAATAAGGCACGTAAGTATGTAAAGTATGTACAGGCAGATGCATGTAAATGCAAAGATAATGAAGAGTTATTTCATATTCACAAGTATGCAAAATATGTGCGACCTAAACCAAGAAGTTGAATATATGCAAATCTGAAATGTTATTTTCAAAATAAGCAAAAGGTGTATGAAATCCTAATATGCACAGTTACTCATTCAAATAGAAAATTCCAAGTTCTCTTCTTATTTGAGTGAATTTTTCAGGAGTTATGGGTTTTGTAAAAATATCTACAAGTTGGTTTTCCATATTTACATGTATAAGCTCAAAATGACCCTTACTCACATGATCTCGCAAAAAGTGGTGTCTAATCTCTATGTGCTTTGTGCGAGAATGCAAAATAGGATTTTGGGAAATATTAATGGCAGATGTGTTATCACAAAGAATGGGTGTGTTATTTAAAACAATACCAAAATCAACGAAATGTTGTTGGATCTATAGCACTTGGGCCGCACAACTACCATCAGTCATGTATTCGGCTTCGGCAGTTGATAATGCCACTGTGTTTTGTTGCCTAGAACCCCATGAAACCATGCATCCTCCAAGAAACTGACAATACCTGCCCGTGCTTTTACGATCCACTAAACACCCAGCGTAATCAGAATCAGTGTAAGCTACTAAGTCAAAACTGCAACTATGAGGAAACCAAAGACCAAGATCCGTGGTGCCTAGCAAATATCTGAAAATCCTTTTGACCGCTAACATGTGCGGTTCTCTAGGATCAGATTGAAATCTCGCACACATGCAAACACTAAACATTATATCCGGCCTACTAGCAGTCAAATACAACAAAGATCCAATCATGCCTCTAAAGAGTTTCTGATCGACAGACTTATCTTTTTCATCCTTGTTCAATTTCACCATTGTTGACATCGGTGTCTTGTGTGGCTTCGCATTGTCGAATTTGAACTTCTTGATGAGCTCCTTTGTGTATTTCCTATGATTTATGAAAATTTCGTCCTTTTGCTGCTTCACCTGCAAACCCAAGAAGAAAGTTAACTCCCCCATCATACTCATCTCAAACTCCCCCTTCATCAATTTAACAAAATCATCATTTAATAAATCAGAAGTGGCTCCAAAGATAATGTCATCAACGTATACCTGAACAATAAGTATGTGTTCATTGTTACTCTTAATAAAAAGGGTTTGATCGATATTACCTCTTTTGAAGCCATTTTCTGAAAGGAATGTACTTAACCTTTCATACCACGCACGGGGTGCTTGCTTCAAACCATACAAAGCTTTGTCAAGTTTGTACACTTGGTCCGGGTTCTTCTCATCTTCAAATCCCGGTGGCTGCTCAACATAGACGTCCTCTTTCACTACACCATTTAGAAAAGCACTTTTAACATCCATTTGAAAGAGTTTTATATTCTTAGAGCATGCAAAGGCTAATAATATTCTAACGGCCTCAAGCCTAGCCATGGGTGCAAATGATTCATCAAAATCAATTCCTAATTCTTTAGCCTTGGGCTACAAGCCAGGCTTTATTCCTAATCACCACCCCTTGATCACTAAGTTTATTTCTAAAAACCCACTTAGTTCCTATCACCGGGTGATTCTTAGGTCTGGGCACAAGAAATCACACCTTATTCCTTTGGAATTGGTGTAATTCCTCCTGCATAGCCAAGATCCAGAAATTATCATTTAATGCCTCATTTACAGATTTGGGCTCAATATCGAAAAGAAATGTAAGATTATCAAATTCTTCAACTTCCCTGATTGAAGGCCTTGTTCTTACTCCTTGTTCCACTTCCCCTATGACATTGTCTTGAGGGTGGTCCTTGTGGAACGTCCATTGCTTGGGGAGCTCTTCATTTTGGGTTGGAGCTTCATCATTTTTGTTTCTCGACTCCGCTTGATCCACGTCTTGATTTTCCTTATCTTTCTTTTCTTCTCCATCTTCATGCCTTATATCAATAAAATAATTATCTTTGTCAGACAGTCTTAAAGTGTATTCATCAATGATCACATGAGGGCTTTCCTCTACCAAAAGAGAACATTGGTTATATACTCGATATGCTCTAGATGATGACGAATATCCAATGAATATACATCTATCACTCTTTACGGCAAATTTCTCCAAATGTTCTTTAGAGTTATTCAAAATGAAACATGGAGAACCAAAAGGTTTAAGATATGCAATATTCGGCTTCTTACCTTTATACAGCTCATATGGAGTTTTCTTAATAATAGGTCTTACCATGGCTCGATTGATGATATGGCAGGCTGTGCTCACCGCCTCAGCCCAAAAATACCTTGGTAGACCATTTTCAGCAGGCATGGTTCTCGCCATCTCCACGAGCGTCATGTTCTTTCTTTCCACGACTCCATTTTGTTGTGGGGTTCTTGGTGCTGAGAAGTTGTATGAAAACCCCTGTTTCCTGTAAAAATCATCAAAGTCATGGTTGTCAAATTCTCTCCCATGATCACTCCGAATAGCTTTAATTTGATACCCCTTATCAGTTTGTAAGTTCCTACAAAGATCTTCGAACTCCTGCAAAGCATCATTCTTATGAGTTAAAAATAATACCCAAGTGAACCTTGAGTAATCATCTACAATAACAAACCTATAAAGTTTCCCTCCAAGACTGTGTGTCCTAGTGGGACCAAATAAATCTAGATGAAGGAGTTCAAGGGGTCTAGTGGTGGTGACAATATTTTTGGATTTACAAGACATGCTGGTCTGTTTCCCCATAGCACATGCATCACACATTTTATTTACATCAAAATTTAGTTTTGGTAAGCCTCTTACCAATTCTTTTCTATACAGTTTAGAAAGAGTGCTAAAGCTAGCATGTCCAAGTCGCCAATGCCACAACCATGCATCATCCGACATATTAGCAACTAAACAAAGATTGTCATTATGAGAACTTTCAAAATCAACAGAATAGATATTTCCATCTCTAAGACCAAAAAATTTTATTTCATGAGAAACCTTCTCTACAATGGATCAGTGTGTGTTTTCAAAAACTACTTTGTGACCTTTGTCACAAAGTTGACTAATGCTAAGCAAGTTATGATTCAAACCATCTATAAGTAAGACTTCTTCAATGGATTGGTTCGAATCCTTACCTATTCGTCCAATTCTCACAATTTTACCTTTGTAGTTCCCGCCAAAGGTGACCAATCTGTCATCCTTTTCCTTCAGGTCTGAAAAGAGTTCCTTATTTCCCGTCATGTGTCTAGAGCATCCACTTTCTAGATATCATTTGTTCCACTTGACTCTTAAACAGACCTGCACAATCAAAACAACTCTCAAGTTGATTTAGGTACCCAAGCAAGCTTGGGTCCCAAAGTGTTAGTCCTACCATGAGAAAAATGCATTCTATTTTTCTTTTCAAAATATTCATCATTGGCTCTCATGAGATCACACACATACATCGAGTGGCCGAACATTCCACAATAGAAGCAAGTAAGATTTGGCTTTCTAGGCCGACCCCTATGCATGTATGATCTATCAACATAAGAGTTCATGCATGAGTCAACATGATTATAACCATATGAATCAAATGAATTTTGAAATCTATTTTTCACAAATGAATTTTTCTTAGTGGTGAGTGTTCGACACCTCTCCTCTCATTCCTCTCATTTTCATTGCTAGATTCACCACTTTCAAACATTTTCTTTTTTCCTTTCAACTCTTTTTGAACAACATCTTTCAGATTCTTTAGTTCATTTTGCATGGTATTGAAGTTGGTTTGAATATCCTTCTTGGATTTTTCACATTCACTCAACCTAGCTTTAAGCTCATCCAACTCCATAACCAATTGAGCATTCTCATTTTTCAGTTTCTCAGCATTTTCATATGCATGTTGTTTTTCTGCTTTTAGACACTCTAGTTCATTAACATACAAGGATATCTTAGATTCAAAATCTTCTTTTTCATCCTTGAATATCTCAATTTGCATTTCATAAAAGCTACACCCATCACATGGATTAGTAGAGCTGATCAAATCACAAAATTTCTTTTTTAGATTTTTGACATCTAATTTAGACCTCTTATATTTTTGATATAGGTCTGCATAAGCTTCATGCCATTGTTCAACAGTAAAATTTTCAGAGTCAGAATTTACCTCAGAGTTATCCTCATCCGCCATCAAGCAGAGATTCTGGACTAACTCATCCAGTCCATTCTTCTCACTTTCGGATTTTGAGCTATCTGAATCCTCATCGCTCCATGTTGCCTTCATTGCTTTTCCTTTCTTTGGCTTTTTCTTGTTCAGCTTTTTCTGGAGCTTGGGGCATTGACCCCTCATATGGCCGGGCTTCTTACACTCATGGCAAATAATTTCTTCCTTCTTGCTCGGCTCAGGTTTCTTGTTGAAATTTCTCCTCATGAATCTTCTAGGAAGATTTCCATCTCTTCTACTCTTCTGAAATATTTTTTGACATTCCTTGTTACAAGAGCCATCAGCTCTTCCTCATCACTGTCCATAGATGAGTCTCCATCGCTTTCATCAGACAATCCTGGATTAGCTTTCAACGCAATCATCTTCTTCTTTTTGCTTTCATCCTCAGCTGACTTCATGACATTGATTTCATAAGTCATTAGCGACCGGATCAACTCATCCATTGTGAGTGTGGTGAGATCCTTTGAATCTTCTATGACGGTCGCCTTTGTATGCCACGGAGGTGTGAGGGACCGCAACACCTTTCTGACCAAATATTGATTTGAACATTCTTTACCCAAGGCCTTCAAGTTTTTTGTGATCTCGCTCAGCCTTGCATACATTTGAGATATATTCTTCTCGGGTTTCATTGCAAAAAGCTCATACTCCCGAACCAACAGATTTGCTTTAATCTCCTGTGCACGGTTACTCTTACCAATTGAAGACGATCGTGTTACTCCTGTGAACTTTCATAGATCATCTTCAATTTGTTCCACATTTCCTGCACAGATGAACACATAGAAATACGTGAGTATTCATTAGGGTGTATCGCGCACTGAATAATATTCATAGCTTTAAAGTTCGCACATGATTTCTTGATATGCTCTTCTTCCCATCCATCCTCATTAGGAGGTAAAACGTAAGGACCTTTGTTTATAACCTTCCATGCATCATAGTCTTGTGCTCACATGAACACAGTCATTCTATTTTTTCAATAGGGATAGTTGGTCCCATCAAAGAAGGGTGGTCTATGAATCGAATGTCCCTCGGGGACCATTCCCTTGTTGGCCATACTAAGAGATCTTTTCTCTACAACCGTGAGGTTGTCCTAAAATCAGAGACCCTCTCTAATACCAGATTGTTGTCCCTAGGTTCACGTATGGACAAGAAGGGGGGTTGAATTGTCCCCACCAAACGCTGTGGTAGTTTTTAAATTTTAACGCAGCAAGTTGAAATAACTACCAACACAGATAATGATTGCACGAAATATAATCTATAAAGAAATTAATACTCTCAAGCTTATCGTTCTCACATGATCAACAAGAATAATATATATATATATAGGAAAACCACAGACACACAGATGTGAGACATATTTTATAGGTGGTTTGGGACAACGACGGGCTCATTACGTCCACCCCTCACCAAACCGGTGAGGATCCACTCGCTTCAATGAAGCGCACGAAGCTTTTGCTCCAAGAGACACGGAGACAATGTCTCCTACACGATCCTACATGGATCAACAGTCACACACACACTAGCTGCAACACCCACGGCACAAGAGTAACACGATCGTTCATAGACGGTCAACAGACGTACAGAGTTGAAATTTGGAAAACAAGATATGTTCAATACAAGCATAGAAACCTGAAGCTAATGACTCCACTAAGCACAAACAAGATGTAGAATGAAATCTCCATGGAAAGAAAGGGCTATAGAATGTCTTCTCTAAGCCTCGGGTCGGAGGGTAGCCGGATGTCGACGATGAGAACGTCCTCGTGTTCCCCTTCTCGTTCCGCTCCTTTTCTTCTTCAATCACAAACTCCAGAAATGATCGGAAGTAGATGAAAACCCGAAGTCTTTGCTCAACTCCTCTCCTTCTCCCCTTTCTTCTCTTGCAAGAAAGATAGAACGTTAGCACTCGTGTGTTTCGTATATGTCTTTTTCGAAGTCCACATCATGAATATATATAGCAGCATATGAGGTTCAAAAAACCATAAAGCTCTTATAAAACCCTAGCCAAACCCTTCTAAGATACTCAACTATACCCTAAGGGTACTGGGGTAAAAAGGAAAGACAATCGGATCAGGAAATGGGGTGTTCGAAATCAATCCGGAAAACACGATCTAGACGCACCAAAGAAAGTGTCGACTTTTAGAGTCGACACTCTTTTCAGAGTGTTCTGTCAGCCACTAAAACAGCACACAGGCCAGAAAGTGTCGACTCTTAGAGTCAACACTTTCTGTCTTGTTTAATAAAATAACGCAGACAGAACAGAACAAACTAAATGTCGACTCTGTGAGTCGACATTTTCTCTGACAAAAATAAGAACACAATTAAAGCTTTATTGAAACCCCAAATACATGAGAAACGGATTAAGCCTAATCTAGGCACATTGAAATTCATTCAACCCAAAACACTGAACCTTAGATAGAAATATTAAAATGCTTTAACCAACCACCATTCATGAAACAGGAACAGCAGAAATAATCATCTAAGGAACATGTTTTATCAAGCCAGAATAAATCTTGATAGTGAGCATGCTTAAGATGTCATCAACCAAGAGCTGCAGTAGTAGAGGTGTATCCATGAAAACCCATTCAAGCAAGGTTGATGCATGTGAAATCAAGGTCGATGCTGGTTGAGGACAAAAGCACATGAAGGTTGATGCTGGTTAGCTGGGCAGGGTCTGTGCATATGAAGCAAAGTCTGTGCATAGTACCCAAGGTCTGTGCACATTATGGGTCAGTGCATATAAGGCCAAGGTTTGTGAACATTATGCAAAGGATATGGACAAGGTCGGTGCAAATATTGACAAGGTCGGTGCACATTTATGGAAAAACTGAGATGAGGTCGGTGCACCCTCTCTTAATCTCTCGAAACCCTAACCCTAGGAGATGCATTCGGCAGAGTTTGGATCGAGTCAACTCTTACGGTGGTGTTCACATTGACCCGACTTCCGTGGATGAATACTCCGCACATAGAAGCCTCCAGAAGGTGTGTGACCTATTAAAATGAAGCTCTCTAACCCTAGAATCGTTTAGAATCAGCGGCGGCTGCAAAGAAGTTGGACCGAGGGAGATCTCGAGCGATTAGTGGCTGCGTGTACCGGCGTCCTTGTTTTTCTTTCTCCTTCCTTCTTCATCCGATTCAGGTAGGTGATAGCAAGCCAAACCCTACAAATAATATATGATTAGAAGCAGCATCGTGTTAGCTTTCCATTGATGTAGAAAGCCCTAAATTCTATCACGTATCCTGCGAAAATTTTAGGTTTTAGTAGAAGCATGTCACATTTAGGGTTATAATTGTTCCTTTTCGATTAAGTTGTGATTTCAGGCTGTAAACATAAAATTGATTCATGCATCTTGTATAGTTTTTCGTGCTCTTTCTTTTGGTAGTAAAAGCCCCAAATTCCATGCTTTATATCGTGCGAATTTAGTGTTTTAAATTTAACCCTAGAAACCTCACCGGAGTTGGGCACGGTGAAGGGGCAGCGGCCTATTTGGACATGTGCGGCCACACGATAGACCGCACATCCCAGACATGCGGTCCTCTGTTGACCGTTTATATGTTTTTATATCTGTTCGTGTCCCTGGAACGTGCGGCCTATCCCTAACCACATGTCGTTCCTGCGGCCAGCTCCAGACCGCACATCCCTCCATGCGGCACACTACTGACCGTCCATATCCAGCAGGTCTTTGGATCTGAGGGGACGTGTGCGGCCAGTCTGTGACCGTTCATTGGGATGTAAGGTCCAGAACCGACCGCACATCTGTAACAGAGCATATTAAATTGTTATTACAGCATGTTATGTTAGTAGACTAATGGTTAATTGCATGTTAGCAACACATCTAATAAACTGTAATTCATGACAGTAAATAATTCTTGCTGATCTATTTAAATTGAGCTTGATCTTTATTCATCTTTCCAATGAATGTCAAATTTAAATTGTGAATCCTTTATAATTGAATGGCTATTAGGTTTATACTTGTTATAACCTAAATCTTGAACCAGTGTATCCCCTAGTTTTAATTTAGACTCAATCAAACTGTTGTTACTTGAATTAATCTGAATTGGATTAACAGAGACTTGCACGGCTATTTATAGACCACATATACCCATGAACGGGCCAATATCGACCGTTCATACCTGGCTTATGCCAACTTGTCTTGGCCGATTATCCTTGATCTATCTTCGGCCAAATCTTGTTTTGATCAGTCCAGTAGACCCTAGGCCGACCAGTAGACAGTGGGCTGGACTCTGGTTCAGTTCCACCCTGCCTATGGTAGCCCGGGAGCCCACTTGGGCTAAATTCTAACTCTTGGTTAGGCCCGGTGTTGTGCGGCCAGTAATGGACCGTACTTCATACAGGCGGCCCTGAGTGGACCATTCAACTAATGAGCGGCTCTGTCAGGACCACACATCCCGGCCTCGATTCTGTAACTTTCTGGCCTTGTACGGCCCAATCCTAACCGTTCATATAGAAGGGCGGCCCGTTAGAAGCCGTTCAACCTTGACCTCCCGAGGGCTAAACCCAGCCCCGTTCCTGTTAGTGCGGCCCAGTGTCGACCGCACAAGCCTTGAGCGGCCCTGTAGTGACCGCATGTCTTCCAGAGACTAGTTTTCCTCGTGTTTTATGGTTTTGAATCCAAGAACATGATGGTTCTTGATAACTTGAACTCCTAGACAGAAATTCTGGATAGTATCTCTTCAACTTAGCCTTGGGATGTTCCGAGGTAAGTTTATACTTGATTATAATTGGCCATTTAACTTGATTAAAGTCTAGACAACTTGGGATCTTGGATCCACTAAATCAATGCCAACGCACCTTAGGGGCCCGGTCTGGTCCTGGGGAGAGCGCTCGAAAAGTACTTGTGCCCATGGGAGTTTGTAATGACAGGGTGAGGCATTGCACCGAGTGCATGACTAGCGTGATATCTATGACAATGATCTTTTATCTTACTTGAATCGTGTTTGACTTGGTTACATTCTTGCTTGTTGGCCAATTTCCTGTAAATTCATGTTATATATATTGTTCATAAACTTGTAATTCTTTTAATTTTATCATCCTTGTCATATTGTTATTCCATTCTATTCTTTATCACTTTCTGTTATTACGTTGTTTCATTTGATCATTATATCTTTTCTTTCCGTTCATATACATGTAATTAATTGGTTAATCACTTATACTTGCCTGTTGTTACCTACTGAGCGTTCACTCATATAGTTGTTTCCCCCTTTCCAGACAGCTCAGGTGAAGATTCACAGATGGATGAGAATGGGCGAGAGTGATAGCTTGGAGTGTATCAGCTAGTAGATATGTTGAGTTGGTTTAGTGGTGTACATCTAGCTATGTCTTAGAACCGGTGTTAGTTATTATATCGGAGTCGAGTAGAGATTATGTTTGTTTATGTTTAAGTCGGTTTGTAAGACGTTGATGGTTATTATAATAGAATTGGAGTTATTTCTGTTCATGGTATTATGTTAATTCTTAGCTTAGCATGTTATCTTTACTAGCATTTTCTACTGCCAGTCCCAATATTCCGTGTCGGGGCGTGATAGTTTGATAGTATCAGAGCCTAGGCTTTCTAATATCCCTATGTTCTCTAAGTTCTAGGATCCTAAGTTATACTGTAGGACCTATAACCTTGTTATAAGTCTAAGGACCCAACCTGGTGAGATTTGGGTAGAAGACTGGGGTTGAGTTAATAATCTCATTGCACGATTATCCATTCTTGATTGAACCTAATATAACCTATTCCACGTGTAGGCTTTTGCAATGGCAGGAGAACGCGCAGAATGGAGGAACTTACAACGCACGGTTCAATGACTTACTCAAGCTTTGCAACAAGTGGCTCAAGGAGGAGCTGCAAATCATGGCACTGGCGACCTTTATCGGAACTTTCGTGGGATGAATCCCCCGTGATTTGGTGGCTCGACTGACCCTGATGAAGCTGAGCACTGGCTTGAAGAGACAGGGAGGATTTTTGAAGTGATGCAATGCAGCGATCAGGAACGTGTCCTCTTGTCGACCTTTCAACTTGAACGTGATGCGAGGACATGGTGGGACACAGTAGGCTACCCTTGGTGATAGACAAGTCACATGGGAGGAGTTCGAGGAATTCTTCAATGGTAAATATTTTTCTGATCGAGTACAAGAGAAGAAGGTGGCTGAGTTTGCTACTTTGAAGCAACGAAATCTATCCGTAGCCGAATATGAAGCTCAATTCTCTCGGCTATCTCGTTATGCTACTCATTTGATATCTACCGAGAAGATGAAGGCTAAGCGCTTTCTTAATGGGCTGAAGCTGTAGTATATCAACCAGTTGGCACCGATGGAAATTCCAACTTATTCCGAGATGGTGAGAAAGGCTCAAGTGTTGGAAGATACTTTAGAAATGACGGAGAGAATCAGTGGGAAGAGTGTTAAGATTGAACAACACCATACTGGTTCTAGGAGTATCAAGCCTGGTCATGGCAGGAAGAGGCCCATTAGCGGGTCTGGTTCATGGAAGGGCAAGATGCCGAAGATTGAAGACAAGAAACATGGCCCTATTGTTCCATTCAAGGGCGTATGCAAGTATTGTGACCGCCCAGGTCACAAGATGGAGGAGTGCTGGTGCAAGTTGGGTGCATGTTTACGTTGTGGAAGTAGGGACAACCGTATTCCCGAGTGCCCTCTATTATCTGAGCAAGCTACCCTAGTGAAACTGCAAGGAATCAGGAAGCAGCAAGGCAAGCTCCGGGCTCTACAAGAAGATGAGACAAGACCCGCCGAGGAAGGTGGACTTGTCAAAGGTACTCCTATTATACATGATAAATCAACTTTTGTTCTTTTTGATATTGGTGCCACTCATTCTTTTATTTCTCAGAGATTTGCGAAGTCTTTAGCTGTGAAGCCAGTTTTGATGAATTCTCCGTTATAGATTTCAACTCCTATTGGTTCCGGTTCAACAATTAAGTATTTCTATCCTTCTAGTAAGGTCTTGATCAATGAACAAAACCTGCCAGCTGATTTAGTTTGCATGGGTATGAAGGATTATGACGTAATCCTAGGAGCAGATTGGTTGGCTAAGTATGAGGCCAATGTTCAGTGCAGATCTGGTTCTGTGTCTTTCATTGGACACCCTGGACTTTCTTTTATAGGAATTAGACACCATAAGTCTGTTCCACTTATTTCGACTCTTCGAGCTGATAAGCTGATGAGAAGAGGGTGTAAGGCTTTTCTAGCCTTTATTTTTGTGACCCCTGAGCAGAAGACTGAGATTGAGGACTTTTCTGTCGTCCGAGATTTTCCAGATGTCTTTCCTGAGGAACTACCAGGACTTCCTCCTGAGAGGGAAGTTATCTTTTCTGTTGATCTAATTCCTGGTGCGACCCCTATTTTCAAAGCTCCTTATCGTATGTCTCCTGCGGAGCTAAGGGAACTAAAGTAGTAGTTGATGGAATTGCTTGAGAAAGGGTTCATTCGACCAAGTACTTCCCCTTGAGGAGCCCCTGTATTATTCATCCGAAAGAAGGATGGTTCGATGAGGTTGTGCATCGATTATCGGTAATTGAACCAGTTGACTATCAAGAACAAATATCCATTGCCAAGGATTGATGAGTTATTTGATCAGATAGCGGGAGCTCAGTATTTTTCTAAGATCGACCTTCGATCTGGATATCATCAGTTATGAATTAAGGAGGAGGATATCTATAAAACAGCCTTCCGCAGTAGGTATGGGCATTTCAAATTTGTAGGAATGCCTTTTGGGCTAACGAATGCACCTACAGCTTTCATGCAGCTGATGAACGATGTGTTTCGGCCCTATCTTGATCAATGGGTCGTGGTGTTCATTGATGATATCTTGAGTTATTCTAAGAGTGAGGAGGAGCATGCTGAACATTTGAGGATGACATTGCAACTATTGAGAGATCATCAGTTATATGCCAAGTTTAGTAAGTGTGATTTCTGGCTGCGAGAGGTGTCCTTTCTAGGACATATCATCACAAAAGAAGGTATTTATGTTGATCATTCGAAGGTAGAGGCAGTAAATAATTGGGCTAAGCCTACTAATGTGACCCAAGTGAGAAGTTTCCTAGGCCTAGTAGGTTACTACCGAAGGTTTATTCAAGATTTCTCCAAGATTGCGGTACCTCTGACAAGATTAACCCGCAAGGAGATCAAATTTGATTGGTCAGAAGATTACGAGCGAAGCTTTCAGACCTTGAAGGAATGTTTGACTACTGCACCTATTTTAGCTTTACACTGATGTAAAGGAGGTTTTTTTGTATACACTGATGCTTCAGGTATACACTGATGCTTCAGGTATTGGTTTAGGGTGTGTACTCATGCAGCACGGGAAAGTGATAGCCTATTCTTCTAGATAGTTGAGGAAGCATGAAGAGAATTATCATGTTCATGATTTGGAGCTAGCAGCAGTGGTGTTCACCTTGAAGTTATGGAGGCACTACTTGTATGGTGAAGCATTCACGATGTTTTCAGATCATAAGAGTTTGAAATATTTGTTTTCTCAGAAGGAACTCAATATGAGGCAACGAAGATGGCTGGAGTATTTGAAGGATTTCGATCTCTCCATTGAGTATCATCCTGGAAAAGGTAATGTTGTGGCAGATGCCTTAAGCCGCAAGCCTATAGCCAAGTTGTCAACCCTCATGTTACAAGAATGGAAATTATTGGAGCAGTTAGCTAGTTTGGATCTTAATGTTGACAAGGATCGAGTTATGATTTCTCATATTCAACTTAAGCCCGAATTTCTGATGGAAATCAAATCTTTGCAAGATGATGACCCGGAGTTGGTAGAGATCAAGGGAAGCTTGGGTAACAGACCTGACTTCAAGATGGCTGATGATGGAAGATTGTTATTTCAAGGAAGAACTTGTGTACTGGATGTAGCTGAGATAAAGAGTAAGATCCTCGAGTAAGCTCATAGATCCAGATACACCATTCATCCTGGAGAAGATCTTTTTGGTGGCCGAATATGAAAAGGGAAGTGGCGGACTTCGTGAGTAGATGCTTGGTTTGTCAACAAGTCAAGGTGGAGCATTTCAGACCAGCATGGAAGTTGAAACCCCTTGATATACCCCAATGGAAGTGAGAGAGTGTTGGCATGGATTTCATTATGGGTCTACCTAGGACTCGTAGTGGATTTGATGCAATATGGGTGATTGTCGATAGATTGATAAAATCGGCTCATTTCTTATCTATTAAGTCTAAATGGACAATTGATGTTTTGGCTGCTTTGTATATGAAGGAAGTGGTAAGACTACATGGTATACCAGTCAGCATTGTGTCTGATAGAGACCCCAGATTCACTTCTCATTTTTGGAAAGGATTGCAAGAGTCCTTGGGAACTCGTCTGAATTTCAGTACTGCTTTCCATCCACAAACAGACGGACAGACTGAAAGGACCAACCAGATAGTGGAAGATATGTTTAGAGCATGTATGATTGACTTTGGAGATAGTTGGAGTGATCATTTGGCATTGGTTGAATTCGCCTATAACAACAGTTACTAGTCCAGCATTCAGATGGCTCCATTTGAAGCTTTGTATGGTAGAAGCTGTCGATCCCCATTATGTTAGGATGAGGTAGGTGAGAAGTAATGGCTTGGACCAGATCTCAATTCTGAATCGTCCAAGAACATCCGTATTATCAGAGATCGGCTGCAAGTAGCACAATCAAGACAGAAGAGTTATGCCGACACTAGGAGGAGAGCATTGGAATTTCAAGTTGGTGAGCATGTGTTTCTAAAGGTCTCTCTTATGAGAGGAATTCAAAGGTTTGGTATTCAGGGTAAACTGAGTCCAAGATACATTGGTCCATTTGAGATTCAGGAAAGAGTGGGGGAAGTTACTTACCGTTTGGCACTACCACCTCAGTTATCTGGAGTACACAATATTTTCCATGTGTCTATGTTACAGAAATATGTGTATGATCCCACTCACATTATTCAGCATATGGACTTCGAATTGAAGGAAGATCTGACTTATGAAGAAAGACCGATCAAGATTTTGGATCAGAAGCAACAGCAACTCAGGAATTGTTCCATACCGATGGTTAAAGTACAGTGGAGTCGGCGTGGGACTGAAGAAGCTACTTGGGAGTCAGAAGATACTATGCGGAGACAGTACCCCAACTTATTCTAGGTGAGCTGTCTCACTCCCTCTTTTTATTAAGTGCATTGAATTTGGAGGACCAAATTCCTTAAGTGGGGGAGGGTGTAATACCCCGATTTCTTTTAGAAATTAATTAGAAATTTATTAGAATAATCCCTTAATAAATAGAATAAGCTAGATTTTGACTATTTTACAAAAATCCATAAAAATTATATTGTTGTAGAGGATAACACGTTTAACAAACTTGTCTTCTGTGGCCAACCCAAAGAAAATCTATAAGTAGGCCGAATTAGTGGTTTAAGCCCAAATTGAACACTTAGTTAACCATACCTTGAAACGTCAAATTCGAGCCCAATACTCAATCAAATGAGCCCAAATCGATGGCAAATGAAAGGCCAGGATGGGAGGATCATTTACCCTCTCTTAATCTCTCGAAACTCTAACCCTAGGAGATGCATTCGGCAGAGTTTGGATTGAGTCAACTTTTGCCGCGGAGTTCACATTGACCCGACTTGCGTGGATGAATACTCCGTGCATAGAAGCCTCCAGAAGGTGTGTGACCTATTAAAATGAAGTTCTCTAACCCTAGCATCGTTTAGAACCAGCGGCGGCTACAGAGGAGTTGGACCGAGGGAGATCTCGAGTGATTAGTGGCTGCATGTACCAGCGTCCTTGGTTTTCTTTCTCCTTCCTTCTTCATCCGATTCAGGTAGGTGATAGCAAGCCAAACCCTACAAATAATATATGGTTAGAAGTAGCATCGTGTTAGCTTTCCATTGATGTAGAAATCCTTAAATTCTATAGAGTATCATGTGAAAATTTTAGGTTTTAGAAGAAGCATGTCACATCTAGGGTTATAATTGTTCCTTTTCGATTAAGTTGTGATTTCAGGCTGTAAACATAAATTTGATTCATGCATCTTGTATAGTTTTTCGTGCTCTTTCTTTTGGTAGTAAAAGCCCCAAATTCCATGCTTTATATCGTGCGAATTTAGTGTTTAAAATTTAACCCTAGAAACCTTACCGGAGTCGGGCACGGCGAAGGGGCAGCGACCTGTTTGGACATGTGCGGCCACACGATAGACCGCACATCCCAGACAGGTGGCCCTCTGTTGACCATTTATATGTTTATATATCTGTTCGTGTCCTTGGAACGTGCGGCCTATCCCTAACCGCATGTCGTTCCTACGGCCAGCTCCAGACCGCACATCCCTCCATGCGGCACACTATCGACCGTCCATATCCAGCAGGTCTTCGGATCTGAGGGGACGTGTGCAGCCAGTCTGTGACCGTTCATTGGGATGTAAGGTCCAGAACCGACCGCACATCTGTAACAGAGCAGATTAAATTATCATTACAGCATGTTATGTTAGTAGACTAATGGTTAATTGCATGTTAGCAACAACCTAAAAAACTGTAATTCATGACAGTAAATAATTCTTGCTGATCTATTTAAATTGAGCTTGATCTTGATTCATCTTTCCAATGAATGTCAAATTTAAATTGTGAATCCTTTATAATTGAATGGCTATTAGGTTTATACTTGTTATAACCTAAATCTTGAACCAGTGTATCCCCTAGTTTTGATTTAGACTCAATCGAACCGATGTTACTTGAATTAATCTGAATTGGATTAACAGAGACTTGCGCGGCTATTTATAGACCGCATATGCCCATGAACGGGCCAATATCGACCGTTCATACCTGGCTTATGCCAACTTGTCTTGGCCGATTATCCTTGATCTATCTTCGGCCAAATCTTGTTTTGATCAATCCAGTAGACCCTAGGCCGACCAGTAGACAGTGGGATGGACTCTGGTTCAGTTCCACCCTGCCTATGGTAGCCCGGAAGCCCACTTGGGCTAAATTCTAACTCTTGGTTAGGCCCTGTGTTGCGCGGCCAGTAATGGACCGTACTTCTTACAGGCGGCCCTGAGTGGACCGTTCAACTAATGAGCGGCACTATTAGGACCACACATCCCGGCCTCGATTCTGTAACTTTCTGGCCTTGTACGGCCCAATCCTAACCGTTCATATAGAAGGGCAGCCCATCAGCAGCCGTTCAACCTTGACCTCCCGAGGGCTAAACCCAGCCCAGTTCCTGTTAGTGCGGCCCAGTGTCGACCGCACAAACCGTGAGCGGCACTGTAGTAACCGCATGTCTTCCAGAGACTAGTTTTCCCCGTGTTTTATGGTTTTGAATCCAAGAACATGATGGTTCTTGATAATTTGAACTCCTGGACAGAAATTATGGAAAGTATCTCTTTAACTTATCCTTGGGATGTTCCGAGGTAAGTTTATACAAGATTATAATTGGCCATTTAACTTGATTAAAGTCTAGACAACTTGGGATCTTGGATCCAATAAATCAATGCCAACGCACCTTAGGGGCCCGGTCTGGTCCTGGGGAGAGCGCCCGAAAAGTACTTGTGCCCATGGGAGTTTGTAATGACAGGGTGAGGCATTGCACCGAGTGCATGATTAGCGTGATGTCTATGACAATGATCTTTTATCTTACTTGAATCGTGTTTTGATAGGGTGCTAGGCCCGGATACAGAGGGGGGTGAATGTATCCTTCTACGAATAATGGCCCTAATTAAAACTCTAAAGCTCAGATATGCGGAATAAAAACTAGTGAGCTCTCCAAGATAAGATAAGAAGACAACACTTGATCAAACAGTTGGACTGCAACAATGCAGCCACCTGATCAAACCAAAAACGTAGACAGAACTATGGAAACCAAACTCACCTAGCAAAATATAATGCTAAGGTTACAGCAGATAGAAACAACAATAACAAATTAACTCCCATGATAACACAACTAACCATGCATGCATAACCTGTGAATGGGAGGTAGAAGGCAAGGAGCAAATGCACAAAACAAAACCACTGCTCAAGAGATTTTTTAGGTGGTTCGGTCCTCCAGACCTACGTCCACCCCTCACTCTAAATCGGAGTGTGGCTTCACTAGCACAAGCTAGAAATCGCAGACTCAGTCTGCAACAGGTGCTGCTAAACAGCTTGACCAGGGGAACAACCTCCCCTCTTCCTCCAAACCGGAGGGACACCCCAAGTGACTCCCAGCCACTTGGACACCAGAGACTAGGTCTCTCTTCCTCCAGACCAGGAGGGAACCCACCAGTGACTCCCCGTCACCAGCAAACCAGAGGTCACAGACGTCTCTTCCTCCAGACCAGGAGGGACCCCTGGACTTGCAACCCACAAGCCCAGAACCGGAGGACCAATCCACCCTTCTCCTGAGTCCACAAGAGGAACCCGACCTCACTACTGAGAATCGGAAGAACAATAGTAACCAGAGTAATAAAAGGAAAAATAAGAAAACATAAAAAGCACAGCGACAAACGCTGGAAATGAAACACAAGAAATATAGCTCTCAATGAGCATAGTCATTCTGGATTTGATCCATGAACAGACTGAACAGATCTTCAATAGCACTCTCTCCTCTCTTCCTTTCTTCCTCTTCTTTCTTCTTCTTTCTGCTTCTCTTTCTTTCTTCTTTTGCTCTCTGCCTCTCTTCTTCTTCTTTCTTCTTCTGCTCTCTGCCTCTCTTCTTCTTCTTTCTGGACTGTGCAGTCACTCTTTCTTTTATCAACACTCGATCAGCCCTCCTATTTCTCGTTTTCTCTCTTCAGTGGATGAAGGCTTCTATTTATATAAGCTTTAGCAGGTGCTAGGGCGTGTGTCCTTCAGGTTCCCACCCAGAGAGCACCTCGGATCACGTGCCAGGCATCATCCTCGATTTACGTGCCCAATCATTAACTTGAGTCATCTGCAGACAGAGACAAAACGAAATGAAATGAATTAGTTAGTTCAGGCTTTTAACAATGAGTGTATATACTTTAGAAGTAGTAAATGAGTAAGTGTGTACACTGAGAGAGTGTATAGACTTGTAAGTCTTCATGCGACCTCAGTGTATATACTTTCTGAAGAATGCATTATCATAACAAGGGGGAATGTGTGGACTTCTGTGAAATGTAAGAAGCCATCGAGTGTATAGACTTAGAGACATTAATTAGGCAAGTGTGTACAACGTGAGAGAGTGTATATACTTGCTGTGAAGAACAACAATGTGTAGACTTGTGAAGCATAAATGTATGCAGTGTATAGACTTCAATTAATGCAATGCATGCACAATGATGCAATGTATAGACTATGAAGATATGTGTGTGAAGCTCAACAATGTATAGACTATGCAACGGCATCAAAGTAACATATCGATGTACAGACTTTGGCTTGATCAATGCACACTGCACAAATGGATGTACAGACTTGAAGTGGCATGTAGCAGACGATGAACAGCCAAGCATGTATAGACTTACCAATGCGAGCACAGGCTGTACACACTTTGATTGTGTGCAAGAGAACGCAGTGTACAGACTTTGCTGTGAAGAACAATGAATGAATGCAGTGTATAGACTTGCTGTTAACATGCATGAGAACCCAATGTACAGACATGATGTCCCTACAGCTGACGACTCCAGTGTATAGACTTGCTGAGCGAAGGGCTGTATAGACTTTAAGCAAAGCAAGGCAATCGAGTGTATAGACTTCATGATGTGTAGACTTTGGCACAAGACACGGCTATACAGACTTTAGCTCAATAGTGATGTATAGAGTTTTGAAAGCTTGAATGACAAAGCATGATGTACAGACTTTGAGCGTTGTATAGACTTTGCGAAGCACATGCCTTGGCTGTACAGACATCAGACTTGAACGTGTGTGCTATGAACGATGTATACACTTGGAGGCCCTTGAAGGGTGTACAGACTTGAAGAACCGAAGCCAATGTAGAGACTTAACGAAAGGCTCAGCAATGTATAGACTTGGTGAGCTTCAGAGCGTAATGTGCAGACTTTACCACTGTATTGACTTGAAGTTCTGAACGTAGGTAAAGGCTGGGATTGTATAGACTTGCACAGTGCTGCCAATGTATAGACTTCCAATGAATGCAACCGCTGTATAGACTTGCTCAAACAGACCGATGTATAGACTTGCCAACGAGAGGGCTGTACAGACTTGAGCAATGCAAAGGTAATCGGATGTATAGACTTGGGCTGTACATACTCGGAAGGCTTGAAGTCGATGTACAGACTTAGAAACCGATTTGCAAAGGCTGATGTATAGACTTGAAGGTTCACAGGATGTATAGACTTCAAATGCAACCGAAGACTCTGTATGGACTTTGAAGATGCAAGCGATGTACAGACTTGGGGTTCCACTGTGGATGAATAGACTCTGAAGAAATGAGGTAATGTGCAGACTTGGCGCCTTGAAGGATGTATAGACTTCAGTTGAGCAAGCTACAGTGCTGATGTATGGACTTGACCTCAAGGAATGGATGTACAGACTTTGAATGATAAGCGGAGGATGTACAGACTTTGAATATGAAGACCAATGTGTGGACTTCATGTGAAGACCAATGTACATACTTTGAATATGAAGACCAATGTACAGAGTATGAGAGCTAAGGCCAATGTATTGACTTGAACAAGTAATGCATGTGCCAGTGTATACACTTGAAAAATCGATGTGAAGACTTGACAATGTACACACTTTGAATTCATGCAAGTTGTGCGATGTATATACTTCAAATTCAACAGAAGACTCTGTATGGACTTGGCCAGTGTACAGACTTCAGTTGATGAACGATGCATGCTATGCAATGTGTGGACTTGACATGCCTACTGAAGGCGATGTACATACTTGCTGCGTGATGCTGATGTGCAGACTTATGTAAGTGTATGCAGTGTATAGACTACACTTGTCTGGGGAGTCGACCCATCTAGAAAGGGGGTCGACCCACACTCTGCTGACTGTGATGATGCAAGGATGTTTAGCCTGAATAGAATTCCACAAGCAGAGTGAAGCAACTGATGAATGTGTATATGAATGCTTCATGCAGCAGATAACATGGCTGAACATCAAATATGCAATGCTTTTAGACCTGATAAACTAACAGAACAGCAGACTGACTGAACATATGAAGATGACTCATACAGCAAGATGACTCAATGCTTCATGCAGCAGATAACATGGCTGAACATCAAATATGCAATGCTTTTAGACCTGATAAACTAACAGAACAACAAACTGACTGAACATATGAAGATGACTCATACAGCAAGATGACTCACAGTGATTAACTCACAACAAAAATCAATCATCAAATGATTAACTCACATCAAAGCCAATCATCAAAACCACAGGGGCACAACAATCTCCCCCTTTTTGATGATGGCAACACTACACTGTGGTTGATGGTTGATGTCTGATGACACAAACTATTCTCCCCCTTTGACTTCATCAAAAAGAAAATAGTTTGAGAAGTTAAAGCATGTTTAAAATACAGTCAGTTTCTCCTCCTTGCAATAAACAAGATGAACCATGGAGAGGTATGAATGTAGAAATGCAGATGCAACTAGAAGTGCAATATCTCCCCCTAAATATATGAATGCAAAGACAATTGTTACCAATTGAGATGAACATGATTCAATATTACAAGGAAGCTCCCCCTGAGTAGATGCCAATTGATATGCATCGGTTGCATTTCTCCCAATTGATATGGGTGAGAGGGAGACCACAGAGGTATTCAAGGATAAGTTCAGGTCAATGAATCAAGGACAGTGAGCAGAAGAGTTTCAAATTACAGATCTTCAAAGAAGCTCCAAGCACAAGAAGTTCAACAAGATTTTCAAGGAGATATCAATCTCATAAATCCAAAATATAATTTTTCAAGGTCTTCCATTATAAGGGCTTATGAATGAAGTTTATTGATCAGCATGGTTTGAACATGATGTATGCAGAGTTTATCAATAAAATTCTGTATTGATATCTAAAACCATGGTTTAATAAAAATGAACCAAGCCCTCATTTTTATCTTGATTAACCTCCCTTTCTCTAACACAATCAAATTTATTGACTTCAATCGGAATTACATGCACTAGAATTGAGATCAAGCATTTATGAAGTCATGTGAATTTGTCTAGGGTTGTAGCAATTTGATTTTAGCATCAATATTCAGATATTTTAATTTGTTCAACAATTTTCATGCTACAAATTTTACGAGCACTCTAGTTCAGTGCACACCTTATAACCAGAGGATATACCTTGATCAGAGGCCAATATCCCTAAGCACTTAGTGTGACTCACAGTCATGCTTTATATAAACAGAGGTAGCATTTACACATCATGACACACTACAAATTATTTCTTGATGAGTGAGTTGTATTTCTCAGTGTGCATGCCATTGCTCTGCCTGATTAACACTCATTCTTAAGCAGAGTTCACTATGGCACCTCATGACACAGTCCTTTGACATGTGTTTCTCAGTGACCAAAGTCATTGCTCTGACAGAAATTACCCTTTAGACATTTCAGAAAAATTCATTTGCTTCAAATCAATAATAATTTCATGTACTTAACCAAATAAAGCCATGTATTCAATAGTGTAGATTTCAGAAGATTTTACAAGACACAGCATGAAACAGATGGTTAAAGTTTATTAAACATGATTCAGATATTTTAAAGAGATTTTAAAGTCAAACTCCATGAATACATTAAGCTTAAACCACATGAGTTATTTTAGACATTCATAAAATCGTATAATAGAATATTCCTAGTTCAAGTGTTTTCAGATTTATGATCGAGATAGTCCCATTGAAATCTTCATGAAAGACTGATGGAATTCAGATATCAAATGATAGAGGAGATTTTGAAGTCCAGTGTTTTTCAAATTGTGATCAAGGTTTGTCAACAAAATCAATAAGAAAGGATATGCAATGAGTTCTCACACGAGTATGCATTTGACAACCTACATGTAATGCATTGACTCCCCCTGACAATATGCATTCAGTCACTCTTTTTGGCATTTTTCAATGTAAGAAAATGCGATGCACTATATGTATGCAAGGACATGCAAACACTCAACATTGGATGCTATGCAAAGACATGCAATTAACTCCCCCTGAAAAATATGCAATGATTTGCACTGAAGATTGAACATGTGACAATGTGACTTATGCTCAATCAGACTGTCCTATTAAGCAAAATGACCCATGGTACCAAGCGGAGCACTTGGTCTAAAAGACCACCTCACACATAGCAAGAACCTCTAGATAAATTTCTCTGCCTTTTGGTAGCTTACCATTTATATACCATAGAGGTCAATCATGATAATTCAACATGCAGTCCTATATGCAATCCATATTTTCAGTGAGCTATGTAACAGACAAATTTCAAACCACATTCATATGCAGTTCAGATTTTTCAGAAATTTTAGAATGCAATTTGTTTTTAGAGATTATGCATAACAACAATTATCAAACAATTGTAATTGGCATATGTATGCATCAGATGCAGACAACCCTTTTTAATCTGATATTTACACAGAACACTCAGCAAGTGTATGATCAGAAAATGATGCAAATGACAGATGATGAATGAAAATGCAAAATCAGATCTAATGTGATATGCAATAAGACTAATAACAGGAAGTGTAAGAAATTTACCTGAAAGATTCAGGAGGGGTTTTCTTCTTGAGTGCATTGGATTGTTACCCCTCTTTATTCTTCAGCTTCCAAGGCATACCTATAACACAAAGCTTATTTTGCACAAACAGGTACCCAAGAGGTCTTGGGTCCTGAATTGATAATATCACTCCTAGCAGATTTTCTCATCACATTGTTAACTTGATGATCATTAAATTTCATGAGAGGATGATCATCCATCAAATGTCCAGATTTGCCATAATGATGGCAAGAAGCAGTAGTTTTCAGATCTGATTTATGCACATTCTTATGAATATGAATTTTATGTGCATTGGCATAGAAATTTCTGTTATTTGCATCATCAAACTGTTTTCCATAATCAAAACATTCAAAGTTTTTCTTTTTAAAAATAACTTTGTTCTTTCTGAGAGCATTTGTACTTACAGGGAATTTAAACCTTTCAGAGATGAAATTTTTCCCTTGAGCATGCCAACAGTCCTTCACTGTGTGGCCATGCTTTCCACAGTGAGAGCAATTGAGAGAATTTCTTCTATAAGAATCTGACCAGCATTCAGAGGCCTTGTGAACAGTTTTGTTGCAGTTAAAGCAGATGATGAGCTGGTTCTTTGAAACATATTTGTTCTTATTAAAAACATGCTGATTTGAAAAGTATTTTGTATGATTTGAACATGATTTTTCCTTACCGCTTGCAAACCAGCAATGAGCAGTAGTGTGTCCTACTTTATCACAATTAGAACATGTGACATTCTTTTTCTGACCAGACACAGATTTTCTAGCATGCTTTTTGTCATCTTGTTTCATCACAAAACAGTTACTCATAAAGTGTCCATGCCTACCACAATAATGACAGGAGCCATTTGATTTCTTTAAAATATGGCATTTATCAGATGAGTTTTTAGCATGCAGACTGTTCCTTTGAGTTTTTGATGTTTTATAATTTTTATTTTATTTTTATGTTTTCTTAGCCTTGTACTGAGGTGGTGATGAAGTAGAAGGCTTTTCCTGTTCAGATGATTTAACGAAAATAGTTTTCAGCTTGTATCCATCAACCTTTTTCGACTTTTCAATTTGTTTTTCGGTTCTCTGAACAGTAGACTGAGAAACAGGTGGCTTCTGAGAAGTGTGAGAAGTAGACCTAGCAACAAAGGATGTATGAATTTTATCTTCAAAGTTCTTTTTATTTACAGGGTTATAGCCTAACCCCTCC
This sequence comes from Amorphophallus konjac, assembly GCA_022559845.1. Classification (NCBI taxonomy): domain Eukaryota; kingdom Viridiplantae; phylum Streptophyta; class Magnoliopsida; order Alismatales; family Araceae; genus Amorphophallus; species Amorphophallus konjac. The sequence continues at coordinate 493,494,868 of CM040121.1, forward strand.
TTCTAAAATTGACTTTTACTCCCAGCAGTTTGTTCAGATTATCTTGCCCACTAACAAATTTAGACAAGGAGTTTTTTAAATCTCGAATTTCATTTTCTTGAGAGGAAATGTGTAACTCATAACTTGCAATCTCTTGCTCATTGTAATTCATAGCTTCATTCAAAACTTTATTAGCTGTTTTGTATTTTTTAATTTCTTGTTCTAGATTGCTCAGTTTTCAGGGTCTTCAACACAAACACTTTTTCCTCTTTCTAAGTCTAGCAGTCTCTCAGACATAGTGGAGTTCAGCATTTTTAACTTCTCATTTTCTTCCTTAAGCTTATCATTTTGAACCAATTCATTTATTAGAAGCTGATCTTCTGAATTGACTTCATACTTTCTTCCAGCCTCAAGTTCCTTCAAACCTTTTTGCTATTTTTCAAGATCTTTCTGTAATTCTATGTTTACAGATTTTATGGCATTAAATTTTTCAGCATACAGGTTCTTCTCTTGCTCAAGTTTCTCACATTTTCCTTCACTCTCAATGATAGATTTTCTGAGAGACTCTTTTTCAGATTTTAACAATTCAACTTGTTTCTTGAGCTCTTGATTATCAGACAAACAAGCATCATGAGATTGTGTCAACTCTAGACATTTTCTACAAGAAGAACTTGAACTTTCTAACCCAATACTCTTTCTCAATTTTTTATACTGACTTCTTAAATGTTCATGAGATTCAAGCAATTCAGCATATGCATTTTCCCAATCATCTAAAGTATAGTTCTCAAAGGGTATTACCTCATCATCATTATCATCTTCATTTTGATTGCTGCCTTGATCGCTGCCACTTTGATTACTTCTGTTGGCCATCATGCAGCTGTCCTCATCTATCCTGTGAGCTAGCTTCAGCATATCCAAAATGTCCTTAGCAGAACTACAATCATGAAAGCAGGAATGTAAAGCTCTATCAGTAGCTGCCTTCATTAGATTTATAGCTATCTGATTCTCTTCATGCATTGATCTGTGACTGTCAGTCCATTTGGACTTTTTCTTTGGTAATTTATGAGGACCATGCGAAATTAACTTCCACATATCAGGATTAACTAATATAACATATTTGCGCAGACTGGCAAACCACACATTAATATTAAAGCCATTGAAAACCGGTGGATCACCCATGGAAACAAACAGATATAATGCAACAGGAATATTGATGCACCAAAAGCAAATAAGCACCTAAGACTGCAGGACCGGATCTGCAGGTCGCTGGACCTTCTATGCAGACACCGCTCTGATACCAATTGATAGGGTGCTAGGCCCGGATACAGAGGGGGGTGAATGTATCCTTCTACGAATAATGGCCCTAATTAAAACTCTAAAGCTCAGATATGCGGAATAGAAACTAGTGAGCTCTCCAAGATGAGATAAGAAGACAACACTTGATCAAACAGTTGGACTGCAACAATGCAGCCACCTGATCAAACCAGAAACGCAGACAGAACTATGGAAACCAAACCCACCTAGCAAAATATAATGCTAAGGTTACAGCAGATAGAAACAACAATAACAAATTAACTCCCAGGATAACACAACTAACCATGCAGGCATAACCTATGAATGGGAGGTAGAAGGCAAGGAGAAAACGCACAAAACAAAACCACTACTCAAGAGATTTTTTAGGTGGTTCGGTCCTCCAGACCTACGTCCACCCCTCACTCCAAACCGGAGTGAGGCTTCACTAGCACAACCTAGAAATCGCAGACTCAGTCTGCAACAGGTGCTGCCAAATAGCTTGACCAGGGGAACAACCTCCCCTCTTCCTCCAGACCGGAGGGACACCCCAAGTGACTCCCAGCCACTTGGACACCAGAGACTAGGTCTCTCTTCCTCCAGACCAGGAGGGAACCCACCAGTGACTTCCCATCACCAGCAAACCAGAGGTCGCAGACCTCTCTTCCTCTAGACCAGGAGGGACCCCTGGACTTGCAACCCACAAGCCCAGATCCAGAGGACCAATCCTCCCTTCTCCTGAGTCCACAGGAGGAACCCGACCTCACTACTGAGAATCGGAAGAACAATAGTAACCAGAGTAATAAAAGAAAAAATAAGAAAACATAAAAAGCACAGCGAAAAACGCTGGAAATGAAACACAAGAAATATAGCTCTCAAAGAGCATAGTCGTTCTGGATTTGATCCACGAACAGACTGAACAGATCTTCAATAGCACTCTCTCCTCTCTTCCTTTCTTCCTCTTCTTTCTGCTTCTCTTTCTTTCTTCTTCTGCTCTCTACCTCTCTTCTTCTTCTTTCTTCTTCTGCTCTCTGCCTCTCTTCTTCTTCTTTCTGGACCGTGCAGTCACTCTTTCTTTTATCAACACTCGATCAGCCCTCCTATTTCTCATTTTCTCTCTTCAGTGGACGAAGGCTTCTATTTATATCAGCTTCAGCAGGTGCTAGGGCGTGTGTCCTTCAGGTTCCCACCCAGAGAGCACCTCAGATCAGGTGCCAGGCATCATCCTCGGTTTACGCACCCAATCATTAACCTGAGTCATCTGTAGATAGAGACAAAACGAAATGAAACGAATTAGTTAGTTCAGGCTTTTAACGAGTGTATATACTTTAGAAGCAGTAAATGAGTAAGTGTGTACACTGAGAGAGTGTATAGACTTGTAAGTCTTCATGCGACCTCAGTGTATATACTTTCTGAAGAATGCATTATCATAACAAGGGGGAATGTGTGGACTTCTGTGAAATGTAAGAAGCCATCGAGTGTATAGACTTAGAGACATTAATTAGGCAAGTGTGTACAACGTGAGAGAGTGTATATACTTGCTGTGAAGAACATCAATGTGTAGACTTGTGAAGCATAAATGTATGCAGTGTATAGACTTTAATGAATGCAATGCATGCACAATGATTCAATGTATAGACTATGAAGATATGTGTGTGAAGCTCAACAATGTATAGACTATGCAACGGCATCAAAGCAACATATCGATGTACAGACTTTGGCTTGATCAATGCACACTGCACAAATGGATGTACAGACTTGAAGTGGCATGTAGCAGACGATTAACAGCCAAGCATGTATAGACTTACCAATGCGAGCATAGGCTGTACACACTTTGATTGCGTGCAAGAGAACGCAGTGTACAGACTTTGCTGTGAAGAACAATGCATGAATGCAGTGTATAGACTTGCTGTTAACATGCATGAGAACCCAATGTACAGACATGCTGTCCCTGCAGCTGACGACTCCAGTGTATAGACTTGCTGAGGGAAGGGCTGTACAGACTTTAAGCAAAGCAAGGCAGTCGAGTGTATAGACTTCATGATGTGTAGACTTTGGCACAAGACACGGTTGTACAGACTTTAGCTCAACAGCGATGTATAGAGTTTTGAAAGCTTGAACAACGAAGCATGGTGTACAGACTTTGAGCGTTGTATAGACTTTGCGAAGCACATGCCTTGGCTGTACAGACTTCAGACTTGAACTTGTGTGCTGTGAATGATGTATACACTTGGAGGCCCTTGAAGGGTGTACAGACTTGAAGAACCGAAGCCAATGTAGAGACTTGACGAATGGCTCAACAATGTATAGACTTGGTGAGCTTCAGTGCACAATGTGCAGACTTTACCACTGTATTGACTTGAAGTTCTGAACGTAGGTAAAGGCTGGGATTGTATAGACTTGCACAGTGCTGCCAATGTATAGACTTCTAATGAATGCAACCGCTGTACAGACTTGCTCAAACAGACTGATGTATAGACTTGCCAACGAGAGGGCTGTACAGACTTGAGCAATGCAAAGGCAATCGGATGTATAGACTTGGGCTGTACATACTCAGAAGGCTTGAAGTCGATGTACAGACTTGGAAACCGATTTGCAAAGGCTAATGTATAGACTTGAAGGTTCACAGGATGTATAGACTTCAAATGCAACCGAAGACTCTGTATGGACTTTGAAGATGCAAGCGATGTACAGACTTGGGGTTCCACTGTGGATGAATAGACTCTGAAGAAATGAGGCGATGTGCAGACTTGGCGCCTTGAATGATGTATAGACTTCAGTTGAGCAAGCTATAGTGCCGATGTATGGACTTGACCTCAAGGAATGGCTGTACAGACTTTGAAGGCTAAGCGGAGGATGTAAAGACTTTGAATATGAAGACCAATGTGTGGACTTCAGGTGAAGACCAATGTACATACTTTGAATATGAAGACCAATGTACAGAGTATGAGAGCTAAGGCCAATGTATTGACTTGAACAAGTAATGCATGTGCCAATGTATACACTTAAAAAATCGATGTGAAGACTTGACAATGTACACACTTTGAATTCATGCAAGTTATGCGATGTATATACTTCAAATGCAACAGAAGACTCTGTATGGACTTGGCCAGTGTACAGACTTCAGTTGATGAACGATGCATGCTATGCAATGTGTGGACTTGACATGCCTACTGAAGGCGATGTACATACTTGCTGTGTGATGATGATGTGTAGACTTATGTAAGTGTATGCAGTGTATAGACTACACTTATCTGGGGAGTCGACCCATCTAGAAAGGGGGTCGACCCACACTCTGCTGACTGTGATGATGCAAGGATGTTTAGCCTGAACAGAATTCCACAAGCAGAGTGAAGCAACTGATGAATGTGTATATGAATGCTTCATGCAGCAGATAACATGGCTGAACATCAAATATGCAATGCTTTTAGACTTGATAAACTAACAGAATAGCAGACCGACTGAACATATGAAGATGACTCATACAGCAAGATGACTCAATGCTTCATGCAGCAGATAACATGGCTGAACATCAAATATGCAATGCTTTTAGACCTGATAAACTAACAAAACAGCAGACTGACTGAACATATGAAGATGACTCATACAGCAAGATGACTCACAGTGATTAACTCACAACAAAAACCAATCATCAAATGATTAACTCACATCAAAGCCAATCATCAAAACCACAGGGGCACAACATGTTTGACTGGGTTACATTCTTACTTGTTGGACAATTTCTTGTAAATTCATGTTATATTTATTGTTCATAAACTTGCAATTCTTGTAATCTTATCATCCTTGCCATATTGTTATTCCATTCTATTCTTTATCACTTTCTGTTATTACATTGTTTCATTCGATCGTTATATCTTTTCTTTCCATTCATATACATGTAATTAATTGGTTAATCACTTATACTTGTATGTTGTTACCTACTGAGCATTCGCTCATATAGTTGTTTCCCCCTTTCCAGGCAGCTCAGGTGAAGATTCACAGATGGATGGGAATGGGCGAGAGTGATAGCTTGGAGTGTATCAGCTAGTAGATATGTTGAATTGGTTTAGTGGTTTACATCTAGCTATGTCTTAGAACTGGTGTTAGTTATTGTACTGAAGTCGAGTAGAGATTATGTTTGTTTATGTTTAAGTCGGTTTGTAAGACGTTGATGGTTATTGTAATAGAATTGGAGTTATTTCTGTTCATGGTATTATGTTAATTCTTAGCTTAGCATGTTATCTTTACTAGCATTTTCTACTTCCGGTCCCGATATTCCACGTCGAGGCGTGACACCGAATCTTTCTCACCAGCTCATATTCAGAGTACACTTTGCCAAGACTCCTGAGTCCACTAGTGATAATCATGAGGCGAGCATACATCTCTATGATAGTCTCATTCGACCTCATCCTAAATGCCTCATATTCAGATACTAGCATGTTGGCTTTAGTCTCTCTCACTTTGGATGTCCCTTCGTATATAACCTCCAATTTATCCCACATCTCCTTGGTTGATGAACAGGATGAGATCCTGGAGAACTCCGTGGGATGAAGGGCACACTGGATGGCATTGATAGCGCTCCAGTTAAGTGTTGATCTTTGGATCTGCTCTCGTGTCCATAAATCCTCATCCTCAGATAGTTTGAAGGGGCCTTTGCTAACAACTTTCCAGAGTTCAAAATCTTTTTCCCTCAAGAAAACTTGCAAACGGTTCTTCCAGTATGCATAGTTTGAACCATCAAAGTATGGAGGCTTGGTCGTAGATTATCTTTTGACTGTCATTCCTTTAGCATCCATGATGTCTATCTCTTCAAGATGTTAGTCCCTGCAAAGAGTTAGGCTCTGATACCACGTGATATTGATCTAGAGGGGGGGTGAATAGATCTACCCTTAATTTAAACCAAGATTAAGCAAATAAAATGTGGAATTAAACGTTTCTTAAACAGGATAGCCAATTTAGACACAGAGTCACTAGAGCCACTGAATTAACAAAAGACTTAGTCAAGTGATATGATCCGAGAGGATGAGTAAATTCTAGTAGACTGGTGAAACATAGCAGTAGCAGAACTGAATTCCAGGAAGATGAAATGTAAAGAGATACTTGGCGGAGGTTTAACTCAATGAGTGTCCTCACGCAAGATAAACCACTTTTCAGATAAGCTTGACTTATCCTTCGAGCAGTACCTTTTGATATACCTTCTTCACACTCTAGAATACTTGATATTTTAACCTAAAGAAACATGATAGCAGCCAGATATGTAAATGCAACAATCACAAACCATCAAACATAGACAAGCAATTTTTAGGTGGTTCGATCTCTTGCAGAGATCTACTTCCACCCACACTTAAACCAAGTGTGGCTTCACTGCTGATTCACAGCTTCCAATCCGCTGATCCACAGCTTTGGGGAAAACTTCCCAACATACGCTGAGCCTTACAGCTTAAGCTACCCAGAGGAATCCACCTCTGCAGTTGGGCCTTACAACTTGCCACCGCTGACTCACAGCTTGCTATAATCAAGAGTTCAAAATGAAAAACAGAAGCAACAGAAAAATAGAAAATAGTGAAACAATCTGTAGCTCTTACAAAGAGCAAATCAGCTCTGGTTCTGAACCAAGAAGCCAAAAATAATGACGTATAGAAACTCAGACTCACACCCTTCAAACGACTCTATGCTCCTCACTCAAAACTCTCTCAAAGCTCTCTCCAAACTCTCTCAAAGCTCTCTCTGGATCTGCTGGAAGTCCCTCTTAACTTGGCTGCTACTTTTCTCTCTCTGGCTTCGTTCTCGCTTGTGTATATTCTTTTTCTATATATCTTCTCTCACCTCTCGAGATTGGGTGATCTGCCCCCTTTTATAACAGCAGCTGATGGGCGCGTGGAAACCACGTTTCCCGCCCAAAAGTTCGTTCAGATCTGAGCTTGGGATGGCCACATGGCAGCATCTTGATTAGGTTGCTTTCCATATGTCAAACGCAGTGCTGCACTTTTTGCCTTGGATAACGTGCCTTTTATCATGGTACTTTAGTTGCTCGTGACTTGAAGTTCGCAGGTAGTTGTGACACGCATCAGGTGCTTGATCATAAGTCTCACCTATCATTTTAATGAACAAAATGTCAGTCACGTGTTGTGGACTTAGACAATTCACACGTCTATGTGTATAGGCACAGATGCAAAAAGAACTAGCACAGACTTGAAATACATATGCACCCACCTTAAGTGTGAGTGAGGTACTACGTGTTATGATATAGAACAGAAAGTGCACTGACCATCTACACTCATAAAGCATACAATGAACTGACATTGGTCATGCAGGATACAAGTGTGCAAGAAGAACTAGCACAGACTTAAAATACATATGCACCGACCTTAAGTGTGCGTAAGGTACTACGTGTTATGATATAGAACAGAAAGTGTACTGACCATCTACACTCGTAAAACATACAATGCACTAACATTGGTTATGCAGGACACAAGTGTGCACTGATCTTATTACGCATGTATGAAAACTTGCACAGACCTCTATATGCCTGAACCAGACAGTGCACTAACCCTTTGCATGCGAATGTCACAAAGATGCACCGTCCTATTATGTGTAAGGCAAAATGTGCACAGACCTTATGTGGTCACAGCGAAACTTGCACCGACCTCATATACTCCCAGCGAAACCTGCACCGACTTATATGCTCACAGCACAATCTGCACTGACCCTATATGCTCACAACAAAACCTGCACCGACTCTATATGCTTACAACAAAACCTGCACCGACTCTATATGCTTACAACAAAATCTGCACCGACCCTATATGCTTAATGCGGATGCTGCACCGACTATGTATGCACATGGTAACTTGCATCGACCTCACTAAGTACAGACGACGACTAGCACCGACCTGAGGTGTGCGCGTGGCACTACTTGCACCGACCTTATATGCTTTTCTTACACAAAGATGCACTGACTGAATGCAAGCACAATGCAGACATGCACCGACCTTAGATTCAGAATAACAAAGTGTGTAGAAATATTTTATGAAAAGGTCTGACATATAACCAATTCATCAAAATACACAATATTACCATGATCAATATAAAGTCATTAAAGTCAACTCTACAGTCAACAAAGTCAACTCCATTGTTGCCAATCATTCAAAACCCAATCAATGCATAGCAGTCTTCGCACTGCTGATCAACTCCAGAGGAGACCCAACATTCTCCCCCTTTTTGATGATGACAACATCCAAAATTATGATGTATTTTGATGAGACAAGATTAATCCAATATCCGACGTATTTAACATAAAGCACAGTCAGACAATGCACTAGACAGACACACAGATGCAGACCTATCATATAGTGAAAATCAGATGCAGCCAAATATAATCCAACTGATATCAATTGATCTGCTCTCCCCCTGAATCTGACACAAATCAGCTCTCCCCCTGAATCTGACACAAGTTATCCGAAGTCCAAATGTGTTCCATGTGTCTATGCTTAAGAAATATGTTCATGATCCATCCCACGTCATAGAACATGACAATCCGGTAATACAAAAGGATCTTACTTATGAACAAAGGCCATCAAGGATCCTTGATCGTGAGATTCGTGTGCTAAGGAACAAAACGATCCCGATGGTGAAGATTCAATGGAACAAGCGTCTCCAACAAGAAGCCACGTGGGAGACAGAAGAACCTATGAAGAGAAGATTCCCCGTCTTATTTCGACACTATAAGTACTCTGCACCCTCCATGTCTGTATGAATTGAATTTGGGGATCAAATTCTTTTAAGTGGGGGAGGGTGTAGCACCCCAGATAAAAATATACGGAATACAAATTTTTCTAAACAAATTAAAACCCTCTCAAAAGAAAGCCCAACTCATTAACCATCACTATTGGGCCTCAACTAATACACATTAGAAGGTCTTAACCCTTATATATATAGATGGGTCTCAATAACAATAAAAGGCCCATGGCCATCCCATGTTTAAGAAAGAATGGGATATATACACATATACATATGATATGGGTTGATTTCAAAAGCCCAAAGCGTTACCACGTTCGAACCTTGCATGAACCTTAGGGTTTTTCAGCTTAAACGGGTTGGCGGCTTCGATCATGGCAGGGAATTAGATTAGCAGGAAACTCTAAAACAGTTAGGACTCTCACGAGGGAAGCACGGTTCCCACTAGGATTCTTAGGCATTTAAAGAACTCTATCCCTATAAATAAGCCCCAAGTGATCGACGGGAACATCCTTGCTGCTGTTCATCGACATCGACTTGCTGCTGCTGCGAACGAAAGAAAGTCTTCTCCCCTCTTCTTCCTCCACGATCGTGTACTGTAAGACCCGTTCTTTAACGGATCTTTACCGATATTAAAATGTATTTTAATCTATTAATTTAGGTAATTTTAATGGATTTAATGAGCTTTTTCTAGCATTTTATCCCATTTAGTTAAACCTTTTAAGAAATTCATTGGGCATATACATAATTATGCTTCTTTGGGGGTTTAAAATGCAATTAGAGGTTAAAAATAAAAAAATATATAATAATTTTTTTTAACCTAATCGTCGACCCCCCTCCCTCTCCCATTTTCTCATTCTCTCTCTCTCACCCTCTCTCTCTCCCATGATCGCTCTCTCCCCCTCTTGGGGGGGTTGTCGTGTCGGGTTGCCGCAGTACGCGTGGGTGGCGTCAACGGAAAGCCCGCGACGCGAGGAACGCGGTGATGCCAACCTCATGCCGAACCGCGGAGCGTGGAGACGGGACCTGGCGAGGAGAGCCGTGGTGACCCTTGGCTTGCATGTGCCCTTAACGCCGTTTTCGGCGTGATCGAGGTAGGGGGATGGATGCCCGAGCTCCCTAGGACTGTTTCCCTATCCTGCCCATCGTCTTTATGTTTTCCACAGCCTGCACATCGTCATTTTTGTTTTTAGAGCATGAACATCATACATTTATGTTTTAATCCTCCATGAACATTGTTGCTGGGTTCTTAGGCTGTAAATTGTGGTTATGTGATGGTGGAATGGCAGGGGAACATGTTAAAAATATGTTTCCCGTCGATCTAGGTCGATTGGGAGGGGTCCCGGTTACAAACCCCGCATATTCAGTTCACTGGGTAGGTGGCGGTCCTGCCAGTGATCGTTTCTTTCAAGCAGTAAGGTGGTGGGCCTTGGCGGTCCACAGCCCCTGCGCTACAACCCTTGTGGCGGCCCAACATTGGACCGTCTACTTCCCCATAGCGGCTCATCCTTCGACTGCTAGAGACTGTTGACCAGGTCAGGAGACATTCGACCCGTTAAGGCGGTTAGTATGGCGGCTTATCGTAGAACCGCCAGAACCCTTCTGGCGGGCCAAGCTTGGACCGCTAGAACATGTTTTTACTATATAAAATAGTTTGGCAGTTGAGTTTAATGGCCTATTAGTGGAGCACCACACCCCCTGTAGCGCCCCGACCTTCGACTGCCAGAGACTGTGGCGGGCTAATGTTCGACCACCATTTTCTACATAATTTCAATTTATGCATGTTCATTCTTTTATGCATTTCACGTTGCATATTCGCCATATTTAAATTATTTTGGCATGTTTTTATATCCCAATAGAATTAGTTCTCTTTCCTGGTGATGGAACCACTAGTCGTAGCCCGACGACCTCTAGTGTCAGCCCACCTAGGAGAGGTGGCGGGGTAGTCCCAGTTTATGGTTTTTAAGCTAGTTTCTGTGGGCCCCTTCTTTACAGTAGCATCCTACTGGGGGGGAAAACTTACTAGAGGCCTGGCTCAAGGCAACGAGCCGGTGTGTGCACACGTGGTCAGGGGCTTGGACTGGCACTAACGAGTGTTACCCTGGCTAGTTCTTGTTTATGGTACTGTTACGTGTCTCACTTGTCGCAATCCAGACTTCTGTAGATGCTTGAGACGCAGTGTAAGTGTCAGTGGACACATCTTGTTTCTCTTTCTGGTGGTCCTTCTTTCTCCTGTCACTTGGAAATGTTGAGTTTATTCTATTGGTAGATTTCGAGTACTCACGTTTAAATTCAATTGGCATTATAGTTAGCTATTGTTAAACTATTTAGATAGTTTTACAGCTTTACTGAATTGTTGTTTAATTCTGCCAATGAATGCTTCAATTACTTTCCTTGTTTAGTGGCGAGGTAGGGATCGGCGTGACCCCTACTGAGTCTTGTTGAGAGACTCACCCTTACTTTTTCAGGTGAGCAGCCTCAGCCGTCTTCCGGAGCTTCCCGTGCTTTTGACGGCCGTACTTAGTGCCGTCAATGGTCGCTCAATAGATTGTCAGTGGTCTTTTATCTCTCCTTGTACCTTTTGATTGAGGTATGCCTCGAGTAGTTGTATATTTTGACTCTTGTACAGTTTTTAGACTTGTATATATTGTGGATCTGGACTATTATATATATTTATCACTCTAATATTTGAATTGCTTCCGTTTATAGTTCAAATTGTTGCTATAATTAACATTGCGCGCATGTAATTCCCATTCGTTATGCATCCCCTTGACAAAACCCTCCAACCCTTACAGGGCCTCATCAGCCTCTTGGGTGGCTTCCTCGAGTTCTTGGTATCGGTTTACCGGTATCCGGATCTCCGGGTCATTACAGTTGGTATCAGAGAGGTTTTGAGGTTATGTATAAGGAATCAAAATTACATTAGTCCAGAACAAGTCCATGTGAGTATACTACTGCTGGCTTAGGATGTTTTCCGTGATTACTTATGGATTTTCCGTTGTAATGTGTCTTCTAGATTAAAATGCCGCCAAGAAGAAGAGCTCGTGTTCCAAGGGAGGAAAGTTGTACCTCTCCTCCTCTGGCTAATCTCCCAGCTCGAGTTCAAGCTGATCCTGCTCCTGGAGATGATTTGCCGCTAGGTGGCTGTGGCAGAGCATTAAAAGAATTTTTGCTATTCCACCCACCGACCTATGAAGGGCAAGTAGATCCTGATGCAGCTAGAGTGTGGCTAGATGCAACCGAGCATATATTCCGTTCAATGGAATGCACTGAAGAGGAGAAAGTGATGCTGGTCACTTTTCAACTGTAAGGAGCAGCACTCGCGTGGTGGACCACTGAGTGGAAAGTTGCTTTCCGATCTCGTCCGCTTCTTCAGATAACTTGGAAGGAATTTGTCACATCTTTTGAGCGTACATACAGTCCAGCCTATCTCAGAGTGGACAAGATGTATCAATTCAAGGAATTGGCTCAGGGTGACATGACAGTTCTATAATATCGTAACAAGTTCTTTGAATTGGGTCGATATGCGCCTCATATCTTTGCCGATGAAGGTTTAAAGACCGAGCAATTTCTCCGTTGGTTGAAAGCAGAATTAAGGCAGCCTTTGATTGCAACCGGAGTAGCAGAGATGGATGTGGCTTATCAGGCAACTGCGGCATTAGAACTAGATATGGCAAGATCCCGAGGGCATACCCAAGTTGACTCAGTTCAACCAGGTGTGCAGCATCAACAGGTCAGTCAGTCGACTGTGACAAGAGTCCCATCTTCTGCCCCTACTGTCGGTGGCACTTCCTTTTCCAAGCCCAAGTTTAAGAAGACGTTGAAGAAGTTTAAGAAGTGGTATGACCAGCAAGCATCTTCTGGTACCATGCAGTAAGCAACACCTTCTTCCCAGCGTCAAGGATCAGTGGCTAGTCAGCCGAGACCGTATCCGAGGTGTGGTGGTTATCATCCAAGCAAGCCTTGTTCAATGCCGGTGATTTGTTTTCGTTGTGATCAACCGGGGCATGTGGTTCGAGACTACCCTCAAAGATCGAAACATGTACAGTTCTCTCAGTTCTCTCAACCATAGCCATCTCAGTTCAGACCTCCTCCACCACCACAATCTCAGCAATATTATCCTCAAGTGTTAGTGTCTTCATCCCAACAGTCTACTGCAACTGGCAGAAAGCAAAAAGGGAGGGTCTCTCACATTACTCGTGCTGAAGCTGTGGCATCTCATCTCGTAGAAGGTACTATTATGATTTATGGCCATGTAGCTCGTGTTCTATTTGATTCAGGTGCTTCTCATTCATTTATTTCTGAAGACTTTATTGCCTATATTGAGGAGCCGGCATCTGAGATCTATTGTGAGTTGCTTGTAGAATTACCTTCTGGGGATTTCATGTTCACTCCTCTTTGTCTAAAAAGGACTCCTATTATGATTGGCAATCACCAGTTGCCAGCTAGATTATATGTGTTGCAGCTGATGGATTATGATATTATTCTGGGCATGGATTGGTTAGAAGAGTATGAAGCCATGGTTGACTGTAGATCAAAGAAAGTCTATTTTCAACCACATGGGAAACTAGCATTCTACTTCCAAGGTATTCGATCTCGTTCCTCTCGCTTGATTATTTCTGCTATTCGAGCCTGTAGATTACTTAATGCAGGTTGTCTGGGATTCTTAGCTTCCATGGTTGTTGTTGAGGCACCACAGCAGGACATCAATGGTATTCCTTTGGTTTGTGAATTTCCTGATGTATTTCTTGATGAGTTACTAGGCTTACCTCCTCAGCGATAAATAGAAATGGTGATTGAATTGATTCCAGGTACGGCAACTTTAGCAAAGGCACCTTACCGTATGGCTCTAGCTGAATTGAAAGAATTGAGAGCACAGTTGTTAGATTTGTTGGGAAAAGGCTATATCCGTCCAAGCTTTTCTCCATGGGGTGCTCCAGTTTTATTTGTGAAAAAGAAAGATGGAAGCTTGAGGCTATGTATTGATTATAGGCAATTGAATTAGGTGACTATCAAGAACAAGTATCCTCTGCCCATGATTGATGATTTGTTTGATAAACTTCAGTCAGCTACTGTCTTTTCATGGATTGATCTTCGATCCGGCTATTTCCAATTGAGGATTCGAGAATCTGATGTAGAAAAGACTGCTTTTAGCACGCGATATGGTCATTATGAATTTTTGGTTATGCCGTTTGGGCTAACCAATGCTCCAGCAGCTTTTATGGACCTGATGCAGCGTGTGTTTCGTCCATACCTGGACCGGTTTGTGGTGATCTTTGTCGATGATATTCTAGTCTATTCTACTTCTGAAGAAGAACATGTGCAGCATCTCAGGATTGTATTGTAAACTCTGCGAGATCATGAACTTTATGCAAAGTTCAACAAATGTGAATTTTGGCTTCGAGAAGTGCATTTTCTCAGCCATGTGATTTCTAGTTATGGAGTTGCAGTTGATCTGGCAAAGATTGAAGCTATTCTTCAATGGCAGAGACCAAGGACTGTGACAGAGATCAGAAGTTTTTTGGGTCTTGCTGGTTATTATCGAAGATTCATTCAAGATTTTACACAGATTATCGCGCCAATGACTCGTCTGACTCGTAAGAATGTGCCTTTTGTCTGGTCAGATCAGTGTGAGCAGAGCTTTAATGAATTTAAAAGGCTACTCACTACTTCTCCAATGCTGGTTTTACCTTCTGGCTCGGGTGGATTCGTGGTATGCACGGATGCTTCTCGAGTAGGTATGGGTGCAGTGCTTATGCAACATGGTAAAGTTATAGCTTATACATCCCGACAATTGAAACATCATGAAGAGAATTATCCAACTCATGATTTAGAGCTTGCAGCGGTGATATTTGCATTAAAAATCTGGAGACACTATTTATATCGTGAGAAATTTGAGATCTTTACTGATCATCAAAGCTTGCAATATGTGTTTTCCCAAAAAGATTTGAATCTTCGGCAGCACAGATGGATGGAATATATGAAAGACTATGATTTCCCTCTTTCCTATCAGCCAGGTAAAATGAATGTGGTGGTTGATGCTCTGAGCAGGAAAGTGCAAATCAGTCATTTGCTGGCTCGAGAATGGAAGTTGTGGGAACAGTTTCCTTGCGAGACATTCAGTGTGGAAATTCCTTCTGATACGATGGTAACTGTGTGTGGAAGCTCAGCACGCATATTCTGACTTGTCCCGCATTATAATGATGCACGATGTTGAGTTTGATGATGAGCTAGTGGTCAGCTTCCGAGGTAGGCTGTATGTTCCAGCTGATGATGTGTTGAGAAATGCCATCTTGCGTGAAGGCCATGGATCCCGTTATGTTATTCACCCTGGCACTACCAAGATGTATCAAAATCTAAAAAGGCAGTTCTGGTGGCCAAGAATGAAAAAGGATGTAGTTGAGTTTGTGTCTAAACGTTTGACATGCCACCAGGTAAAAGCCGAGCATCAAAAACCTGGAGGAATGCTTCAGCCTTTAGAAATTCCGATGTGGAAGTGGGATCATGTTACAACAGATTTTGTTGTGGGTTTACCCCGGACTTCACAAGGCTTCGATAGAATCTGGCTGGTAGTTGATCGCTTAACTAAGACAGCGATATTATTGCCAATTAAAGTTGCTTGGAGTGTTCAGAAATTGGCCGAACTTTATGTAGAAAAGATTGTGCCATTGCATAGAATTCCAATATCTATTGTGTCAGATCGTGACCCACGGTTTACTTCTGGCTTCTGGCGCAGTTTTCAAAAAGCGTTGGGCACAGAGTTGACTTTCAGTTCAGCGTATCATCCTCAATCTGATGGTCAGTCAGAAAGGACTATTCAGACTTTAGAAGATATGATGCGATCGTGTTGCCTAGATTGGCAGGGTTCGTGGAGTCATCATTTGCCATTAGTGGAATTTGTATATAATAACAGTTGTCACTCCAACATTGATATGGCACCGTATGAAGCTTTATATGGGCGTCCTTGTCGCACACCATTAAATTGGTTTGAGTCTGGTGATCGGCTATTGACAGGACCGGATATGGTGCAGCAATGTACTGATGTGGTTCGCTTGATCAGGCAGAAAATGTTGACAGCTCAGAGTCGACAGAAAAGTTATGTAGATCAGCGCAAGCGACAATTGCAATTTGAGCCTGGAGATATGGTGTTTGTAAAAATATCTCCGATGAAAGGCGTTATGAGATTTGGGAAGCGTGGAAAGCTCAATCCTCGTTACATTGGTATGTTTCCTATCTTGGAATTTGTGGGTCAAGTGGCTTATTGACTTCAGTTGCCAGCGGCGATGCAAGCAATCCATGATGTGTTTCATGTTTCTCAGTTGAGAAAATATGTCCCTGATGCATCTCACGTGCTAGATGATTCAGTTTGGCCTGAAGTGACAGCAGATTTGTCTACGCCAGAGTACCCAATCCGAATTGAAGATCATCATGAGCAATGATTAATAAAATAAGGTAATCCCTCGGGTTAAAGTTGTATGGCAGTGTCACTCTGGTAATGAAGCGACTTGGGAACGTGAGGATGAAATGCGTCAGCAGTTTCCTTTCTTATTCGAATAAGGTATAATTCCTTTCGGTTCTCTCCTTGTTCTTCCTTTCAAATTTCGAGGATGAAATTTCTATTAGGAGGGAGGGACTGTAAGACCCGTTCTTTAACGGATCTTTACCGGTATTAAAATATATTTTAATCCATGAATTTAGGCAATTTTAATGGATTTAATGAGCTTTTTCTAGCATTTTATCCCATTTAGTTAAACCTTTTAAGAAATTCATTGGGCATATACATAATTATGCTTCTTTGGGGGTTTAAAATACAATTAGTGGTTAAAAATAAAAAAATAATAATATAATAAAAAATTTAACCCAACCGTCGAACCCCCTCTCTCTCCCATTTTCTCCTTCTCTCTCTCACCCTCTCTCTCTCCCGCGATCGCTCTCTCCCCCTCTGGGTGGCGTGGTCGTGTTGGGCTACCGCAGGACACGTGGGTGGCGTCAACGGAAAGCCCGCGACGGGAGGAACGCGGTGACGCCAACCTCGTGCCGAACCGCGGAGCGTGGAGATGGGACCGGACGAGGAGAGCCGCGGTGACCCTCGGCTTGCATGTGCCCTTAACGCCATTTTTGGCGTGATCGAGGTAGGGGGATGGATGCCCGAGCTCCCTAGGACTCTTTCCCTATCCTGCCCATCATATTTATCTTTTCCACAGCATGCACATCATCATTTTTGTTTTTGGAGCATGAACATCGTAAGTTTATGTTTTAATCCGCCATGAACATCGTTGCCGGGTTCTTAGGCTATAAATTGTGGTTATGTGAGGGTGGAATGGTAGGGAACAGGTTAAAAATATGTTTCCCATTGATCTAGGTCGATCGGGAGGGGTCTCGGTTACAAACCCCACGGATTCGGTTCACTAGGCAGGTGGCGGTCCTGCCAGTGATCGTTTCTTTCAAGCAGTAAGGTGGTGGGCCTTGGCAGTCCACAGCCCCTGCACTACAACCCTTGTGGCGGCCAACATTGGACCGTCTACTTCCCCATAGTGGCTCATCCTTCGACTGCTAGAGACTGTTGACCAAGTCAGGCGACCTTTGACCCGTTAAGGCGGTTAGTGTGGCGGCTTATCGTAGAACCGCCAGAACCCTTCTGGCGGGCCAAGCTTGGACCGCTAGAACATGTTTTTACTATATAAAATAGTTTGGCGGTTGAGTTTAATGGCCTATTAGTGGAGCGCCACACCCCCTGTAGCGCCCTGACCTTCGACCGCCAGAGAATGTGGTGGGCTAATGTTCGACCACCATTTTCTACATAATTTCAATTTATGCATGTTCATTCTTTTATATGTTTCACGTTGCATATTTGCCATATTTAAATTATTTTGGCATGTTTTTAGATCCCAATAGAATTAGTTCTCTTTCCTGGTGATGGAACCACTAGTCATAGCCCGACGACCTCTAGTGTCGGCCCACCTAGGAGAGGTCGCGGGGTAGTCCCGGTTTACGATTTTTAAGCTAGTTTTCGTGGGCCTCTGCTTTACAGTAGCATCCTACTGGGGGGGAAAATAGCTAGAGGCTTGGCTCAAGGCAACTAGCCAGTGTGTGCACATGTGGTCAGGGGCTTGGACTGGCACTAACGAGTGTTACCCTGACTAGTTCTTGTTTCTGGTACTGTTACGTGTCTCACTTGTCACGATCCAGACTTGTGTAGATG